>MU249624.1:4123686-4251884 GCA_018977245.1 Lethenteron camtschaticum | reverse complement strand
GAGCGTGGGTTTAGACACCGGTCAAATACAATAACATCGGTTACCGATTTGCTGGACGTTATATATTTTACAAAAATGACGTGGAAGGGTAAAATGCTGGTACGTCCAACTACTCCCGACTCGTCCCGTGAACGTGGGAAGAGTAGGCCAAATACCCGCCCTCGAGTTCGGCTCGAGTTGGAAGCAGTGTGAGCGAGCAAATGTTTGCAGGGCTGCGACTTTACCCGTAATCGATTGTGAAGACGGCACCAGATTCACGGTTTACGGCTACCCGTTGCCTGTTTACGGTTACCGGTTTACGGTTACCGTTTAAACGAACCTGCCCCTGAGAGGCACAGCAGGAGAGCGCCTTGCCGGGCCGAGATTGGCAAACTCGAACCGCTAGATGGCGCCAACGTTTCGCACTAGGGGCCTTCGCCGGCTTAGCGGTTGATTCTTGACGGGGACTTCAACACGCGGGCTCACAAGTTTTATTTGTATTATTTTATTATTTACATTCTACGTGACTTTACCGAAAGAACCAAGAAAATTAACACCACGTGGCTTTAACATGATGAAATAAATAAATAAATACCAGGCGACGTTTCAGACAATGGCCCTTCTTCATGGCACATTTGCAACAAGAGCAAGTTTAATGTTACCGCGGTGTGACGCAGTATCGGTTCGAACTATCTACACTCTTCTTCTTGTTCTTTCGGTAAAGTCACGTAGAAGGGAATAAATAAGTAATAAAAATAAAACATAATATTTTATCATTTTATTAAACATAATATTTTATGATGTTTTATTTTTATTATTTTATTACTTCCCTTCTACGTGACTTTACCGAAAGAACCAAGAAGATGAATCCCTGCAGTCACGAAAGCTTTACATCGATACTCTACACTCGCCATGAGCGTTGTCGAACGATAACTGCAGAACAAGAACAAACCGGTAACCGTTATCAGACATCGATCATGGGCCCTGGTGACGGTAATGGATCTGGCCACACAACCTCCCTTATCGCGAGCGACGTTTCGGCCTTAACAGGTGCTCGCTAACAGCACGCTGCCCAACAGTCTACGCGGTGGCTCGGAGATGTTAACTCCATCGCCTGCTATACAGGAGGTTCGTGGGTTCGATCAGACGCCTGTGTATATTTGGAATCTTAATTTTGGAGCTTTCGTGACTGCAGGAATTATTCTTTGGTTCTTTCGGTTAAGTCACGTCTAAAGATAAAATAATAAATTAAATAATAGCATATTACGACGTTTCGATTGAACACAAGCAATCATCATCAGGCATAAAAAAATAGCAACAAAAATCTAACTAGAAAACTATAGACAGACATACAAGCAGACAGACATATGTGTCCTCTCTCTGTGTGTCCTTGTGATGTCTGTCTGCTTGTATGTCTGTCTATAGTTTTCTAGTTAGATTTGTTTGCTATTTCTTTTATGCCTGATGATGATTGCTTGTGTTGCAATCGAAACGTCGTAATATGCTATTATTTAATGTATATTTGAGTTTGCATGCGTGTGTGTCTCTCTCTCTCTCCTCGTGGTCGCGTGGATTTTTCTCCGGGTCCTCCGGTTTCTTTCCCCCCCCTCCCCTCCACATTCAGAATGAGCGTCACGCGTGTAGAAGTGTTTCGCTGCGATAATGTCCACGAGATGGTGACGAGCCACTGCGTTGCGCTCTCGTTTGTGGCTCGGTGGGCCTCACGTGGTAAAATACAAATAAATAGAAGTAATAAAATATAAAAATAAAACGTAATAAAATAATTCTCACGACGTTTCGGCCACAACGCAAGCTGTCTTCTCGACAGACCTATTTCTTCACCTGAGGACGGCTGCTTGCGTTGTGGCCGAAACGTCGTGAGAATTATTTCGTTATGTTTTATTTTTATTATTTTATTACTTCCCTTCTACGTGACTTTACCGAAGAACCAAGAAGATGAATCCCTGCAGTCACGAAAGCTTTAAATCGAAATACAAATAAATAGTTTAGTTTTAATATGATAATTGGTTCTTTACCCTTCTATCTGGCAACAAAACTGACACCTTTTTACAAGGAGTCATGTTTGCATAGACCGCAATACCTGCAGTAATAAATACAAACAAAAACATAACTCTGATAATGTGCACTGTCCTTGAAGTTGATTGGTCCACACCCGAGACAGCTTTCCTTAGAGCTAGTCTCACATGGGTTGACCAGAAGACGCCATAGTTTAGTTTTAGTTTAGTCTGTTAGAGGTTAGAGGCGATATTTGCATTTCATCGGGGGACCCACAGTTTAGACGGAGTGCGCTTGCCAATGAATGAAACTCAGCAGCGTGCTGATGAGACCCAGAAAGGCCGAAACCGGTCCAGAAGTTGGCTTCCTTCATTGTTTAAACACAATGCCACTGGGTAAATTGTGTGTGGAGAGCTCGTGTGACACACACACACACGCATAGCCCATGCCTACCAAGACAACATTAAAGACAAAGATGTCCCGTACAACCTTAACAGACTGTTGGGGCAAGTGCTGTTAGCGAGCAGCCCTAGGAAGGCCGGGGCACACGAGGGGGTGGGGGTGGCCAGCACCCCGCCCGGCCGCCTTTGTCTCCCCAGTGGCGATGTTACTACACCGCACCGGGTACTCTTTGAGGCTGAGTCGACTTAGGGGAGTTTCAGCGCGTTGGTGGCCGTGAGCGGGAATTGAACTCGGGTCGCCAGGTTCATAGCGCAGCGCGATCACCGCTTCAATGCCGAACACGGTGCCGGATGACCCGAGTAGCACAAGTAGCTACATATGTAGCACAAGTGGCTACACATGTAGCACAAGTAGCTACACGTGTAGCACAAGTAGCTACACGTGTAGCTACGGGCCCCACACTTTCAAGGGCCCGCGCTAAATGCTTTCAAGCTATCAATGACGGTTCAGTGATTCTGCACTTGCTCTATTACTACAGTACTCCACTGCCTTCAACAGTTGTGAACGACTGGGTGTTTAAATATTCTTTCTTTGGGTAGATAGGTTCAAAGAAAATAACAAAAAACAAGGCTAGCGATCCGTCGTATTATCTGGCTGTATAGCAGATAAAAAAAATACGATTAGTTTACTATGCAAGTTAAAAATGTGTGTTTTAATATTTAAGTAGCTTTTTTTGGTAATTTAGGGGCCCCCTTTATAACGTGCGCTACAGGCCCCCGCACTCGTTTCATCCGACACTGCCGAGTGGCGAGATTCCGCGTTCATCTCCCGGCCGTAACAAGTTAACCCGTAAAAACAAAGTTTTTCACTATAAATCCTTTATATGCGTGGCGGCTAGAGTCCTCTCGTCCTCTGGCTTGAGATGGCTGCCACCTATGGGTCAGATGATTGTCTGCCACCATTAAGCAATTGGTAATTAAATATATTTTTGTCCTAAAAAGTGTAAAATTTTGGAAAAATTTTCCTCCACCACTCTCCGCCACACTCCACCACTCACTCCACCACTCTCCACCACTCTCCACCACTCCCACCACTCCCACCGCTCCCCACCACTCTCCACCACTCTCCACCACTCTCCACCACTCTCCACCCTCTCCACCACTCTCCACCACTCCCCACCACTCCCCACCACTCTCCACCACTCCCCAACCTCTCCACCACTCCCCACCTCTCTCCACCACTCCCGCCACTCCCACCACTCTCCACCACTCTCCACCACTCCCCACCACTCTCCACCACTCTCACCACTCTCCACTACTCCCCACCACTCTCCACCACTCCCACCACTCCCCACCACTCTCCACCACTCTACCACTCNACCACTCCCACCACTCCCCACCACTCCCCACCACTCTCCACCCTCTACCACTCTCCACCACTCCCCACCACTCCCCACCACTCCGCACCACTCCCCACCACTCCCCACCACTCCACCACTCTCCACCACTCCCCACCACTCTCCCCACCGCTCTCTCCACCTTCTCCCGCACTCCCAGAGACCATCCCTGATTAACGCGACCCCCCACTGGGTTCTCTCCCTGTGCTGAGGTTGACAACACAATTAAGGTGAGAGGGGGGGGGAGGTGGTGGCGGGGGGGGGGCACTGGAACATCGGGGGGGGGGGGCGAGAGAGATGGCGTCGTCGTCGTACGGACCCCGCGTCTATGAAATGGATCTCGATGTCAGCTGGAGATGTCCGCGGGCTGCGCTCCGGAAAAAAAAAACATTTCTCGCCCCCCGCTCCCCGTCCCCCCCCACCTCCTCCCCTTCTCTCGTCCTCATTGAGTGACGAACTCAGCTCTCGAGTGTGCAACGGCATGGGGGTGGGGAGGATTTCATCCAGCAGTGGATTGAACATGATGATGATGATAGCGGGAAGGGGCGGTTCGTGTCCACGCGCGGAAGGGATTGCCGCAATGTACCGGAAAGTAAGACGCACCGCGATCGTGCGACCGGGCGGGCGTCAGTGAGGCTACACAACAAGTTTCCTGGTCCCACACAGACACGCACACAGCGACCGGATTATAAGACGCTACCGGAGTATAAGACGCACCGGATTATAAGACGCACCGCGACCGTGCGTCAGTGAGGTCACACAACAACATTTTCTGGTGCCACAACAACAACAACCGCCATTTGCCACTAAGTGGCGGTGACGTCACCACGACGCTTGTGCCAGGCCATGTGCACCATGAGGCCACGTGAAGTGTCGAACGCCCGCTGGCAGGAGGTCACGGGGCAGACCCAGGTGCCACGGGTCGACTGACCGAGATGACTGAGATGAGTGGCTGATGCACCACCTGTGCCCCCGACTGTGCCAACTTGCTGTGCTTTAGCCACCCGGCGCTCCGCTCGTTGTTGTGAGCGTCGCTCCTCCGCCCTCTGGTGCCACACACACGCACACAGCGACCGGATTATAAGACGCACCACCGCCTTGAAAATGTTGGGTTGGGAGGGCAGTGCGTCTTATAATCCGGACAATACGGTGACAGGGGTGGGGGCGAAAGGGAGGGAGGGAGGGGAAGCACGGGGGAGGGAGGGGGTGAGTTTGGGGTCGTGCGAGAAGCGAGGTCTCTAATTGTTTATTTATTTTCTAATTTACTATCTTTTTATTCTGTTTGTTTTCGCGTGCATCTGCCGACAGATCATTACGTCAGTGCAAATTAAAGGCCAGATTTAATGGGATTCTATGAGTTAATACATACACACACACGCGCCGTATATATACACACACACACAAAGACAAAGCCCCCCCCCGATAGCCTGCGCAGGCTGTTGCCGGCAAGTGCTCATGGCGTGCATCCAACACCTGGTGGTGGTAGTGTGGGCCAGTCGACGCCGGACCGCCTTTGTCTTCCTGAACTTAGAATGCGTACGCACCGCGGCAACACTCGCACACACCGACATGCACACGGTCGCACACTCATACAAACTCGGATAAACACAAAGATCGCCCGTATAGCCTTCAAATGATGTTGGGGCAAGCGCTGCTTGCGAACAGCGCCTATGATGGCCGGCTGGGTAGTCAGCAACACGCAATGTTAACACTCATTTGAGGCTGAGTCGACCCAGATGTAATTCTGCACGCGACAAATTAGCCGGAATTGAACTCGGGTCGCCGGGTTCCCTAGCGCAGCGTAGCACTAACCACGACACTGCCGCTCCCCGTGTAGCCTTAGACTGTTGGGGCAAGTGCTGTTAGCGAGCACCTATGAAGGCCGGCACGGCACACGAGGGTGGCCAGCACCACGCAATGTTTACACACCGCACCAGGTACTCATTTGAGGGTGAGTCGACCTAGGGGAGGCCCGAGACCGGTTCAGATAATCGTCATTGGTGTTGGCTGTGAGCGGGAATCGAACCCGTGTCGCCGGGTTCGTAGCGCAGCGTAGCGCTAACCGCTATACCACCGCTCCCCAGACACACACAGACACACACACACAGACACACACACACACAGACACACACAGACACACAGACACACAAACACACAGACACACACAGACATCGCACACCCTGCCAGTATGTTATAGAGCGCGAAGTACATTTTCATCTGGAATGATATTCTCCCACACATAAATACACACACACAGCACGCGGACCTGTATGCACAACGCGCAGCAATTTGCAGTATATTATAAACACGTGCCGTGTGCACGTTCGGATGAATGCGTGTGTTCTTAGTCCGTGTGGGAGCGGTGGTGCAGCGGTTAGCGCGCTGCGCTACGAACCCCCCCCCCCCCCCNGAGTTCGAATTCCAGCTCACGGCAAAGCAACACCAGTGGCGATTATCTTCAACGGCTCCTGGGCCTCCCCGACGTTCTGCGATTCTCAACATTTTTCAGATGTTTTCAGATGACTCGTGAGTGATTCAGTGCGGCGGGTAACCCGCGCACCTGGAGAAACCCCACGGCTTGCGCGAGGGGACAACGCTCGATCCCCCGAACAGATGGACACAAAAGGCGATGGGGTGGGTGGGGGGTGCCTAAATGCCATCGTGAATGCTCTAAAAAATCAATGCCCACTGGGGGAGAGATAGTGAAGAGGTTCTTGTTGGGTCCGTCACGGGATCTTTAACGTCCAATGTGAAAGCAGACGTCCACGCGGATAATTTTTTNGTGGAGGAGGAGGGGGGGGGTAATTAATGACACGCCGCAGTGATTAACCAGGGCGGGCCGCTGGGTTCGAACCGCGAAACATCTTGCGCGCAACAAAAGAGGGGACGCGCTAGCACCTCCACCCCGCCAACCAACCCCGCAACACAACAACAACAACCACCACAACAACCACAACCACCACAACCACCACCACAATACCGGACCACAGTTGTAATTTACGAGTGTAATAACTAATTGCTAAATAATGTCACGCTGTGGAATATAGTGGAAGGTCGCGCTGTACATACATACATTCTTTTTTTAAATATAAAAATGAACAAAATCTGCATTTTTATAGCACCCTAATGAATTATGTTGCTTAAGATTCCAGGAGAGGGGGGGGAGGGTGTGGGGGAGGAGGGGGAGAATTTCCACGTGAATTAATTTATGTTAATTTAATTGCCTTAATTTAATCAAACGCGAAGCTAAACACTTGAGGTTTTTTTTTTAGTTTTGGCTAAAGAGCGCCACGCTACCGTGCCTCCGTGAACGAGCACGCGCGGTTACCCATTGACACCGCGCCCTTGTTGACTCGGCCCATCATCCCTCGGTGCTCCGGCGGTCGATAAAATAGGTACCACGTTGTGTGTGTGTGTGAGAGAGAAGTCTACGGCGGTTGTCGTATGGATATAAAAAAAAGAAAATCAACACACTCGTCAACAAGAGTGCCACGGTAGATCAGGTTGTATGTGTCGTGAAGATGGGTCGTTGCCCGAAACGTCGCCGATTATATATTTATTGTTTTATTGTAAGGCCACGTGGTCTTGTTGTTGTTGACGAATGTGTAGCGTTTGTTGTTGCTGTTGTTGATTGTCCACTGCTACCAACGCAGCAGCGACAGCTTCACCAAATCATTTGTCCTTCGGATAGACTCGCTCTCGCCGTCGGAATGTGGAATTTCCACCCATGCTCTGCATGCCTATACACGAGCTTATGAGCACCGATGCCTCAATGCTCATTTATTCGCAAGAATAACTTTGACATTTAAATACCATGAACCATTCAGAATTATATTTGTATTTTAACTTTGCGATGAAGTCGGTGGCACAGTGGTTAGCGGCGGTTACCTTGAGTTAGATTCCGGCCACGGCTGCAATAAGTTAAAACTAATATTTTTTTTATTTTACCATGTGAGGTCCACGGAGCTATATAGTTATTCTTCAGAAGCGACCTGCCCACAAATGATCGCTCAACGAAGTGGCTTATCACGTGGACATTTATAGCGGCAGCCAATTACTCGTTGGTTCTTTCGGTAAGTCACGTAGGTAGAAATAAAACAAAATAAATCACGACCTTTCGATAGCAACACAAGCCATCGTCTTCAGGTGAAAATCGCGACAGCCGCGATGTCTGCTGCCACAAGGAGTATGGATTCCTGCAGTCACGAAAGCTTCAAATCAAGATAGCAGCCAAATACTCTAAACGCGGGGTGTTCACCACGGAGAGAAACACGCGAACTCCAAATACAAGCAGGCGTCAGGGTCGGGATCGAACCCACGACCTCCTGCATACCAGGCGAGGTAGTCAACATCTCCTAGCCACCGTGATGATGATGAGAGAGAGACGCAAACTCAAATGTACAGCAGCAGGCGTCAGGGTCGGGATCGAACCCACGACCTCCTGCACACCAGGCGAGGTAGTTAACATCTCCTAACCACCGTGATGATGATGAGAGAGAGACGCAAACTCCAAATATACAGCAGCAGGCGTCAGGCTAGGAATCGAACCCACGACCTCCTGCAAACCAGGCGAGGTAGTTAACATCTCTAGCCACCGTGGCGCCCTTGCGAGTGAGAGATCCGAACCGGTCTGGTCCCTTCCTCCCTTCACCACCAACACGCACTGACCTGACCACGTGGTGAAGTATAGTCAAATGAGCCCCGTGACGGACGAGCGCAGGCAAGGAGGCCTTCATCCAGCAGTGGATTGGCACAGTGGGAGGAAGGCGGGGGGGCTGGTACAGTCTAACAAACAAAGACCCCCGTATAGCCTCAACAGACTGTGGGGCAAGTGCTGTTAGCGAGTAGCGCCTACGAAGGCCGGCACGGCACACGAGGGGGTGGGCGGCGGCCAGCACCACGCCGGGCCGCCTTTGTCTCCCCAGTGGCGATGTTACTACACATCGCACCAGATTACTCATTTGAGGCTGAGTCGACCTGGGGGAGGCCCGTGAGCGGTTCACACAATCGTCACCGGTGTTGGTGGCCGTGAGCGGGAATTAAACTCGGGTTGCCAGGTTCGTAGCGAGCGCCCTTCCCCCACTAACAGTCAAACAACATCCGCGCGCCGCTCGCTTTCTCTAATTTTTACAATTTCCGTCGTAATGATGTCATCGTAATTTGTAAATCTCTCTCACGTTCCGCAATTATAGCGGTGTCATCGTCGGCGCGTCTGGTGCGTTATTACCGCATTGCAAACTCATTCGTTATGACGTCTCGTGCTCTTACCCATAGCGTCTCTCTCGCTCGCTCGAATTAAAACAGAAGAAAAACACGTCCTCACAATGTTTCTTTCCTGCGCACGATGGCAGCACCAGCTGTAGCAGCAGCAGGAGCAGCAGCACCAGCTGTAGCAGCAGTAGCAGCAGCAGCACCAGCAGTAGCAGCAACAGCAGTAGCAGCAGCAGCAACAGCAGCAACACCAGCAGTAGCAGCAGCAGTAGCAGCAACAACAGCAGCAGCAGTAGCAGCAGCAGCACCAGCAATAGCAGAGCAGTAGCAGCAGCAGTAGCAGCAGCAGCACCAGCAACAGCAGCAGCAACAGCAGCAGTAGCAGCACCAGCAGCAGCAGCAACAGCAGCAGCAGTAGCAGCAGTAGCAGCAGCAGCAGCAGCAGCAACAGCAGCAGCAGCAACAGCAGTAGCAGCAGCAGCAACAGCAGCAACAGCAGCAGCAGCAACAGCAGTAGCAGGAGCAGCAGAGCAGGAGCAGAGCAGCAGCAACAGGAAGCAGTAGCAGCAACAGCAGTAGCAGTAGCAGCAGCAGCAGCACAGCAGTAGCAGCAGTAGCAGCAGCACCACCAGCACAGCAGTAGCAGCAACAGTAGCAGCACCAGCAGTAGCAGCAGTAGCAGCAGCAGCAGGGTCCTCCTGAACGAGAGCCGTACGACTTCAGTGTGGCTCTGCTGCACGGCGATATTGGTACATGATGATGATGATTAGTAGTAGTCGTCGTGAATTATAACAATAGTTGTTGTTGCCTACGCGTTAAGCCAATAGTTGTTGTTGTTTATTATGTTTTATTTTTATTATTTTATTACTTCCCTTCTACGTGACTTTACCGAAAGAACCAAGAAGATGAATCCCTGCAGTCACGAAAGCTTTAAATCGAAATTTAGTTGTTGTTATTGCAAATTCCCAATTGTGGTTCCCCTCGGGAACGATGATCTCCATTGGTGATCGGACGATGTGGTGGTAACGAGCATCTCCCCCCCCCTCCTCCCCCACCCTGATCCCTGATCCTTCCCCACCACTACGTCTGATCCCCCGGTTCCTAACCCTCCCACCACCGCTTCCATCCCTATCACTGCCAACCCAAGCCCTGCACCCTCCAACCCCTCCATCCCTCCAACCCCCCTACCCCTGCTCCCTTCAACTCAAACTCCCTCCCACCCCTGCCCCCCCCTCCTCCTTCCTGCCCCCCCCCATTCGGTCCAACCACTGACGCCCGCCCCCCCCCCCCCCCCCCCTCGAGTTGTGGTCCCACATTGAACTCACGCCTCGCGCCACGAGCATCAGAATCAGCAGTTTTACAAGAGCATCATCAGCAGTAACATCACCAGCAGCGGCATCAGCAGAAGCACTTCCATCAGCACAGCCTCGGTACCACGATCGGCACGGCCATACCACCACCACCATCATCATCAGCAACATCATCAGCATCACAGTCACAAGCAGCAGCAACATCCTCAGCAGCACCATCAGCACAGCCATCAACAGCAGCAGCACCATCATCAACAGCAGCAGCAACATCATCAGCAGCACCATCAGCATCAGCATCATCAGCAGCAGCAGCAACACCAAAGCCACCGCCGCCGCCACCACCACCACCAACAACAATTTAACGGCGGCTACAATGACCGCGCGCGATTGTGCCAGGCCAGGTGCACTTTGGAGCCGAGCTCGAAGCGTTGGCGCGCGGTGGCAGCAGCAGCAGCGGCAGCGGCAGCAGAAGCAGCAGCAGAAGAAGCAGCAGCAGAGCAGCAGAGCTAAGAAGCAGCAGCAGCAGAAGCAGCAGAAGCAGCAGCAGCAGCTAAGAAGCAGCAGAGCAGCAGCAGCAGCAGCAGCAGAAGCAGCAGCAGAAGACAGAAGCAGCAGAAGCAGCAGCAGAAGAAGCAGCAGCAGCAGCAACAGCAGAAGCAGCAGCAGCAGCAGAAGAAGCAGCAGCAGCAGCAAGCAGAAGCAGCAGCAGAAGCAGCAGAAGCAGAAGCAGCAGCAGAAGCAGCAACAGCAGAAGCAGCAGCAGCAGAAGCAGCAGCAGCAGCAGCAACAGCAGAAGCAGCAGAGCAAGCAGCAGCAGCAGCAGCAACAGCAGAAGCAGCAGAAGCAGCAGCAGCAGAAGCAGCAGCAGAAGCAGCAGCAGAAACAGCAGAAGCAGCAGAAGCAGCAGCAGCAGCAGCAGCAGCAGCAGCAGNGCGTCCCGNGAAGCGGCAGCGCCACTAAACCAACTCGGAGTGAACCAGAGCTGGCCATGGGCTCACTGCCACCTCACCATCCTCCTCCTCCACCTCCACCTTCTTACTCCTCCTTCCTACTCCTCCACCCTCCTATCTTCCTCCACCACCTCCTCCTCCACCTCCTCCACCTCCTCCACCCTCCTCCATTCCACCTCCTCCACCTCCTCCACCTCCACCTTCCACCTCCTCCACCTCCACCCTCTCCTCCTCCACCCTCCTCCTCCACCTCCTCCACCTCCACCTTCCACCTCTCCACCTCCACCCTCCTCCACCTTCTACCTCTCCTCCACCCTCCATCCACCCTCTTCCTCCTCCACCTCCTCCACCTTCCACCTCCTCCACCTCCTCCACCTCCTCCACCCTCCTCCACCTCTTCCACCTCCTCCACCTCCTCCTCCTCCACCTCCTCCACCTCCTCCTCCATCCACCTCCACCTCCTTTCCTCCTCCTCCTCCACCCTTTCCTCCTCCTCCTCCACCCTCCTCCACCCTCCTCCAACCTCCCCTCCTCCACTCCGCTCCACATCTGCTCCGGTGCTCATGGACAGTTGACGTGGCGGTTGATCGATCCCAAGACGTGCAAGGCCCAGCAGCAGTTGACATGACGATGGTGGCGGTGACGATGCTGCTGCTGCATGCTCCTGCTGCCTGTAATCCGGCAGTGTTGTGGAGGAGGCAGCAGCAGCAGCAGCGAGGGGTTGTGGATCACCGCACACTTGGTGGGCAACGATCTGGACATTCCACTGGTTTGTTTCAGCCATGGCAAGCTTCTCGGAATGACGTGATCGCAAAGAAAACAATGGATGCAAGGGTCTAGGGCAGTGTTCTTCATTGCAAGGCACGTGGACCCCTGACTCGCGACCCTGTGACTCGCGACCCTGCCCGACAATCCACAAAGAGAGAAAACGCCCCATCGTGCTGCTGTCAAACCCTCCCCCAATGCTTTCAAATGGTCGTGGCTAGCGGCCCACACACACGCACTGGTGATGTCTTATCGGCGAAAGTGACCGCCCCCCCCTCCCCCACGAAAATTATTGAAGAACATTGGGTAGTGGGCAGAGGACAACCGAGTCGCACCTCAAGGTGGCCAGGGAATGGCTCTCTGAACGGGGTCTCCTTTAGCTGTACCGGGACGGGCCTGCGCCATGCCGAAGGTGTTTAATTACTGTGAATTTGGGGTCAGGGACCCCCGAAAGCACGACAAATAACCCAGCGAGCCCTAGCCTCTCGATGATAGCGCAGGCCTTGACTAGATCAATAAAGCAGAGATTGGAGGTCCTGTTGAAATTCTCACCGCTCTCTGCCGAATCCGACGCGACAGACAGGGGTGGGTGGAGGGGGTGGGGTGGGTATGGCGAGTGTGTAGGACGGCCCCGGCCTGAGATTTGGGTCTCCCGCGTGGCCTCTCGTCCTCGGTGCGCTGCTTGGCAAAGGGGACCTGATGGTCGAGAAGTCCCTGCCGGGAAACCTCAATCCCGGGCACAGCGCCGCAGCGAGCGAAAGAATGCCCTCCCCGGTTAGCCGGCACGCTCCCCGCCGTGACTACACACGGGACGACCTTTCGATGTTTGCCGCAAAAGACCGCCGCTGGCAGTTGACACGACGCCAAATGCCGAGGGGGCAGCCTGCGCTGAAACTTAACGGCGACATCGACGGCAGCTTCCGCGAGCCAGGCCACTCGGCGACGGCAGGAGGCCGCGAGACATTGTGGGGGACAAAGCCCCATGGGCTTGTGATCACCGACACGACGTTTCGTCGCTGGGCACGTCCTCGTCACAAAGGCATAATTAAGGAATGGCCGTCACTACCAACAGCGCCATCGTCAACGTCACCAACAGCATTTTCGCCACGAACATTGCCATCATCACCACGATCACCACCACCGCCGCCACCACCCATAATCAGCAACCACGTAATTTATTGGAGTTCCACCAGCACCACCACCACCATCACCACCGGCACGACAACCCACATGGTCATCACCACGATCAATACTGGCACCACAATAAGCTTCTTCTCATCATCATCACTACCACCATCACCACAGCGAACATTTCACCACCACCAAACCAATCACCAACCACCACTCGTCACATCACCGCCACAACCACAACTACCACACGCATCTCACCACATCCAACCACCATTCCCATCACCAACTACCACACACAACTCACCACGAACCAACCACCATCCAACCCATCCATCACCACAACTACCACACACATCTCACCACGAACCAACCACATCCAACCACCATTCCCATCACCACAACTACCACACACATCTCACCACGAACCAACACCATCCAACCACCATTCCCATCACCACAACTACCACCACATCCACCACTAACCCCCACATCCAACCACCATTCCATCACCACAACTACCACCACACTCACCACGAACCAACCACCACAACCACCATTCCCATCACCACAATCCACACACATCTCACCACAACAACCACCATCCAACCACCATTCCCATCACCACAACTACCACACACATCTCACCACTAACCCACCAATCCAACCACCATTCCCATCACCACAACTACCAACACATCCACACGAACCAACCACCATCCAACCACCATTCCCATCACCACAACTACCACACGCATCTCACCACGAACCAAACACATCCAACCACCATTCCCATCACCACAACTACCACACACATCTCACCACTAACCCACCACATCCAACACCATTCCCATCACCACAACTACCACACACACGCATCTCACCACTAACCAACCACCAGTCTCGCACAGCTTTGGCGGCGGCAGTAGAAGCGGCGGCGGCGGCGGAAGAGGCGATTATGTGCATGGCAATTAGCGCCATGATTCGGGGCTAATCATGCATTCCCGGTTTGCCGGCGAATCGAGAGAGCGGCGGCGCTTCGAGGTGATAAGTCAGAGTTAATTGCGGCGGGAATCACTTCATAAAATTTGCTGTAGCGGGAACGGCTCCTCTGCATTTATCCGACGGCTAATTACAATCTACGGCCCGGGGCTACGGCGTCAGGTAGTTATAGAAGTAATATTATTCGGCAATTGTCAGATTAATTTATATAATTTATATAAAGGATTAAATTTTTTTTTCTTTGAGTCATCACTTCTCCAGATATTAAAAGTAATTCTGACAGCTTTCATTACCGGTCGGGAAAGCAATTTAAGATTATGACATGCTTGAAGACTGCGGGTGCCGAGGCGGGGGCGAGGGGGAGAGCGGGGGGGCTGGGGGGAGGTGAAGGGGGGGGCGAGGGGGAGGTGGTGGATGCAGGGGAGGTGCTGTTAGCAGCACTTGCCCCAGCAGTCTATTGAGGCTAGACGTGGGGGGGTCTTTAGTCTTTGGTAGGAGGTGATGCGGGGCTGTAATTGGCGCGTGTGTGTGTGGTGGTGGTGGTTTTAGTGGTGTTTAAGATTTGGTGGTGGTGGTGGTTGTGATGTGGTTGTGTGTGATGGGGCAGTTATGGAGAGAGTGGAGAGTTTCCCATCCATGGGAGTGTGCTCATGACCGGCTCCGGTTTAAAAGCAAAGGTCTCACTCCGAATCAGTCGAGCGGCATTATCTTTTCATCGGTTGCGTAACGCTGCTGTGTGGAAGCTACCTGGTCTGTCGCTCCGCACGAAGCTTCGGGTCTTCTCGGCCAGTCATTCCCTCCCTTCTCTACGCTTGCGAAACGTGGACCGCCTTAATGGAGCATCTTCGCCGTTAGAAACATTTAGGCTGGACTGCCTACGATCAATCCTGGGTTTAACCAGGCAAGATTGTGTGAGGAGCTCACAAATCCTTGAAAGATCTGGGCAAAAGTCCATCGGTGAGCTCCTCCGGCAGGCAAGGCTGCGTTGGCTGGGTCATGTAGCCCGCATGCCCAGCCACCGCATGCCCAAACAGCTTTTGTTCGGCCGGACGCGGTACGGGCTAGAGAAGAGATGGAGTGATGTGGTACAGGAGGACGTGGAGCTGAATGGACTTGCCGATGACTGGTACCAGCGGTGTCAAGATCGGCCTCAGTGGAGGAGGCTCGTGAAGGACGCTACTGGGCAGTTGGAGGCAGTCGCCCTCCAACAACGGAGGGCGGAGGAGCGACGCTCACAACAACGAGCGGAGCGCCGGGTGGATAAAGTACAGCAAGTTGGCACAGCAAGTTGGCACAGTAGGGGCACAGGTGGTGCATCAGCCACTCATCTCGGTCATCTCAGTCAGTCGACCCGCGGCACCTAGGTCTGCCCCGTGACCTCCTTCCAACGGGCGGGCGTTCGACACTTCATGTGGCCTAATGGTGCACATGGCCTGGCACAAGCGTCGTGGTGACGTCACCGCCACTTAGTGTTGTTGNGTGCTGTTGTGTGCGTGTGTGCACGTGCTGTTTGCGAGCACCTATTAAAGCCGCAACGGCGCACGAGCGAAGCTGGCCTGACGAGATCTACGCCCGGCCGCCTTTGTCTCCCAATGCAGTTTTTAGTTTATTTTACTTACTACCGCCACAGCAGCAGCCCGAGTCCAGCTCGCAGAGACCCAGGCCCAGCAGCGCTTCAGACATTAAGGGAGCCACTGGGAGCTTTGGCACTTTAGAAAATCTACATTGAAAACTCATTTCCCGAGAACTGCCTTTTGCGCGCGTGCGTGCGTGTGTTTTATGGGGAGCGGTGGTGTAGCGGTTAGCGCTACGAACCTGGCGATCCGGGTTCGATTCCCCCTCAAGGCGAACACCGGTGACGATTGTCTGAACCGGTCCTCGGCCTCCCCTAGGTCGACTCAGCCTCAAATGGCTGAGCCGTTGTTGTTGAGGGCGACTGCCCCCCACACACCCCCCACACACACCCCACACACCCCCCCCCCNACACACCCCCCACACACCCCCCACACACTCCCCCACACTCCCCCACCACTCCCCCCACAACCCCCCCACACCCCCCACCCCCCCACACCCACACCCCCACCCACACCCCCCCACACCCCCCACACCCCCCCACACACCCCCACCCCCCCCACACCCCCCACCCCCCACACCCCCCCCTACACCCCCCCCNACACCCCCCCACACACCCCATCCCCCCCACACGCNCCCCCCCACACCCCCCACACCCCCCACACCCCCCCCCACACACCCCCCCANCCCCCCAACCCCACACCCCCCCACCCCCCCACCCCCCCCACCCCCCCATCCCCCCCCACCCCCCCCCCCCCCCCACACCCCCANCCCCCACCCCCCCCAACCCCCCCCACACCCCCACACCCCCCACCCCCCAACCCCCACCCCCCCCACACCCCCNACTCCCCCAACACCCCCCAACCCCCCCCCACCCCACACCCCCCACTCCCCCCNACCCCCCCCNACCCGCTCGCGCGGCGTCCTTATTAACGTGATTTTGACGCCAACGGAATCCCTCTCGCCGCGCCCGACATTCAGACGAGAGACGCCTCCGACTCATTCACAATCGCGGCGAATTAAGCCGTGACAACGCATTAATTGCATAATTAAAACACAGGGCCTGCCGCTTATTAATCGCTTAATTAGAGAGAAATTAGTGCGGAGGAGGGAGGAGGGGTGAAGGAGTCGGGCGGAGGAAGTGTGCGCGTGTACACGTGTGTGAGTGTGCTGTGTGTATGTGTGAACACGTGTGTGTGTGTGTACACGTGTGTGTGCTGTGTGTACACGTGTGTGCGTGTNTGTGTGAACACGTGTGTGTGTACACGTGTGTGTGTGCTGTGTGTACACGTGTGTGCTGTGTGTGTGAACACGTGTGTGTGTACACGTGTGTGTGTGTGTGTGTACACGTGTGTGTGTGTACACGTGGGGATTGGTGGGTGTAGCGGTTAGCTCGCTGCGCTACGGACCTGGCGACCCGAGTTCGATTCCCGCACACGGCCAACACCTGGTCCTCCCCTAGGTCGACTCAGCCTCAAATGAGTACCTGGTGCGGCGTGTAAACATCGCCAGTGGGGAGACAAAGGTGGTCGGGCGTGGTGTTGGCCACCCCCCCCCTCGTGTGCCGGCCTTCATAGGTGCTCGCTAACAGCACTTGCCCCTACAGTCTGTCTAGGCTACACGGGGGATCTTTGTCTTGTGTGTGTAGTGTGTGCACACTGTGTGTACACGGGTGTTTGTATGAGCGTGTATGGCGTTTCTGTGCATGTGTATCTGTAACCAACCCGCCTGTCCGCCGACCAGAGTTCAATTCCCGCTCACGGCCATCAACACCAAGTGGCGATTATCTGAACCTGTACCGGAGCCTCCCCTAGGTCGACTCAGACGCGAATGAGTACCTGGTGCAATGTGTGCAAACATCGCCACTGGGGAGACAAAGGCGTTTGGGCGTGTTGCCTGCCTTCATCGGTGCTGCAACTCGCTAACAGCACTTGCCCCAACATTCCGTTGAGGCTATCCGGGTGGGAGGGGGGTCTTTGTATTTGTACAATGGGCGCCGTCCATCGAAGCCGCGTGTCAAAGGCGCAGCCCTGCAACGGCTCCGCTCCCCGCTGATGTCGGCGGTGGCTGTCGATAAATGATGATGCCGGTTGTTGCAAATTGCCGGCGAAACGTCGGACTCGAACTGTAGACCGGTTCGGGTTCGCTCCCAACACGCGCCGCTGAACTCATTGGCCACGTTTTGTGTTCGCGTGACAAACCTCACTTAATCGGCTGTGTCGGGTGATGGCGGGTTTAACGACACATTTATTTTCACGCGATCTAACAAACAAAAAACCCACGTTTTTATTACGGTCGCGACGTGTTAAGCAATCTTCCTCGACCCTGCCACGTTGTCCCACTACCGGATCCTGCATCTTTACGACTCCTCTCTTCACCCCACCTCTACCTCCTCCTTCCCCCAAGCCCCCCTCCCCAAGCCCCCGGGGGGGGGGGGGTTCGGTAGACCCCCCCCCCACAATGCCCCGCTCTCCCCCGAACTTATGAGCGATTTCCTGCGTGTGAAGTAAAAATCAATACTGAGAATGTGAGCACGTGTGTGACTGCGAGAGTGTGAAAGGGTGTGAGAGTGTGTGTGTGTCAACCTGTGTGTGTGTCAAACTGTGTGTGTGTCAAACTGTGTGTGTGTGTCAAACTGTGTGTGTGTCAAACTGTGTGGTGTCAAACTGTGTGTGTGTGTCTAACTGTGTGTGTGGTGTCAAACTGTGTGTGTGTTCAAACTGTGTGTGTGTCAAACTGTGTGTGTGTCAAACTGTGTGTGTGTGTGTCAAACGTGTGTGTTTCAAACTGTGTGTGTGGTGTGTGTGTGTGGTGTGTGTGGTGGAGCGGTAGTGTAGCGGTTAGCGCGCTGCGCTATGAACCTGGCGACCCGGGTTCGATTCCCGCTCACGGCTAACACCAGTGACGATTATCTGAACCGGTCCTGGGCCTCCCCTAGGTCGACTCAGCCTAAAACGTGCGGTGTTAAACACCACTAGGGAGACAAAGGCGGTCGGGCGTGGTGCTGGCCACCCACCCCTCGTGTACCGTTCCGGCCTTCATAGGTGCTCGCTAACAGCACTTGCCCCTACAGTCTGTTCAGGCTATACGGGGATCTTTGTGTCAATCTGTGATGTGTGTGTGTGACGTGTGTGTGTGTGTGGTGTGTGTGTGTGGTGTGTGTGGTGGAGCGGTGGTGTAACGGTTAGCGCGCTGCGCTACGAACCTGGCGACCCGAGTTAAATTCCCGCTCACGGCCAACATCGGTGACGATTCTCTGAACCGGTCCTGGGCCTTCCCTAGGTCGACTCATTCTAAAACGTGCAGACATAGCCACCACGAGGGAGACAAAGGCGGCCGGGCGTGGTGCTGGCCACCCGACCCTCGTTTGCGGTGCTAGCCTTCGTATCGATTGCTCGCTCACAGCACTTGCCCCAGCAGTCTGTTAAGGCTACACGGGGATCGTTTTTCTTTGTAAACACCATCAGTGGGGGGAGACAAAGGCGGCCGGGCGTGGTTGGTGCTAACCACACCAACCCACCACCATCTGTGCTCCGTGTTTGCCCGTCGCAGATAGACTTCTCGCAACAACAACAACAACAAAACAGCTCTTGCCCCGACGCTCGTTCGAGGCTACGAGGGGATCTTTGTCTTTGCTCTCCGCAGGTAACCAGCGGGGTGGGAAACATCGCGGTCCTTTATTACAACAAAGACAAAGATCCCCGCGTAGCCTTAACATATTGTTGGGGCAAGTGCTGTTAGCGCGTTGCACCTATGAAGGCCGGAACGGTACACCTATACAGGAGGTCGTGGGTTCGAGCCCGACCCTGACGCCTGCTGCTGTATATTTGGAGTTTGCGTCTCTCTCTCATCATCACGGTGACTAGGAGATGTTGACTACCTCGCCTGGTATGCAGGAGGTCGTGGGTTAGATCCCGACCCTGACGCCTGCTGTTGTATGTTTGGAGTTTGCGTCTCTCTCCCCGTAGAGATGTTAACTACCTCGCCTGGCATACAGGAGGTCGTCGTGGGTTCGATCCCGACCCTGACGCCTGCTGCTGTGTATTTGTAGTTTTCGTGTGAGTCTCTCTCCTCGTGGTGCGCGTGGATTTGTCTCTCGGTTCTCCGGGGTTTTTCCCCCCTCCACATTTAGAATCGACACCAGCACGCGTTTCGAGTGTTTTGCTGCTACTATTGACGCCACTTCGTTGAGCGATCGTCTGTGGCCAGGTCGCTTCTGTAAAAAGAGCTCCACAGCTCAGTGGACCTTACCTTGTCAAATATAAAATAGTGGTAGTAGGTAAAAATGAAATGAAAATTAATACAAATTAAAAATAAAAATCATTATTTTATTTTATTAATTTAATTAATTCTTTTACCTACGTGACTTTACCGAAAAAACTAAGAGTTTGAATCCTTGCAGTCACGAAAGCTTCAAATCTAGAAGTGGTAGCAATAGTCTAGTAGTATACTCTCCGCCTTGATATTGATACGTGCGTGGGGGGGGTCAGACATTTGTGACGATGTGTGACGAGGGGGGGGGGGGGGAGAAATGTGACGTCACATCAAAATGCGCAACTTTAAATAAATATAAACAACACGTTCTACTTAATTAAATTGCATTTTTATAAATGTTTCTCCTACAACATCAGAGTGCAGCGCACATTAAATACGCACTACAATGACAATAGTTTAAAGCGATTTGAAGCATGTCTTATTTGGGGGGGGAGGGGCAGAGCTTAGTGACGTCATGTTGAGGGGGTCTGACTTTTTGTGACGCCGTGTGACGAGGGGTCAAAAATCGTCCAAAATCGCGTGACGTCATTTATGGACGGCCCCTTCGTGCGTATTGCTCTTCATCAATGCGCATCCGGACGACGGCATCCCCACACCGTGCGGGTCGTGGTGGCGATTGGACCATACTTCACCACGCTGGTAACTGCGGGTGGGCGCATGCGGGAGCATAGATGAACAGCGCAACCCTGACCCCCGAATCTGACATTGAAAAGAGTTTTGATTTGAAGTTTTCGCGACTGCAGGATTCCATCCTCTCCGGCTCTTTCGGTAAAGTCACGTGGGTAGAAAAAAAAANGAACACGACGTTTCGGTCGCAACACAGAATCAGGGAGTGTTGATGGGTAGTTCTCGCTCTACAGACATCTGGGCAAGTTTCACGGGGCATTGGCTCGAGCAAGCACGACTGCTGATACTGCTGATGAGCAGCATTTTGAAACCAAAATGCTGCTCGAATTACGGAATTCGCGGGAAAGGCCGTGCGACTGACGGGATGTGTAAACAACAACAAAAACAACTTCAACAACAACAACAGCAGCAGCAGCAACGAAAACTTGGACTCGCGCGGCGAACATTCGATGGCAGACGCCACCGGATCGCGTTGTTTACAAAATAAGTAACGCACACAATTGGCTACCTTCACGGCCCATTGATGGGCTGAACAGCTTAATTAGGCTAATTATTCGGCGATAATGGATTGCTAATTCAGTTGCCAATGACTCGATAAGCCCCCCTCTCTTCAAAACACGACGGCCGTCTGAAGGCTGGCAACCCCCCCTCCCGCCCCACCCCTCTGATCCCACAACGCTGGGCGAGGATTGTGGGGGGGGGGGAGAGACAAAGGCGGCCGGGAGTGGTGCTGGCCATCCACCCCCTCGTGTACCGTGCAATCACAGCACTTGCCCCAGCAGTCTGTTGTTGAAGGGCTATAGGGGGACCTTTGTCTGCGCTTGTACGGCACGCGACTCCGTGAGCCGGGCGCTCCGTTGCTGTCTGTGCTGTTGTTGTGCTGCTGCTGTGTTGTTGTGCTGTTGTTGTTGTTGATGCTGTTATTGTTGCATGCTGTTGTTGCTGCTGTTGTGCTGTTGCTGTTGTTGTTGTTGNTGCGTTGCTGTTGTGCGTGCTGCTGTGCTGTTGTTGNTGCTGTTGCTGNTGTTGTTGCCTGTTGCTGTTGTTGTGCTGTTGCTGNTGTTGTTGNTGCTGCTGTTGNTGCGTTGCTGCTGTGCTGTTGTTGTGCTGCTGCTGTTGCTGCTGTTGCTCTTGTTGTCTGNTGCTGTTGTGTTGTCTGTGCTGTGCTGTGCTGTTGTTATTGCTGTTGGTGTGCCTGTTGTTGGTTCTGCTGTGCTTTTCTGTCTGTTGTTGCTGCTGTGCTGTGTCTGTGGTATTGCTGTTGGTGTTGCCTGTTGTTGGTGTCTGCTGTGCTTTTAACAATGTTGCTGTCTGTTGTAGTTGCGTGTCTGTTGTGCTGTCTGTGTATGCGTGCCTATATGGGTGTGCGGCACTGTGTGCTGTCTGCTTGTGCTGCTGTTGTGCTAACGTTGCTGNTNCTATTACTGCGTGTTGTTGGTGTTGCACGCAGCTGCGGCCTGCCGCTCTGAGGCTACGCGTGTCTGTCTGTGTCTGTCTGTGCGTGTCTGTCTGTGCGTGTCTGCCTGTGCGTGTCTGTCTGTGCGTGTCTGTCTGTGCGTGTCTGTCTGTGCGTGTCTGTGGGTGTGTCTGTCTGTGCGTGTCTGTGTGTGCGTGTCTGTCTGTGCGTGTCTTCTGTGCGTGTCTGTGTGTGTCTGTCTGTGCGTGTCTGTGTGTGCGTGTCTGTGTGTGCGTGTCTGTGGGTGCGTGTCTGTGCGTGTCTGTGTGTGCGTGTCTGTTTGTGTGTCTGTGCGTGCGTGTCTGTCTGTGTCTGTTTTGTGCGTGTCTGTCTGTGCGTGTCTGTCTGTGCGTGTCTGCTGTGTCTGTCTGTGCGTGTCTGTGTGTGCGTGTCTGCTGTGCGTGTCTGTCTGTGTCTGTGTGTGCGTGTCTGTCTGTGCGTGTCTGTCTGTGCGTGTCTGTGTGTGTCTGTCTGTGCGTGTCTGTCTGTGCGTGTCTGTGTGTGCGTGTCTGTGTGTGCGTGTCTGTGCGTGTCTGTGCGTGTCTGTGTGTGCGTGTGTCTGTGCGTGTCTGTCTGTGGGTGTCTGTCTGTGCGTGTCTGTGTGTGCATGTCTGTGTGTCTTGGTACGACACACTCTACGAGTCCCACTCGCTCTTCATATCTGTCTGTCTCTCTCGCTGTCTCATTGTCTCTCTCGCTGTCTCTCTCTCTGTCTCTCGATCTGTCTCACTGTCTCTCTCTTTGCCTCTCTGTCTCTCTCTGTCTCTCTGTCTCTCTCTCTGTCTCTTTCTCTGTCTATCTCTGTCTGTCTCACTGTCTCTCTCCTTCGACCTCTCTGTCTCTGTCTCGATCTCTCTCTCTCCACCACGCACAAAGAAGTTTGACGCCGCACAGATGTCCCGGCCGAGTCGTCATGGGGGTGCAAGTGAGCGAGCCGCTAATGAATGGATGCTCACAGCCCCCCCCTAGCCCCACCCCTAGCCCCACCCCTAGCCCCACCCCCTCGCCCCCACCCCACCCCCTAGCCCCACCCCTCGCCCAGGGCCCCTCCCCCGCCCCCCGCTCAGCTCCACGATCCACTCAGCTACCCACGCGCCACGCGCGGCGCTCATCTGTCTGCGTCATTTATTTAATTACTCCGCGTGTTCGCAGCTTGTTCCCAAATAATTACAGACGCCGAGGAAAGAACTAAACACTCACAAGTGCGAGAGGGCGAGAGAGAGAGTGGTGAGAGATGTGGGGAGAGTGGCTCTGTGTGTGCGTGTCTGTGTGTGTGCGTCTCTGTGTGGTGTCTCTGTGTGTGTCTTTGTGTGTGGTGTGTCTGTGTGTGTCTCTGTGTGTGTCTCTGTGTGTGTGTGTTGTGTGTGTGTCTCTGTGTATGTCTCTGTGTGTGTGTCTCTCTGTGCGTGTCTCTGTGTGTGTGTCTGTGTGTGTGTTTGTGTGTGTGTCTCTGTGTGTGTCTGTATGTGTGTGTCTGTGTGTGTCTTTGTGTGTGTCTGTGTGTGTGTCTCTGTGTGTGTGTCTCTGTATGTGTGTGTCTGTGTGTGTCTCTGTATGTGTGTAGCGGTTAGCGCGCTGCGCTACAAACCTGGCGACACGAGCGTCTGAATGACGAAAAACAGGTCTGTCGGAAAGACAGTGTCATTCAGACGCTGTCTTTCTGACATACCTGTTCTTCACCTGAGGACGGCTGCTTGCGTTGTGGCCGAAACGTCGTGAGAATTATTTAATGTTTATTTTTATTATTTTATTACTTCCCTTCTACGTGACTTTACCTAAAGAATCAAGAAGATGAATCCCTGCAGTCACGAAAGCTTTAAATCGAAATTTACCGATAAAACCTAAGAATATGATCTCCAGAAGCAACGTTTCTCGTGCTCCCTTTGAACATTTCTCGGCGAAGTGCGAACATTTTGTTTTGCGTGCGTTAAGTACCTGGCATTTGTCGCGAAAGCCAACCCCTGCGTGTGTTCAACTCGATTGCGTTCATCATAAAATCCGGAGGAGCAGCAGCAGGAGGAAGAGGACGAGCAGATGCCCGTGCCAAGAAGTGACCACATCCAGCCAGGAGGGTGTCTCTCGCCCTGCCACACCACCACCACCGTCCCAATCACCGGACCCTGCATCGGGAAATTCGCCGGCATTGCGCCGAGCAAGCCTGACCCGGCTGCTGACGAGTCGCTGAATGTTTTTGCTGGCTACGTGCGGCGCTAAAGAAGTTTGAACGGCATGCCGCGCGAAAACAAAACCCTCCCCATCTTCTTGGTGCTTTCGGTAAAGTCACGTAGAAGGGAAATAATAAATAATAAATATAAAATAATAAAATATTTATTATATTTAAATATTTTATTATGAANTATAAATAATAAAAGAATAAAATATAAAATAATAAANTATTTTATATGTTTTTTTTCCCTTCTACGTGACTTTACCGAAAGAACCAAGAAGATGAATCCCTGCAGTCACGAAAGCTTTAAATCGAAACCCCTCCCAATTGGTGATGAAACGGCGCGCTCCTGGGTATGTGTACAAATACATTCGCTGAACGTTTTGCCTTTGCAAGTGGAGAAAGTAAAAATGGGAGTGAGGCGAATGGTCTGTTTAATTGATGTCATTGTACAAGCGATGCGTTTACAAAGGAGCACGCGTGCACGATGCGTCCGCTGTTGGCGATTGACATGAACAATCCGCATCATCATCATCATCTTCTTGGTTCTTTCGTTAAAGTCACGTAGAAGGGAAGTAAAAAATAATAAAACATAATAAAATAATTCTCACGACGTTTCGGCCACAACGCAAGCAGCCGTCCTCAGGTGAAGAACAGGTCTGTCGAGGCGACAGCGTCTTTTTCATTCAGACGCTGTCTCCCGACAGACCTGGTCTTCACCTGAGGACGGCTGCTTGCGTTGTGGCCGAAACGTCGTGAGAATTATTTTATTATGTTTTATTTTTATTATTTTATTACTTCCCTTCTACGTGACTTTACCGAAAGAACAAGAAGATGAATCCCTGCAGTCACGAAAGCTTTAAATCGAAAAATCATCAGCATCATCATCGGCAGCCGCAGCAGCAGCAGCAGCCATGATCCATCCACTGCTGGCTGAAGGCCTCCCCCAGCCACACTACCCGGTGATGCGACATCGCACCCAGCACACCGACTGATTTCATCTCGCTCCATCTCCCGACGGACGTCCAATTCGGGACGCGTTCCAATCCATCGCTCCATCTCTGCCACGGAAGGCCCCCCCCCCGCCCCCTCTGTCATTCTTATGTTTTAAACATCACCTCCACACAATGGTCGTGTCGGACCAAAGCCCTCCCCGCCCCCACCCCTCCTCCCTCACTAAGCCCCCCCCCCACCCCATCACCGTGTCCGTGTGCGCCGCGTCTCGCTCAATGTATGGAGCAGCACGCGTCGCGTCCACAGCAGAGACGTCGCCCGTCTGACGATGACGACGATAACGACCGGCAGCCCCCCCACACAGCCCCTCCCCCACACAGCCCCTCCCCCAATCCCACACCCCCCCCCCTCCCGATTCCAAAGAGAAAGATCCCCCGTATAGCCTTGAACCGACTGCTAGGGGCAAGTGCTGATGGCGAGTTGGCACCTATTAAGAACGACGCGATGCGCACGAGGGGTGGGTGGTCAGCACCACGCCCGGCCGCCTTTGTTTCCCTCCCCCCCCCNAAGTGCTAATGGTGAAACACCGGCACTGGCGCTCGTTGTCTTTAGGCCGAGTCTACCTAGAGGAGGCCCAGCACCGGCTTAGATATTCGTCACAGATGTTTGCTGTGGCTGTGATGTGAGCGGGAATCGAACTCGGTGTCCGGGTTCGTAGTACAGTGCAGCTAATCGATACAGTCACAACTCGTGGCAAATACAGACACACAACACACACGAAGATCATTTGAGGCTGAGTCGACCTAGGGGAGACCCAGGGACAGTTCAAATAATCGTCATTGGTGTTGGCCGTGAGCCGGCATTAAAATCACAAACACCGCCACCACAACTACACACACCACTACCACCACAACTACACACACCATAATACAACCAACAACGGCCAATCGCCACTAAGTGGCGGTGATGTCACCACGACGCTTGTGCCAGGCTATGTGCACCTTGAGGCCATGTGAAGTGTCGAACGCCCGCTGGCAGGAGGTCACGGGGCAGACCCAGGTGCCACAGGTCGACTGACTGAGATGACTGGCTGATGCACCACGTGCCCCCTACTGTCCAACTTGCAGTGCTTTAGCTACCCGGCGCTCCGCTCGTTGTTATGAGCGTTGCTCCTCCGCCCTCCGTTGTTGTTGGAGGGCGACTGCCTCCAACTGCCCAGAGGCGTCTTTCACGAGCCTCCTCCACAGAGGCCGATCTTGAACACCGCTGGTACCGGTCATCGGCAAAGTCCACTCAGCTCCACATCCTCCTGTACCACATCACTCCATCTCTTCTCTAGCCCGTGCCGCGCTCGTTTAGCCCCCTCTATCCGGCCGAAAAAAAGCTGTTTAGGCATGTGGTGACTGGGCATGCGGGCTACATGACCCAACCAACGCAGCCTTGGCTACTAAAGGAGCTCACCGATGGGACTTTGCCCAGATCTTTCAAGGATTTGTGAGCTCCTCACACAATCCCGCCTGGTTGAACCCAGGATGGATCGTAGGCAGGCCAGCCTAAATGTTTCCAATCGGCGAAGATGCTCCATTAGGGGGGTACACGTTTCGCAAGCATAGAGAAGGGAGGGAATGACCGTGGCCGAGAAGACTTGAAGCTTCGTGCAGAGCGACAGACCAAGTAGCTTCCACACAGCGTCACGCAACCAATGAAACGATAATGCCGCTCGACTGATTCTGAGTGAGAAATCTGCTGTCAAACCGGAGCCGGTCATGAGCACACTGTCCAGGTATGGGAAACTCTCCACTCTCTCCACAACTGCCCATCACCGATTGGGAGTTGTGGGAGTGGATTGCCTGATGGTACAAAATACCCAGGCAGGTGATTAGTTTTGGTGGGGCTGATGGTAAGGCCCACCTCTTAGTGGCACGCTCCAGTTTCAGCAGCAGCGCCTCCAACTCCTCCTCTGGGTGAGCAGCAATTACCAAATCATCGGCATACATAACATGGTTGACCAATAGTGAGCCATCCTTTGACCGCACTCGGACATCGATCAGCCTCAATTGTATCTGTACCAGATGGAAATTCCTCTGGTACAGCCATCAAGGGCTTCACGAACTACATGGTCGAAAAATATGTTAAATAATGTGGGAGCCAGAGAACATTTCTGTCGCACCCAAGGTGAACAAGGATTGGCTCCGACTCCAGGCCACGTAGTTCTACCCGGGCCCGCTCACCATCATGAAGGTCCTTAATGATCGTGAGCAGAGGGTCAGAGACTCCGAAAGCACGAAGAACAACCCATAGCCCAGGCCTACTGATGGTATCATAGGCCTTGACCAGGTCAATAAAGCAGAGATGTAGGTCTTGTTGGAATTTCCTACACCTCTGCTGTAGCAAACGGACAGAAAATATGGCGTTTGTGCAGGACCGCCCTTCCTGAAACCACATTGGGGCTCAGCAAGCTTCTCCTCAGCGTGCCTCGCAAGGCGATGTTGAATAATCCTTGCCAGGACCTTTCCCGGCACACTGAGGGGACCACAAGGGCATCCGTCCAATCCTGCGGAACCCGTCCAGTGGTCCAGACTGTTGTTATGATGTCATATAGGGCAGTCTGTGCACAAACGCCACCCTCCCTCAGCATTTCGCTTGGGAAATCATGTCTGCTCGGTACCTTTCCTGGTATCAAACTCTGGATCACCTTTAGTACTTCCTCAATAGATGGCATCTCAGCCAGCCACTCACAGGGGGTAACTTCTTCCTCCAATATTTGAGGCACAGCAGCCTCAGCAGGGTCATCCGCACTTTGTCCCACGATGCTTTCTATGTCGAGGGATTTCCCCTCCCCAGGACTTCACAGAAATGCCCAGCAAATCTGCAAACCTGTTCCTGGGGTCGGAGATTTGATCACCGTTTTTTCTCCTAATGATGGTAATAGGTGTGGCGCTGCAGGTTACTTTTTTGATGGAGTTAAATAGGAATTTGTGATCACGGGCCATTGAGGCAGACTCCATCTCCTCAGCAATCCGCGACCACCACCCATCCTTGCAGCGCCTCACGGCTCTCCGAACCTCCGAGCGAAGGCTGCGGTAAGCCTACTCATTCTCTGACGTGGGATGCTGTAAACGATAAGAGTGGGCCTGTCGCTTTTTCTCAGCCATCCTGAACACCTCCTCTGTCAGCCAGGGTCTCTTGGGGAGGTTTGGACCGCGTACCCAAAGCACCCTCGGCATCTGCAGGAGTGGGGGACGATGCCAACCGAAGCCGCAACGATGATGAAATTCTCGGTTGCAACTTTCATCAGCTAGCTGAGACCAGGCACCTTACGTTTGAATGGGGTCCTGGGTGTACACCGACCACCGGAGTGGAAGAATGGCAGGCACATCTTACAGATGACAAGTCGATGGTCAGAGGGCAGATAAGCTCCACGGTAGGTCCTGGTGTCAATGACATGGGTCCACATCCGCTGTTCCGTCACTATGTAGTCCAGCAGATGTTCTTGCTTGGACCCGGCATGTATCCATGATGTTGCCTGGATGCGCCGATGCCAGAGCAGCGTGTTGGTAATTACAAGCCTATGGGCTGCATAAAATCTAGCAGCCTCCTATCGTTGTTATTGAGCTGATCTGGCCCATCACTCCAGACCAGGTGCCAGCATCATGACCAACTCGGGCATTGAAGTCACCCAACAAGATGACTCTATCCCGAGGGGCCACTTTAGCTAGCACCTGTGATAGGAGGTCATAGAAGGCATCTGACTCATCGGCCTTGCCTGCATCCCTCCACGGATGTTTGTCTTCAGTGGGGCATAAGTAACCACGACCACCACTCCTCGCCTCTGGTTGATGGGAAGGCGAGCCCAAAGTAGCCTGGGGCTTACAGCTCCACACCTCACCGCCATGCCCCACGCTCCCTTCATTATTTTGTTCAGAAGAGCCACACCCTGTTGTTTGGCAGTCTCCCCCCCCGAGTAGAGGACTGTCCACCCCTCATGGTGGCAGGAGCCAGAGCCGGTCCACCGGACCTCCTGAATACCATAGAGATCCAGGCGGTACCGGTCCAGCTCCGACAGAGGAGTGGCAGCCTCTCCTCCGCGTTGAGCGTTCGAACATTCCACGTAGCTTCACATAGTGGTTTTTTGCTGTTTCTGGAGGAGCCCGAGGTTAAAGATTCAGTCTCCTGGCTCCGCCAAATGGGGTTTGGCCAGGAGACGTCATAGACGCTTGTCCCCCGGGGCCTCCGGCACAAGCTTATTTATTAATATTGTCGTCGTGGTTTAGTAGAAATTAATTGAAGGTGGAGAGGTTACCAGCCCCTCGCACCCATCCAAAGCCCTCATTTGGCCGCTGTGGTGGTCACAAACGCCATGAGGGGAAGGGCCAATCGAAATTGGCACTCCCCCACAGCACTGTCCACGATAGCGCTGCCATCCGGCACCATGAGGAGGTAGGGGGTTGTTTTGCTGGACAACACACACACACGGACACACACACACACACAGCCCCCCACCCCTCCCTCAACCCCCCCCCTCCACACANACCCCCCCACCCTCCCCTCAACCCCCCCCCACTCCCCCAGCCCCCACCCTCCCTCAACCCCCCCCCACTCCACACACACACAGCCCCCACCCCTCCCTCAACCCCCCCCCCCACTCACACACACAGCCCCCCACCCCTCCCCCCACTCCACCACACACACACACGGCTACACACACACACAGCCCCCTCCCCTTAACCCCCCACTCCACCACACACACACACGGACACACACACACAGCCCCCACCCCCCCACTCCACCACACACACACGGCTACACACACACACGCGCGCAGCTTTCTCGCGATGGAGATAATTTAATTAAAACAAGCTCGGTTATTGCTTCATTATCCCTGCTCATTAAGTCTGAGCCGCTTTCTTGCGTGAAGAATCTCATCTCAGTGCGGCCGAGTCCATATGGGGCGACTGCGGAGCGGAGCCTCACAATTAGTTTGCGTTGTTAATTACCGCTCATTGTCTCTGATCTAATGATGTCTTTGTTTTAACGCGCGACGCGAGTGCAGGAGGGGGTAGAGAGAGAGGGGGGGGGGAGAGAGAGACATGGCGTGGGATGAGCGTGAGTGGGAGAGTGAGTGGGAGAGTGAGTGGGAGAGTGGGTGAGGGGTGAGTGGGAGAAAGTGAGTGGGAGAGTGGGTGGGAGAGTGAGCGTGAGAGTGAGTGAGATGAGGGTGAGTGGGAGAGAGTGAGTGAGAGGGAGAGTGAGGCAGAAAGTGGGTGGGAGAGTGAGAGGAGAGTGAGTGGGAGTGTGAGTGGAGAGTGAGTGGGAGAGTGAGTGGGAGAGAGTGAGTGAGAGAGTGGGTGAGAGGGAGAGTGAGTTGGAGGGAGAGTGAGAGGAGAGTGAGTGGGAGAGAGTGAGTAAGAGAGTGAGTGAGGCGAGCGTGAGTGGGAGAGTGAGTAAGAGAGTGAGTGGAAGAGAGTGAGTGGGAGAGTGAGTGGGAGTGAGTGAGAGAGTGGGTGAGAGGGAGAGTGAGTGGGAGGGAGAGGGAGAGTGAGTGAGAGGAGAGTGAGAGAGTGGGTGTGAGGGAGAGTGAGTGGGAGAGTGAGTGAGAGAGTGAGTGAGAGAGTGGATGAGAGGGAGAGTGAGTGGAAAATAGTGAGAGGGAGAGTGAGTGAGAGAAAGTGAGTAAGAGAGAGAGTGGGGAGAGTGCGTGGGAGAGAGTGAGTGAGAGAGTGGGTGGAGGAGAGTGAGTGGTATGAGAGTGAGTGAGAGAGTGAGTGAGAGAGTGGGTGAGAGGGAGAGTGAGTGGGAGGGAGTGGGAGGGAGAGTGCGTGGAAGGGAGAGTGAGTGGAAAATAGGGAGTAGGAGAGAGTGAGTGGGAGAGTGAGTGGNAGAGAGTGAGTAAGAGGGAGAGGGAGTGTGAGCGTGAGTGAGAGAGTGGGTGTGAGAAAGAGTGAGTGGAGGAAAGTGAGTGAGAGAGTGAGAGTGAGTGGGAGGGAGAGTGAGAGGGAGAGTGAGTGGGAGAGTGAGAGGGAGGGAGAGTGAGCGAGAGTGAGTGGGAGAGTGAGTGAGTGTGAGAGTGAGTGGGAGAGTGAGTGAGTGAGTGAGTGAGAGTGAGTGTGAGAGTGAGTGAGTGAGTGAGCGTGAGAGTGAGTGGGAGAGTGAGTGAGTGAGTGAGTGTGAGAGTGAGGGAGAGTGAGTGAGTGAGTGAGCGTGAGAGTGAGTGGGAGAGTGAGTGAGTGTGAGAGTGAGTGGAGAGTGAGTGAGTGAGTGAGTGTGAGAGTGAGTGTGAGAGTGAGTGAGTGAGTGAGTGTGAGAGTGAGTGGGAGAGTGAGTGAGTGGGAGAGTGAGTGAGCGGGATGAGAATGAGTGTGAGAGTGAGTGGGATAGAGTGAGTGAGTGGGAGAGTGGGAGAGTGGAGAGTGAGTGGTATGAGAGTGAGTGGGAGGGAGAGTTAGTGGAGAGAGTGAGTAAGAAAGTGGGTGTGAGGAGAGTGAGTAGTATGAGAGTGAGTGAGAGAGTGAGAGGAGGAGAGTGAGCATGAGAGTGAGTGGGAGAGAGTGAGTGAGAGTGAGTGGGATGAGAGTGAGTGTGAGAGTGAGCGTGAGAGTGAGTGAATGAAAGGGAGAGTGAGAGAGTGAGTGGGTGTGAGAGTGAGTGAGCTGTCGTGGTGTTAGAGTGAATGAAAGGGGAGAGCGAGCGAGAGAGAGAGTGAGAGATGGTGTGAGATGAGAGTGAGTAAAAGGAAGAGTGAGTGTGAGAGTGTGAATTGGGTGTCGTGGGTGAGAGTGAGTTAAAGAGAGAGATAGTGATAGAGAGTGTATAAAGACAAAGATCCCCCGTATAACCTCAACAGACTGTAGGGGCAAGTGCTGTTAGCGAGCACCTATGAATGCAGGAACGGCACACGAGGAGGTGGGTAGCCAGCACCACGCCGACCGCCTTTGTCTCCCTAGTGGTGATGTTTACACATCGCACCAGGTATTCATTCGAGGCTGAGCCGACCTAGGAGAGGCCCCAAAAGGGTTCAGATAATCTTCACCGCTGCTAGTGGCCGTGAGCGAGAATTGAACTCGGGTGGCCGGGTTCGTAGCACTGCCCGCTAACCACTGCGCCACCACTCCCACTACACCCCCGTACGCGCACATCCACATACACATCCACACACATCCACAGACACACATCCACATAAACACATAAACATCCACATCCACAGATACACGCATATATCCACACACACACATCCATAGACACACGCAAATATCCACACACACACATCCACAGACACACACACACAAACATCCACACACACATCCACAGATATGTACAAATATCTACACACACACATCCACAGACACGCACACATAAACATCCAAACACACACAGACACACAAACACATAAACATCCACACACACATCCACAGATATGTACAAATATCCAAACACACATATCCATAGACACACAAATACATAAACATCCACACACACACATCCACAGATATGTACAAATATCCACACACATCCACAGAAACACACATAAACATCCACACATACACACACACATCCACACACACATAAACACACACACATACACACACACATCCACAGACACGCACACACACACAAACACACACACATACACACATCCACAGACACACAAACACATAAACATCCACACACACACACATCCACAGACACACACACACATCCACACACACACACACATAAACACACACACATACACACATCCACAGACACGCACACGCGCATCAATCTGACCATGGCCCTAGGTGTTTAACGTCACTGTCTGTGATGCCAAACCTTCATCAGGGCTTAAACGGACGTATCAGCTCCGGGTGGAGGATCGTGTGGGGGGGGGCAGTAGGGGGGGGCAGTGGTGAGGGGGGGGGCAGTGGTGGTAAGAAGCAAGAAGAAGCGTGCAGTGTTGTTTGTCATCCGCCATGCTCCAATCCACTGCTGGATGAAGGCCCTCCCCTCCCCACCCAACACCGCCACACGCGTTAGGCACACACCGTGGCGCCGGGTCACAGCGGTGAGGAGTTGACACCCGGAGCTGTTCCGGAAACTTCACGCGCAGGTCCGCTCGGCCTTAAGTCATCAGGTGCGGTGCGTTGAAACATTGGCGCTGGGGGGGGGGGGGGGGAGAAAAGGCGGGCCCGGGCGTGATTCCCTGCCGCAGTCAACACCGTCGTGTGCCTTGCCGGCAACACGACTAATAGGTGCTCGCTAACAGCACTTGCCCCAACAACACAAGTGTCGACTATGGGGGGAGGGGGGGGGTCTTTGGTTGTTGTTAACCTCTCGCTGTCTATCGGCTTTAGCGTCACACTCGATTCACTGGTGGATGACGTAGAGGCTCGGGTGAGTGAGTGGGGGGGTCAACACTCCCCCCCTCCACCCCACTTCTCCCAGTGCTGATGTTTTACCCACCGCACGAGTGGCTCGTTTAAGGCTGAGTCGACCTAGGGTGGCCCGATATTTCGATATTCGCCACCGATGTTGGCCCGTGGCAAATTGTCAACGTGCGTAATTCGATGGCAGCGTTTTTTTATTATTTTGCTGCTCTTAGATGTCCACGTGATAAGCCACTTTGTTGAGCTTCATCTGCGGATGTCCATCTCGCTTTTGAAAAATAAGCGGGCTTTACTTGGTCAAATAAAATAAATAAAATTGTTTCTTTTATTGTATATTTTTAAAGTTGTTTGTTCACCTTCCCTATGCTTTGCAATGCTATTGTGTCTTGTTTTCTGCATTGCTCGCTGTTGTAACGTTCTGACCCGCACCCTACTGCACATCTGTGGAAAAAAAGAGCTTTACAGCTCATCGGATTCCTCCTGCAGTACAAAATAAACGCGCTGATTCTGATCGAACTCCGGTCGCCGGGGGTGGGGGCGGGGCGGAGGCTGGTGGTTTGTTTCGCAGTGCGCTAACCACTGCGCCACCGCTCCCCGCAACAACGAACACATCGTGAGGTCGCAGTGGCCTCCGATCTCCACGGCAGGCGAATTTCTCGGTTCGCTGATGGATGACGCCGGCACTCTGTGTGTGTGCGTGCGAGAGAGAGAAAACGCGAGAGAGACTCAAAGCGGCACGTGTAGCAGCAGCGGCGATGGGACTCGTCTATTCCTGTGCGTGTGCCAGAGGTCGCAACCGGGTACCGATACCCGTACCCTACCCGATACCCGGCTACCCGTACCCGGCCGGGTACGGTACGGTAGGCCGTGAGTCACTGGTGAGTAACCGTTTGTCACTCATTTCGAGTAGGGTACGGGTACGGGTACCCATTTGCGACCCTGGTGCGGCCGGGTACGGGTACGGGTAAGGAATCAAAACCCGTTTGCGACTCTGGCGTGTGCCCCAAACAAAGAGGGCAATTTGGAGTTGTCGGACGTTCATCGTCACTGCATTTGCAGCAACAAACAACAAAAGCCACCGGCTTTATGCGTGGCCCACATTCTACATGTGTGTACGTGTGTTCTTGCCCTGACCCCGTTCCTCGGATGAGCACGGTACGGGAGTGGGTGGCCAGGATCACGCCCGGCCGCCTTTGTCTCCCTGGCGGTGATGTATGCACAGCGCACCAGGTACTCGTTCGACTGAGGGGAGGCCCACGACCACTTCGAGACGATCGTCACCGCGTGTTGGCCGTGAGCGGGAATCGAACTCGGGTCACCGGGTTTCGTAGCGCAGCGCGCTAACCGCTACTACACTACCGCACCCCACACACTACACACACACACAGGCATATGCAATACACGTGCAACACACATCACACACGCCTTAGCACGGCTGGCTACGTACGGTGCGAAAGAAGTTCAACGTACTGTAACATACGTGCACATTCAACACTCGAATCCTTCGAGACAACAATCACTCGACTTTCTGTCACTCACGGATCGCTCGATCCGAGGGGTTGTCAACCCACAGCAATAAAAATAAGAAGAACCCGATATGCCAAGAGCCGAAATGCGTGTGGATGCCGCGTCACGAAGCAGGTCCTTAAAGAGCCCTGGTCGCGCCCTTCGAGAAAACATCACCACCATTGTCATCAATCACTCATGCATCCATCTAGGCCCTCAATAGAATATATTCAGACTGAATCAGTCTCTCACCCCTGTCGGCCTTCGATAATGTGAGACTATACATCACTCTGGCCCTTCTAGAACATCACCACCATTGGCATCAGTCACTCATGCATCCATCTAGACCCTCAATAGAATATATTCAGACTGACCCAGTTTCTCACCCTGTCGGCCTTCGATAATGTGAGACTTTGCATCACTCTGGCCCTTCTAGAACATCACCACCATTGGCATCAGTCACTCATGCATCCATCTAGACCCTCAATAGAATATCTTTAGACTGACCCAGTTTCTCACCTCTGTCGGCCTTCGATAATGTCAGACTTTGCATCACTCTGGCCCTTCTAGAACATCACCACCATTGGCATCAGTCACTCATGCATCCATCTAGGCCCTCAATATAATATATTCAGACTGACCCAGTCCCTCACCCCTGTCTGCCTTCGATAATGTGAGACTTTGCATCAATCTGGCCCTTCTAGAACATAGTTAGAATGTATGAGTGAGTGAGAAGAATTGCGAGTACGTGTGTGGTGAGATTAGCGGGGTGAGCGTGTGTGGGAGAGCGGTCGCGGTGTAGCAGTGAGCGCTACGCTGCGCTACGAACCCGGCGGCCCGAGTTCGATTCCCTGCTCAAGTGACGATTATTTAAACCGGTCCTGGGCCTCCCCGAGGTCGATTCAGCCTCAAATGAGTACCTGGTGCGATGTGTGAATATCGCCAAGAGGGAGACAAAGGCGGTCGGGTGTGGTGCTGGCCACCCACCCCTTCGTGTGCCGTGTCGGCCTTCATAGGTGCTCGCAACCAGCACTTGCCCTACAGTCTGTTGAGGCTATATGGGGATATTTGTCTTTGGTGTTGTCATTGTTGGTGCTGTCCGTGTTGTTGGTCGTGTTGTTGGTGGTGGTGTTGTTGGTGTTAATGGTGTTGGTGGTGGTGTTGTTGTTGGTGTTGTTGGTGTTGTTGGTGGTGTTGTTGGTGTTGGTGTTGTTGGTGGTGTTGGTGGTGGTGGTGTTGTTGGTGTTGTTGGTGTTGTTGGTGGTGGTGTTGTTGGTGGTGTTGTTGTGGTGGTGTTGTTGGTGGTGTTGGTGGTGGTGGTGTTGTTGTTGGTGGTGGTGTTGTTGTTGGTGTTGTTGGTGGCGGTGTTGTTATCATTGACTGCGCTTGTGCACCACTGCTAACGCAGCTGGAGCAGCATCGCCACCAAATAATTTGCTTATTAAGTGACTGGCTGGTTGGCTGGGGGGGGGAGGGTGGTGCGGGCTGGGTGGGTGGGGTGGGGGGTATTGAGGTGGCCGATGTAGAGACGTGAGAGAGGGAGTGAAGGGGTGGTGGGTGGGGTGGGGGCCTTAGCTGGTTAATTATCCACTACGTCCACCGCGCGCGTGCCCATCACCATCTATGTGCATTGTTTTGACAGTTCGGATATTGTGCTTCGGTTGGGGATGTCTCGTGTAATTAGCAATCGATACGGAAAAGGGGGGGGTGTGGTGGTGGGAGTGGGGCGCGGGGAGCAGGGAGAGGGGGGGGGCGAGAGGAGGAGGAGGTGGTGGGGGTGGAAGAGTCGGGAGAGAGGAGGAGGAGGGGGGGGAGAGGACAGAAGGAGGAGGTAGAACGGGTGGGGTATGGGACCGCCCCAGCTGTTGAGGATGAAAGGGGAGAGAGGGAGGAGGGGGCAGACGGATGGAGGTGCTAGGGTTAACGGAACACGAGGTGAGCGGGTGTAGAGGTGGTTGGGGAGCGTGGAATGAAATGGGACGTGTGTCTGTGTCTTTGTGTTTTGTACGTGTGCTCGCTCGCAGCCCTTGCCCGCAACAGTCTGTTAGAGGCTATACGGAGATCTTTGTCTGCGTGGATATGCGTGTTCCTGTGAATTCGTGCGTGTGTGTTTGTCGGTCATTGTGTATGTGTGTATGCGTTTGTCTCTTTTGGTATTTGTTGATATACATGCGTGTGTGTGTGTGCGTGTGTTCGTTTTCATGAATGTGTGTGTCGGTGGGTCTTTATGTATTTCTGTGTATTTATTTGTTTGAATGTCTGTCTGTATTTGTATGCGCGCGTGTGTGTACATGGGGAGCGGTGGTGTAGCGGTTAGCGCGCTGCGCTGCGCTACTAATCCGGCGACCCGAGTTCAATTCCCGCTCACGGCCAACACCGGTGACGATGATCTGAACCAGGTTTGGGCCTCCCCTAGGTCGACTCAGCCTCAAATCAGTACCTAGTGCGGTGTGTAAACATCGCTACTAGGGAAACAAAGGCGGCCGGGCGTGGTGTTGGCCACATACCCCCTCGTGTGCCGTGCCGGCTTTCAGAGGTGCTTGCTAACAGCACTTGCCCCAACAGTTCGTTACAGGCTTTTCGGGGATCTTTATATTTCCTGTATATGTGTATATGTACGTGTGTTCGGTCCCGCAATTAAAGCACGTGTTGGATTCCGGCGACGGCTAACATCAGTGGCAATCACCTAAACCGTGGCTGGACGCCCCCTCCCATAGGTCGAATGAGCACCAAACAGCAGACATGGTCGATCAAACACGCGGTGATTTGTTTGCGAGACATTTCCACGCGATGGGTGATTTTTGCGGCCAGGTCGCTTCTGAGAAATAACGACGAGAGCTCAATTGTGCCCCTTTATCCTGCTAGAATACAAGCGGACGAACACGCAGACAAAGCACACACGGACGCAGACACACGGACACACACACACACATGCCGACACAAAAACAAAGACACCCCCGTGTCGCCTTGAACAAGTGCTGTTAGCGAGCAGCAACCTTTGAAGGCCGGCACGGCGCACCAGGGTGGGTCGATGGCCGGTACACGCCCGGCCGCCTTTGTCTCCCCATTGTTTACGTTTACACGGCTAGGAATTTAAGGCTGAGTCGACCCGGGGGGGTGCCTGAGGCCGGTTCAAATATTCGTTGGTCGTGAACGGGAATCGAACTCGGGTGGCCGAGTTCACAGCGCAGGCCACTATCCACTTACACACAAAAAACAGACAAAGATCCCCGTGTAGCCTTAACCGACTGTAGGGGCAAGTGCTGTTAGCGAGCACCTATGAAGGCCGGAATAGTACACGAGGGGGTGGGTGGATAGCACCACGCCCGACCGCCTTTGTCTCCCCCAGTGGCGATGTTTACAAACCGCACCAGGTACTCATTTGAGGCTGAGTCGACCTAGGTGAGGCCCAAGATCAGTTCTGATAATCGTCACCGGTGTTGGTCGTGAGCGAGAATCGACCCGGGTCGCCGGGTTTGTAGCGTAGCGCGCTATTCCGCTCCCCACAGCCACACACATCGACACTAACAAAGACAAAGATCCGCCGTGTAGCCTTCACAGACTGTTGGGCAAGTGCCGTTCGCGAGCAACCTATGAAGGCCGGCACGGCACACGAGGGGGTGGGTGGCCAGAACCACAAAGACAAAGATCCCCCGTGTAGCCTCAACGACTGTTGGGGCAACTGCCGTTTGCGAGCAACCTATGAAGGCCGGCACATGACGGGGTGGGTGACCAGCCGCCTTTGTTTCCCTAGTTTTTTTTAAGGCGGTGCTCAATTGAGGCCGAGTCGACCTAGGGGGGGAGGCCAGCACCACGCACACACACAGACACACACACCGTGACACACACGCAGCAGTGTGGAGAACCCACCCCGTAGGCGCGTGACGTCGCGCGCACTCACCATCTCCCATTGGCCGCATCAACGCGAGAGCCTCCCCTTCCAGCACCATTAGGGCAACCCCCACCCCACCCCCCAATTTCCTCCTCCCCCGCCCCTGCCCCCACCCCCTCCTCCCTAAGATCTCCCCGCCGCATCCCAAAAGCGCGCGGATGAACGAGTAGGAGCAGCATCAGAGGGAGATTCAACAACGTCTCCGTCGCTCGCACCAAAGTTCTCTTTCCCGTCTTCGCCTTCTCTTCCCCCCTCCCTTCACCTCCTCCCCCCCCACCTTCCCTCCTCCTGCAGCTCCCTTCTCCACGATTCAGCGGCTCATTCTTCCTTCGATGGTTCCCGAGTCGTCTCCTGCGTTTCATTCGTTTCATTCGTTTCATTTGCGCGCTCCGTCCGGCTGCGGCGGCGGCGGCGGGAACGTCGCTCCGTCGTTTTCAGCGCCGCGAAACCCGTCGGTGAATTGGTGGAAATCGCCCGCGAACGCGAACATTGAATAGAAATACACGGCGGGCAGACAACGTAGAGAGATCGCGTGTGCGCGTGTGCATCGTTAATACAATAATATATTTAATCTTTAAAATGAACAGACATCATTTCGAATCGTTGCAATTGAACGCGCGTAGAAGGCAAGCACGTGCGTCGATGTGCAATGGGCCACGCGCGTGTGTGTGTGTATGATTTCACGGCGGGTATAATCCAGACGGGACACACATATATATGTGTGTGCGTGTGCGCGCACGCGTCTCTATGTGTAGTATTAATGTCGAGGCTTAGGGCCGCGTTAACTGCCGAGTCAGCAAAGCCGCTGCCTTATAATCAGCAGCAGCAACACGAGGGAGTATCAGTAGCATCTGCAGCTGTGCTCTAATCGTCAGCGGTATCGGCAGCAGAAACGCCAGCTTTGTTATTAGTATCACCATCAGCTGCAGCAGCTGCAGCAGCAGTAAGCATATCTACACAACATCATCATCCCATTCACAGCAGCAGCAGCAGAAAGAGCTGTATCATCAGCAGCAGCGGGATCAGATGCACAAGCAGTAGCGTTAAACTGTGATACCATCACCGCTTCCACAACCACAACTACCACCAAACCACCACCAGCTACATCAACATCATCATCACCCTCGCCACCACGGGCTACATCAACCACGATCATCATCGTCACCCACTCTCACAACTTACCACGGCATAATCCTCACCACCATCAAACTCAACCTTTCACCGCCACCACCACCACACTCATCCGTCACCCCTCACCAAAACCCTCTCCACCCGGCACCGTGGCGCTGTGAACGGCGACTCTCCACCCCCCCCCATCCCTCCTCCTCCTCTTCTCCATCATCATCATCATGGAGAGAAGAATTCTCGAGTTTCACCAGGCTCAGTTCGGCCTGGGATTGGCAGCGCTGCCCGGGTTCCGCTACCCGCTCACCCTCACCCGGTCTTCGACGTGGCACCCNACCAGCTCGACACGACGCCGAGGCCCGGCCCGGCACCCTTCACCATCGAGGGCCTCCTCAGCGGGGGTGTCCGGACCCGCTGACCCCCGGTGCGGCAGCCTACCTGGCCGGAGACAACTCACTGCCACTCGCCGGTGAGATGGCGGGGACGCGTACCGGGGCATGAGCGGGTGGTGGTGGTGGTGGTGGTGGTGATGATGAGTTGAGATGAGGATGGTGGTGGTGGTGATGATGAGTTGGGATGAGGATGGTGGTTGGGGTGGTGGTGATGATGAGTTGGGATGAGGGTGGAGGTGGTGGTGATGATGATGAGTTAGGATGAGGATGTTGGTGGTGGCGGTGGTGGTGATGAGTTGGAATGAGGATGATGGTGGTGGTGGTGATGATGATGAGTTGGGATGAGGATGGTGGTGGTGGTGGTGGTGATGATGAGTTGCGATGAGGATGGTGGTGGTGATGATGAGTTGGGATGAGGATGGTGGTGGTGGTGGTGATGATGATGAGTTGGGATGATGATGGTGGTGGTGGTGGTGATGATGATGAGTTGGGATGAGGATGGTGGTGGTGGTGGTGGTGATGAGTTGGGATGAGGATGGTGGTGGTGGTGGTGATGATGATGAGTTGGGGTGAGGATGGTGGTGGTGGTGGGGAGTGATTGCGCTGCACGAGACGCGAGCGAGGCCGGTTGTCGCGGTGTGCGATGGTTTGTTGTCGTTTGTTATAACGGTGCTGGTGTGCACCTAGCTTGGCACCACCGCTGCTGCGGTGGGGTCAATGCCACTTAGTTCCAACGGCACAGCCTCGCTGAGTGGTGAACGCCAGTCGCTGCTGTTGTTGTGCACGTGTTCTAGTTGTTGTTGTTGTGTTTGTCGTGCACGTGTTGTTGTGCTGATGTCGTGTGTGTGTGGTGGGATCGTTGTGTGGTGTGGTTGTTATGTATGTGCGGTTGTGTGATAGGTGTGCGCTTGTGCTCATGTAATTGTGTGTGTGTGTGGTGTGTAGCTGTGTGATTGTGGTTGTGTTGATTTCGGTGGTGTGGTGTGTGTAAATACATGCGCTCATGGGTATGTATACAGAATGTTATGTAAACTGTCATCACTGTACAGTATTGTGTGTGTGTGGGGTATGGGGAGCGGTGGCGCAGCGGTTCGCGCACTGCGCTACGAACCCGGCGACAATGAGTGTGCGATGATTGTGGTCTGGAGCTTCGTTGTGAATATGCGGTGGTGTGTGTGTGGTTATTTTGTGTGTGCGTGGTTGTGTATACGTGGTGTGTGTGTGTGGTTGTTTTGTGTGTGCGTGGTTGTGTATACATGGTGTGTGTGTATATGTAGTGTGTGTTGTGTGCATGTGGCTGTGCACATGCCATTGTGTGCAACGGTTTTTGTTGTGCGCGTTACGTGCATCTGTGTGAAATTGTGCGTGACAGCCTTACATGAGTAGTACCTGGTGCGGTGTGTAAACATCGACAATGGGAGGGGGGGGATACAAAGGCGCTCGGGCGTGGGTTCAGTTCACACCATCCCCTCGTGCGCAGATTCGCCGCTTGCGAACTGCACTTGCCCCTCGGCACTGTGCGTAAAGGGTACATGGGGCACCTTTGTCTTTGCATCTATGCGTGCCGGTTGTGTTGTACGTGTGACGTATGTGTGTATGATGCCTGTACACTGTACGTGTGTAGATTGTGCTGTGTGTGTGCTGTGTGTGTGCTGTGTCTACTGTGTATGTGCTGTGTGTGTGTGCAGTGTGTGTGCTCTGTGTGTGTGTGTGCTGTGTGCGCTGTGTGTGCGCTGTGTGTATGTGCTGTGTGTGTGCTGTGTGTGTGCTGTGTGCTGTGTGTGTGTGCTGTGTGTGTGCGCTGTGTGTGTGCTGTATGTGCGCTGTGTGTGCTGTGTGTGCTGTGTGTGTGCTGTGTGTGCTGTGTGCTGTGTGTGCGCTGTGTGTGTGTGCTGTGTGTGCGCTGTGTGTGCGCTGTGTGTGTGTGCTGTGTGTNCGCTGTGTGTGCGCTGTGTGTATGTGTGTGTGTGTGTGTGTGTGTNCTGTGTGTGTGTGCTGTGTGTGTGTGCGCTGTGTGTGCACTGTGTGTGTCTGTGTGTGCGTGCGCTGTCTACGTGTGTAGCGGTTAGCGCGTCCGCTGCGCTAAGAACCCGACGACCCGAGTTCGATTCCCGCTCACGGCCAACACCGGTGACGATTATCTGCACCGGTCGTGGGCCTCGCCTAGGTCGACTCAGCCTCAAACGAGTACCTGGTTCTGCGGTGCGTAAACATCGCCACTGGGAGACAAAGTCGGCCAGGCGTGGTGCTGGCCACCCACCCACTCGTGTGCCGTGCCGGCCTTCATAGGTGCTGCTCACAGCACTTACCCCAACATTGTGTGATGTGTGTGAAAGTATTGTGTGAATGTATTGTGGTGATGTGTGATATTATTGTGTGTGATGTGTGTGTATCGTGTGTGTACGGTGTGTGTGTGTATATATATCTGCGGCGTGTGTTTGTATAACACTGTATGCGTCCGGTGTGTGTAGTCTGTAGTGTATATATGCGTGGTGTGTGTCTGATGCGTGTGTGTGCCATTGTGTGTATGCGCGTTGTGTGTGTGTGTACACGTGTGGGGAGCGGTGGGACAGCGGTTAGCGCGCTGCACTACGAACCCAGCGACGATTCTCAGGCCTCCTCAGTCTCAAATGAGTCCCCTGTGCGGAGCGTAAAACATCGCCATTGGGAGACAAAGGCGGCCGGGCGTGTAGCTGCCCACCCACCCCTCGTGTGCCGTGCCGGCCTTCATAGGTGGTGGCTAACAGCACTTGCCCCAACAGTCTGTTAAGGCTACACGGGAGATCTTTCTATATTTGCCTGTGTCTATAGTGTGAGTGATGTTTGTGTGTATATATATGTGTGTGTGTTTATATATCGGTACGTTTAAATCTGCACGTGTGTGTGTGTGTGTTTTGTGTAAGTATATGTATATGTGTAGACCGTTTATGTGTGTACATGCATGGTGTTTGTGTGTGTGTGTACTCGGACACATGTGTGTATATGGACAGCATAACTGTGTGTGTGCAAGTTGTGTGTTATACTTCTGTGTGTATGTGTGTGCTGTTGTGTGGTGTGTACTCGCTTAATATTCTGTGTATTACGTATATTAGTAAACAAAATATTGCGAATGCAATATTGTTTATTACACTCTCCGACATTTAGTAAATGATGTGAATGTGTGTTTACGTTGTTAACAGTGTATATGTTGAATCTTTTCGCGCGCTGTATGTAGCCAGCCGTGTAAAGAGGTGCGGTGCGCGGTTTTTGTGTGTGTGTGCTGCGTGCATGCTGTGTGTGTGCGTGTTTATCATGCTGTGTGTGTGTGTGTNCATGCTGTGTGTGTGTGCAATTTGTGTGTGTGTGCTGTGTGTGCTTTGTGTGTGTGTGCGTGCGTGTGTGTGTGNTGTGTGTNTGTGTGCATGTGTGTGTGTGCTTTGTGCATGCTGTGTGTGTGTGCTGTGTGTGTGTGTNTGTGTGCATGNTGTGTGTGTGTGTGTGGTGTGTGTGTGTTTACATGCTGTGTGTGTGCTGCGTGCATGCTGTGTGTGTGTTGTGTGCATGCTGTGTGTGTGTGCTGCGTGCATGNTGTGTATGTGTTGCGTGCATGTGTGTGTGTGCTGCGTGCATCTGTGTGTGTGTGCTGTGTGTGTGTGNTGCGTGCATGCTGTGTGTGTGTANTGCGTGCATGCTGTGTATGTGTGCTGCGTGCATGTGTGTGTGTGCTGTGTGCATNCTGTGTTGTGTGTGTGNATGTGTGTGCTGTGTGCATGGTGTGTGCGTGTGTGCATGCGCTGTGTGTGTGTCTGCTGTGTGTGTGTGTGCGTGCATGCTGTGTGTGTGTGTGCATGCTGTGTGTGTGTGTTGTGTGTGGTGTACAGTGTGTGTGGTGTGTATTGCATGTGAAAGCGTGTGGTGTGTATGTATGTTGTATAAGCGTGTGTGTATGTGCCGTGTGTACGAGTGTTGTATGTTGTAGGTGTGAGGGGAGCGGTAGTGTAGTGGTAGCGCTACGAATCCGGTGACCCGAGTTCGATTCCCGCTCACGGCCAACACCCCAGTGACGATTGCCTAAACCGGTCGTGGGCCTCCCTAGGTCGACTCAGCCTCAAATGAGTATCTGGTGCAGTGTGTGTGTGTATATATCACCACTGGCGAGACAAAGGCGGTCGGCGTGGTCCTAACCAACCCCACCACCTCGTGTACCGTCCCGGCCTTCATAGTTGCTCGCTGACAGCACTTGCCCCGAACAGCCTAACAGCCTAATGTCTACCTGGGCACTTTTGTATTTGTGCATGGGCACAGAAGGGCTCTTTGTCTGTGCGTCTGTCACGCGCGTGTCTGTTGCCCGTGACCGGTGAATTGAACCCAGGCGCTTTTGAGTTGAGAGTCGCGGTGCGCAAACCACACGGACACCCAACCCCAGTCATCTGCGACGGTGGTTGTGGTGCAAAAGCACATTTAACAACAACAACAACAAACACAACTCTAAACTCTGTAGCCTTAAAAGGAAAATTCTATTTTAATAAAAATAATAACGAGGTGATTTTTCGAGACAATTTCCTTCATCGAATCCGAGCGGTGAATTGACGAACGAGCTCTGAAGCAGGGCCGTTGTGCGAAACGTCGTCTATCGCAAATATATTTTACTTTTGAGACCACGCACTGCATTTTATTGACGAACGCGCTGAGTTCTCTCGTTATTCAAGCCTCAATAGGCGCTCGCCAACAGCACTTGCCCGAAACTGACTCTTCAGAACTACGCGGGTGACCTTTGTCTTTGTGTTTATTGGAGGGGCATGCGGCGACACGTAAACTGTTTACTCACATGGCTGGGGTTGTTGTAGGTCCGGCTGTGTGTATGTACGAATGTGTGTGTATGTGTGGGGAGCGGTGGTGTAGCGGTTAGCGCGCTGCGCTTAGAACCCGGCCACCCGGGTTCGATTCCCGCTCACGCTCAACACCGGTGACGATTATCTGAACCGGTCCTGGGCCTCCCTAGGTCGACTCGGCCTCAAATGGGTACCCGGTGCAGCGTGTAAACATCGCCACTGGGGAGACAAATGCCGCTGGGGTGGTGCTTGTCACCACCCCCTCGTGTGCCGTTCTAGGTGCTACTCGCTAACAGCACTTGCCCCAACAGTCTGTTAAGGCTATACGGGGGATCTTTGTGTGTGTGTGGGGAGCGGTGGTGTAGCGGTTAGCGCGCTGCGCTAAGAACCCGGCGGCCCGGTCGAATCCCGCTCACGGCCAACACGGTTCTGGGCCTCCCTAGGTCGAATCAGCCTCAAATGAGCACCCGGTACTCATTTGTTGAAACATCGCCACTCAAGAGACAAAGGCGGCCGGGCGTGGTGCTGGCCATCCACCCCCTCGTGTGTCGTGCCGGTTTTCATCGGTGTTACTCGCTAACAGCACTTGCCCCAGCAGTTTGTTAAGGATATACGGGGGATCTTAATATTTGTAATTATATAGATTATATATATGTGCACATGCAGATAGTGCAAGAGGTTCGCCGTGCATTATTTTTAATTGACAATTATATAAATACATTATTATATATATGTGCTCGGCTTAATAGCCGGGAAATGTTGCACCGCTTACGAGCACAGCACATGCATGCGCGCGTGTATGCTGAACTTTTTCGCACCGTACGTAGCCAACCGTACGTTAGCCAACGCGTGTAAGACATGGCCCTTACGCACACACACGGGCGCGCGTGTTGTGTGTGTGTGTGTGACGCGCTCTCACGCTGTAAAACGTACAGCTCACCGGGCGAATTAGTCTTGTAGACAAACGATCATTTGGTAGAGGCGGATATGATGGGGCGCCACGGTGGCTCGGATGTTGACTACCTCGCCTGGTGTACAGGAGGTTGTGGGTTGGATCGCGACCATGACGCCTGCTGCTGTATATTTGTAGTTTGCGTGTCTCTCTCTCTCCCCGTAGAGATGTTAACTACCTCGCCTGGTATACAGGAGGTGGTGGGTTGGATCACGACCCTGACGCCTGCTGTATATTTGGAGTTTGCGTCTCTCTCTCTCACCGCGGTGGCTAGGATGTTAACTACCTCGCCTGGTATACAGTCGTGGGTTAGATCGCGACCCTGACGCCTGCTGCTGTATATTTGGAGTTTGCGTGTCTCTCTCTCGCCGTGGTCGCGTGTATTTTTCTCAGGGCCTCCGGGTTTTCCCTCCACATTTCGAATCAACATCACGCGTTTTGAGCGTTTGGCTGCTTTAAATGTCTAGCTATCATCTGTAACAGCCAGGTCGCTTTGTAGAAGCGCTATGTAGTTCTGTGGCCTTAGCTGGTAGAATAAAAAAATAGTTGATATCGGGTTTTTATATAGTTTATGTGACGCGCTCGGATATGTGACTATCTATGGAAAGCCAGTTCATTTGCGTTGCAGTTACACCCGTGAAGGAAATAACCCGATGGTCGATTTGGCCGTGGTAGATACGCGGCCGTGGTCAATGCGCGGCTCTTACAAGTTGAGGGTTGGTTTTAGTCGCGTGCAGCGTAACACGTGAGCAGGCAGGGTCCGCCGATGAGACCTAAGAAGGGCAAATCCGATCCGATTATTTAATATACGTACGCGCGCGCGTGGACTGCTGATGCTGCTGCCCCCAGCTGATGGCAGTCAACACAATGTGAACTCTTAATTAAATGGGGAAAAACCGCGCGTGTGTGCATATATACACGATATTTATATTTGACATATATATGATTGTTTACGTCGAAATACGTAACGGAAGCCGATTTAATCAACCATCATCATCATTATAGTCATCATCATCATCATTGTAATTCATGCTTAGCATAATTGACTTACAATTCATTACAATGAATACTACTTAGGTTAATTACGTGCGTAATTAGTCATGCTTAATATTCACTAGAAATATCAACGACTCACTCTTCTATAACAGTGTGACCTTAATGGGATGAATATATATAATAGGCGACGTTTCGAACAATAAACCTTTATGCACAGCATATACATATGAAGGACTTGCTGCCCGAAACGTCGTCTATTATGTTTCATTTTAAGACCACACACGGTGTTGTTATTTACACAAAACGAGTTGAGTTGTCGATTGTGCTTGTGCACCTCTCCTGCTAACGCAGCTGCTGTATCAACAGCACCAACAGCACCACCAACAGCACCACCACCAACAGCACCACACCAACAGCACCACCACCAACAGCACCACCAGCACCACCAACAGCACCACCACCAACAGCACACCACCAACAGCACCACCAACAGCACCACCATCAACAGCATCATCACCAACAGCATCATCATCAACAGCATCACCANCAGCACCACCACCAACAGCATCATCACCAACAGCATCACCAACAGCACCACCAACAGCACCACCACCAACAGCATCATCACCTTTGGTTTTGTCGGTAAAGTCACGAGGTAAAAAATAAACGAAAAACGACTAAATTAAATCACGACCAGCAACATCATCATCACAGCACCATGACCAACAGCACACCACCAACAGCACACCACCAACAGCACCACCACCAACAGCACGATTTGTTGCGCTGTGAATGCAGAGCTCCGTGAGGTTCTGCTCGGAGGGGATTCGCTCTCCAACAACGCGTCCCTCCTGCCGAGGTTGGCACGCAGATCGCACTCCACGTTACATCAGCGCACGCCGCGGCACGGCCTTGTGTGCTACACCATTGTGGTGGTAGTGGTGATGGTGGTGGTGTTGATTTTCGGGTTGTTGCAAGTTGAACTTCCTTCGCACCGCTACGTGACCAAGCGTGCTAATCGGAGGTGCGTCGGTTGTAGTGGTCGGAGTGCTCTTACCAATAACGCTTCGCGAGTCGCCAGTGTAGCAACGACGTGGGGCGACACAGCGTCAAGGCTGTCGTCCGAGTATGAGGAGGAAGGGCGCTGGCTGTGTTACACAGACAGCTGCCGAGTACGCCGGCAGTCTCGTGGGTGGTGGGTGGTGGTGGTGGNTGTGGTGGGTGGTGGTGGTGGTGGGGGTGGTGGTGTGGTGGGTGGTGGTGGGGGTGGTGGTGGTGGGGTGGTGGTGGGTGGTGTTGGTGGGTGGTGGTGTTGGTGGGTGGTGGTGTTGGTGGGTGGTGTTGGTGGGTGTGGTGGGTGGTGGTGGGTGGTGGTGTGTGGTGTGTGGTGGGGGGTGGTGGTGGGTGGTGGGTGGTGGTGGTGGTGGTGGTGGTGGTGTTGGTGGAGGCCAAGACGCTGCTGTTGCCGACTCAGTTATTTGCGAGCACGTAGCAAAGTCAATCGCCCGAGATATTTCGCCGGTGGCGTCCCAGCGCGCGTTCCACCTCTACGGGACTGACATCAATCACGTGTTCAAAAGAGGGGGGGGGCGGTTAGCACCGCCAGTGACAGGACCCCAGTGGCAGCTGTCCGTACGCGGCACCCCGGTGCTTTTAAAATAGGTAAATAGTCTGCTGCAAGCAGGCGGCGATGATTGTGTGTGTGTGTGATTCACGAGGACGACTCGGCCTCAAATGAGTATATGATTGCGATGCGTAAATATCGCCACTGGGGAGACAAAGGCGGCCGGGCGTGGTACTGGCCACTCACCGCCTCGTGTGCCGTGCCGGCCTTCATAGGCGCTGCTCGCTAACAGCACTTGCCCCAGCAATCTGTTAAGGCTATACGGGGGATCTTTGTCTTTGATTCACAGGTGCTGCTCGCGAACAGCACTTGCCCCAGCAATCTGTTAAGGCTATACGGGGGATCTTTGTCTTTGTGCATTGTGACCGTGACGCCAGCAAGGCACACTCGGCCTGCTCGGCTATTGCCCGACAGAGCTCAGTCGGATCTTTAACTTCCACAGCAGTGAAATTTAGATTTGAAGCTTTCGCGACTGCAGGGATTCACATTGCTGGTTCTTACGGTAAAGTCACGTAGAAGGGAAACAATACAATAATATAAATATAAAACAATATAAATTCTCACGACGTTTCGACTGCAACACAAGCAATCATCATCATCAGGTGTGAAATCCACAGCAAGAAATTTTTAAAAAGGTGGCGGTTTTTCAAATTTTCTTCCCACAGTGAAGTTCAGAATATTTATTTTAGGGTCCCGACTGCCAGCCTGGGCCAAGAGCCTCTTGAATAAACAAAATGATAATGAGTGTTGTGAGTCGGCGGTGAGGCTCCCTCCTGCGTCAATGTTATGAGGATACATCAGTAACATACGACTCGCGCGCATATATATAGACCGCGCGAGGTTACGTATGCGTGTGGTGTGAACCTCTTGCGAGTTCAATTATACACTTGTGTAGTTCTGTCCGGTACTACGCCATCGATATATATATAGAGGTATGAACATATTAAATAAGTTCACTAGGAAATCAATTTGCTTGCTATATATTTAGATGATTGTACATCGCAGATGGTAACGGTTTGCCGAGGAGGTCTTCATCTAGCAGTGGATTGACGAACAGGCCTTTGAATTTGTATTAAATGGTTTCGGGTTTTTTGCATGCACGGTGTGTGTATTGTGTACATTGTGCGTGTGTGTGTGTNGTGTGTGCATTATACGGGTGTGTATGGTGTGTACATTGTGCGCGTGTGTGTGGTGTGTTGGTGTGTGTGTTGTGTGCGTTGTGCGGGTATGTGTGGTGTGTGCACTGGGCGGTGTGTGTGTGTGTGCGTTGTGCGTGTGGTGTGTGCACTGTGCGGGTGTGTGCGTTGTGCGGGTGTGTGTGGTGTGTGTGGTGTGTGTGTGTGTGTGTGGTGTGTGTGNTGTGGTGTGTGGTGTGTGTGTGGTGTACATTGTGGGAGCGGCAGTGTAGCGGTTTGGGTGCTGCGCCACGAACCTGGTGACCCGAGTTCGATTCCCGCTCACGGCCGATTATCTGAAGCGGTCCTGGGCCTCCCCTAGGTCGACTCAGCCTCAAATGAGTACCTGGAGCGGTGCGTAAAATTGCTACTAGGGAGACAAAGGCGCGGGCGTGGTTCTGGCCACCACCACCTCGTGTGCAGTTCTGGCCTTCATTGGTGATCGCAAACAGCACTTTCCCCAACAGTCTATTCAACATTTCACGGGGGACCTTTGTCTTTGTATGTGTACAGTATGTCGTAATATGTGTGTGTGTATGGCCACCCACCCCTCGTGTGCCGTGCCGGCCTTCATAGGTGCTCGCTAACAGCACTTGCCCCAACAGTCTGTTGCAGGCTATACGTAAGATCTTTGTGTGTGTCTTCATGTGTATGCACGTACGTATTTATGTATGCGTGGTGTACGTCTGTGGGTGGTGTATGTATGTATGAACGTATATATGTAAAATATATTTGCGTGTACTTGTGTGTGTGTGTGTTCGGCGTGGTGAACGTACATGGATGGGAACGGTGGCGCAGTGGTTAGCGCATTACGCTCCGAACCCGGCAACCCGAGTTCGATTCCCGGCTACGGCTAAATCCACCCTCTTCCGCTCCACGCCCTCAACTTCATCCAGCAGCGGTTACAAACAAACAAACAAAAACACAATTGACACTGATGCAACTTGAATCGACTTCACGCGATATTGCCACCCAACAACAACAGTGAATGAAACATCAGGAGGGCGGAACGTATTCGTCTATTCGAATCGCAGGTCGCTGAGTGCGATGTCCAGAAAGCCCTCTTGACAAACGAAACAAAACAATAAAACGCCAAGCGATCAGCAACAAACAGCGCTGGTTCATTTAGTACCAGATAGCGCGTTTCGAGTGCAAGCTTCGGTTCGTTTCGCCGATCGAGATTTTATTTTTTNGCGACACTTTTCAACAACATTGCTCGGGAAAAAGTCCATTCGCCTGGCACCGTCACACCGACAAACCCGCTACCAACAAAAGAACGCCGCATATCCGACCATCCACGTGTCGCGCGCGTGCTTTCAAACGACGACAACAACAAACAAACTAGATTTGAAGCTTTCGTGACTGCAATGATTCATATTCTTAGGTTTTTTCGGTAAAGTCACGTAGGTAAAAAATTTAAATTAAAATAAAATAAAAATCACGACGTTTCGGAGGCAACACAGACGGAAGCTTGTGTTTATTTTAATTTTTTACCTACGTGACTTTACAGAAAAACCTAAGAATAAAACAAACAAACTCTCAAATCTCCAATCACGGAGTGCGTGCCGCGATAATGCGACGCTCCCTTCACCGCACGGCGATGTGAGCGAAAGTAAAAGACGCGCGCCCCCAAACTACACCCTCCACCAACAACCGTGTTGCCCCCCCCCCCCCCCCGGGTGTCAATGAAGTTGTACAGAATCTAGAATTGAAGCTGCAGGAATTACAATACTCGTTGGTTCTTTCGGTAAAGTCACGAATGTATAAATAAAATAAAATGTTAATAGATCACAAATACAATTTAAATTTGATATTCAAATTAAATTGTATTTTATTCGTGATATATTTTAATTTTATTTTATTTCTACATACGTGACTTTACCGCAAGAACCAATGAGTGTAAGTTGTACAGAATTTTGATCGCACGCGCGCGCACGCAGATACCGCAGTATAAGACGCACCTACAAATACCGCATTATAATACGCAACGACTTCGTTTTAACACACTCTACCGTACAAGGGAAATGAGTGCGTCTTATAATGCGGAAAATGCGGTGTTCGTAATTGTGTCGGGATGAGACCGCGCGCGCGCGCCTCCATGAGCACGTTTGGCTACGTACGGCGCGAAAGAAGTTCAGCATGGTGTGAACCACAGTACCGTCTCCAACTGCTGTCGCTCTGCAGTTCTCTAGGCGTGTCTCTATTTCATTGCGTGCTGCGTAGAAGGGTCATCGCTCTAAACGTCGCCTCTTATAAACTTCTCCTTTGAAGGCCACCACCAAAGACAAAGATCCCCCGTATAGCCTTGACCGACTGTTGGGGCAAGTGCTGCTAGCGAGCACCTATGAAGGCCGGAACGCTACAAGAGCGGGTGGATGGCCAGCACCACGCCCGACCGCCTTTGTCTCCCTAGTGACGTCGTTTGCGCATAGGATACTCATTTGAGGCCGAGTCGACCTAGGGGAGGAGGCCCAGGACCGGTTCAGATAATCGTCACTGGCGTTGGCCGTGAGCTAGAATCTAACCCGGGTCACCGGGTTCGAAGCGCAGCGCGCTAACCGCGACACCACCGCTCATCGCAAGGCTACCACCAAACATACACACGCACAACACCCCCACACACACGCGTACGCACACACACGCGCACACACGCACGCGCACACACACGCACGCGCACACACGCACACACACGCACATACACACACGCGCACACACACGCACACGCGCACACACGCACACACACGCGCACACGCACGCACGCACACGGAGTGGCGTTGTTGTTGTTATTAACACGGAACGTGTTTGAGTTTTAAACACAATTATTATTATGATTATGTGTGCGCTTGGTGGTGCCATTGTTCTGCCACTGTTCAGATATCCGCCCGTCCTCAGTCGCCAGCGACTCCCTACACCGCGGCGTTATTGCATGAATAATGCAACGTTATTACGAATACATTAACGAATGAGTTAGTACATTTGATATTCGCGCTGTGTGTTACAGGGCAAGGCGATATAGATCACAAACGGAGGCGCTGCTGCTGCTGCTGTTGCTGCCACAGACACAGCACCACAGACACAGCAGCCTGCAGTAGTTCAGCAGCAGGGGGTAGGAGGGGAGGCGATGTTGCTCCGTGAGGTTTAACGGAGAGTCATTGGAGGTTACATTTGCAACAACTTTTTGTTGTTGCCAATGTTGTGCCGTGCCGCGGGCACCACAATGGGCCAACTCTTCGTCCACGTGCAGTGACGTCACGGGGTCTTTAACGTCCGCCGTGAAGCCGACGCCGCGCACGCTCGTGTTCACCAGGGCGGCCGACGCGCCCGAACCGCGAACCTCTACAACAACAATGTTCGGCCGCGTGTGCCAATCCACTGCTGGATGAAGGTCTCCCCACACCTTTGTAGCTGCTGTGCTACATCCCGAATTAGTATTTTATAATAAAAAATAATTGGGTGATTCATCTTCTTGGTTCTTTCGGTAAAGTCACGTAGAAGGGAAGTAATCAAATAATAAAATAAAATAATAAAATAATATATTATTTTAGAATAATATATTATTTTATATTATTTTATTTATTATTTTATTATGTTTTATTTTATTATTTTATTACTTCCCTTCTACGTGACTTTACCGAAAGAACCAAGAAGATGAATCCCTGCAGTCACGAAAGCTTTAAATGTAAAATTGTGTGATTCTTGCAGCAATCGGGCTGTGATTTTGACCACCACGCGTTACACTGGATGGGGTTGCTTTCTTCATTGTAGCTACGCGAGGGAAAACGGAGAACCCCGAGGAAGCCCGTGCAGGACAGAGGGAGAGAGGACGTAGACAAACACACTCGGAAAGGCGACACGAGTCGGGAATCGAACCCAGGTGCTTCTTGTTACGAGGCGCGGCTGTTAACAACTTGCGATGCCACCCTCAGACTCTCGCTCGCTTTCCCCTCTAAACCTCAATGATTCCTGAAGAAGGCCAGGAGGCCAAAACGTCGAGATGTTAGTGGGTTTGTAGTTGTTTTATCTCTAATCTCGGCGGCGTAGCTATTGAGGTGTGTGCAGGCGGTGTAACTGCGTCTCGGAGTAGCCCAGACGCCAGGCAATGATGGGATGGGGTGGGGGAACCGGAGGGGGGGGGGNCATAGACTCACATAGAGACCCATAGACTCACATAGAGATCCATAGACTCACAGAGCCATAGGCTCACATAGATACCCATAGACTCAGAGCCATAGACTCACATAGAGACCCATAGACTTAGAGACCCATAGACTTAGAGACCCACAGACTCACATAGAGACCATAGACTCACAGAGCCATAGGCTCACATAGATACCCATAGACTCAGAGCCATAGACTCACATAGAGACCCATAGACTTAGAGACCCATAGACTCACAGAGCCATAGGCTCACATAGAGACCCATAAACTCAGAGCCATAGACTCACATAGAGACCCATAGACTCACATAGAGACCCATAGATTCACATAGAGACCATAGACTTAGAGACCCATAGACTCACAGAGCCATAGACTCACATAGCCATAGACTCACATAGAGATCCATAGACTCACAGAGCCATAGACTCACAGAGCCATAGACTCACATAGAGACCATAGACTCACAGAGCCATAGACTCACAGAGCCATAGATCACATAGAGACCCATAGGCTCACAGAGCCATAGACTCACATAGAGACCCAAAGACTTAGAGACCCATAGACTCACAGAGCTATAGGCTCACATTGATACCCATAGATTCACAAACCATATACTTACTTAGAGACCCATAAACCTACAAACCCATAGAATCACACAGCCATAGACTCTCATAGAGACCCAAAGACTTAGAGACCCATAAACTCACATAGAGACCCATAGGCTCACAGAGCCATAGACTCACATAGAGACCCATAGACTCACATAGAGACCCATAGACTTAGAACCCATAGACTCACAGAGCCAGACTCACATAGAGACCCATAGACTTAAGAGACCCATAGACTCACAGAACCATAGACTCTTGTTATAGAGCAACGACGTGCATGGTGATAGCAAAGCACCATTGTTATTACTATTGGTAATTAACCTGAACCAGCCAATTGACACCAACTATGTGTACGCAAGTATACACGTGGGTGTGTGTGTGTGTGTACATGTGCGTATCTGTGTGCGTGTGTGCGCGTGGAGCGGTGGCGTAGTGGTTAGCGCGCTGAACTCCGAACCCGTCGAACTGTGTTCGACTCTGAGTCACGATTGAACCGGTCCGGGGCCTCCCCTAGGTCGCCTCAGTCGAGTACCTAGTAGGGCGTTTAAAGCGTCAGCACTGGGAAGACAAAGGCGGCCCGGACGTGGTTCTGGCCATGCCACGCACTCGTGCGCCGAAGAGGCCTTAATAGGTGCTCGCTAAAAGCACTCGCCACAATGTCTTTGAGCCATTTGGGTGACCTTTTGCATTTGACGGTGTTGTGTTTGCGTGTAAATTGTGCATTTAATGTGATACATAGACAGAGCGACCCTGCCATGAATACAATGGCTAAGATCCGTGTCCTGGGTCTCGGGTTAGCGGTTACGGTTAACGGTTAGGGTTAGTATCTGGTTTGGTGTGATTACGGTTACATTGTTCTTGGTTCTTTCGGTAAAGTCACGTATCATCAGGTAACGGTTGCTTGTGTTGCAGTCGAAACGTCGTGAGAATTTTTATTGTTTTATATTTGTATTATTTTATTATTTCCCTTCTACGTGACTTTACCGAAAGAACCAATAATATGGATCCCTGCAGTCACGAAAGCTTTAAATCAAAATTACGGTTACATTGTTGATAATGATAGTGGTTGTGTTGGGGTTACGTTTTATTTTTGTATCTGCAAGTTCTGGTTAGACGTTAAAGTTAGCCTCGAGTGAGCGTTAAAGTTAGGAGGGTTAGTGTAATGGGTAAGGGTTTCATATCTGGTAAGTGCTAGGGTTAGTGGTGGCGCTAGTTTTAGTATCTGGTTAGTGAGTTAGGGTTATATCGGGGGCTAGGTTAATTAGTCATGGTTAGTGTTACGGGCTATGGTTAGTGTGGGGGGTTATTGCCAACATCTGGTTAGTATTAGCATTGTAAATGGTTGATGAGTTTGATGAGTCGGCTGATAATCGTGTTGAGGGAATGTCTGTGTTACATCCCTCAGTGTCGCCAAACACCAGTCATCACCATCAGCATTATCTATCTACTGCTGGATGAAGGCCTCACAACAATACGGTATTACAATTTTCATTTAAACTAATACGCATCAGAACCACGAATTTTTTGGTTAAATGTTCGTGTTTTTGTCCACTAAAACTCGTAATATTTTTTTAAAAAACGCTAAATTTAAACATCATTTAATTATTACACTGCTACACCTCGGAACTCGGCTCACGGGCCACGCCGACTTCGGCGTCACGCTCCAAGGTGGGCGAATTACTCGGTCACTAATGGGTGATATGCCAGGTCCTGCCCTGGGACCAGGCAACCAAATCCATACTCCGAAGCGTACCTGTTTTTGGTAACCTAAATTATATTATTTTTTAAAGTTTATAATTCATTTGCACAGATTCGTATGAATGTGTACCAAATGTCCGTGTTCGATTCCGTTAGAGAACATCAATAGAGTAGACTGTGTATACCTTATCCCAGGACGAGATTCGAACTCGGTTCGCCGGGTTCGGAGCGTGGCGCGCTAACCACTACACCACCGCTCCCCACAAGCGTTGATGACTCACACACGCACGCACACGCACGCACACACAGACAAGTACTGTTCGCGAGTACCTATTAAGGCCGGCACAGCACACCAGGGAATTGGGAGCCAAGCGCCACACCGGGCCACATTTGCCTCTCCATTGATGATGTGTACACAGTGGCCAGCACCAGTGGCGATGTTTACACACCGCACCAGTGACTCATTTGAAGCTGAGTCGACCTTGGGGAAAGTCCACCACGGTTCAGATAATCGTCACTGGTGTTGGCCGTGAGCGGGAAGCGAACTCAGACACACGTGTACACACACACGCACAGACACACGCACAGACACACGCACAGACACACGTGTACACACACACGCACAGACACACGCACAGACACACGCACAGACACACGTACAGACACATGCACAGATACACGCACGTACACACGCACACACACGCACAGACACACGTGTACACACGCACAGACACAATGTACACACGCACAGACACACGTGTACGAAGACAAAGATCCCCCGTATAGCCTTAACATACTTTTGGGGCAAGTGCTGTTAGATACTCATTTGAGGCTGAGTCGACCTAGAGGAGGCCGAAGACCGGTTCAGATAATCGTCACCGGTGTTGATCGTGAGCGGGAATCGAACTCGGGTCGCCGGGTTCGTAGCGCAGCACGCTGACCGCTACGCTACGCCTATGACGACAACTTTTATCGTGCAATAATTAGCGATGACGTCACCACGGCGCTTGTGCCAGGCCAGGTGCACACATGTAGTGTGCAAGGCTCGTTCTTCGCTTCTTCGGAGGTCGCGAGACAGACTCAGCAGGTGCCATGGGTTGACTTCTGTGCCAGGCTAGGTGCAGGAGGAGATCACGTGACAGACCCAGTAGGTGCCATGGGTTGACTGCTGTGCCAGGCTAGGTGCAGGAGGTCAGGGCACAGACCCAGCAGGTGCCGTGAGTTGACTGCTGTGCCAGGCTAGGTGGATGAGGAGGAGGTCACGGGACAGACCCAGCAGGTGCCATGGGTTGACTGCTGTGCCAGGCTAGGTGCAGGACACAGACCCAGCAGGTGCCGTGGGTTAACTGAGATGGCAGGTGCATCACCTGTGCTCCCCGCTGTGCCACAAACAACACATTTACAATAAAACATACACAACTACACAAGAGACATATACACATACAAGATACCCCGTATAGCCTTAACGACTGTAGGGCAAGTGCTGTTAGCGAGCACCTATGAAGGCCGGAACGGTACACGAGGGGGTGGGTGGCCTGCACCACGCCCGACCGCCTTTGTCTCCCAGTGGCGATGTTTACACACCACACCAGGTACTCATTTCAGGCTGAGTCGACCTCACATCACAACACACACGTTTAAGTGAAAGAGTCTGTGGTTAATCCACTGCTGGATGGGACACTGATTGGCACTGGCAGGTGCTGTACGTATGGGATGCGAGGTGAGAGGGAGATAGATGTCAGTAGATGGATTGTGGATCTATCTGTGCGGAGCGTGGGTGTGTATCATTATTAGCGAGTTGATTACATCACAATGAATTAATATTGTATTTATTTTTATTATTGTATTATTTCCCTTCTACGTGACTTTACGAAAGAACCAAGAAGATAATATTAGTCTGTCGTACTATCGGCCTTCCCTACGTATACGTGTCATCATTATCGCCATGACCAATCCCTGCTGGATGAAGGCCTCCCCGAGCTTTTGTCATCTCTCACCATCCTCCACCTGCACGCGAAGTGATTCCATCGCTCCATCTCCACGTTGGAGGTCCTCTCGGACACACGCGTTCCATTCCTTCAAAGTGTGTTAGTTGGCATGTATCGGGTAAATATAACTTCTTTCGCACCGTGACGCAGCAAACCGTGCTAATCGAACCTCTTGGGAATGTTTCAACTCTGCACCGATATAACCACAACAATTTAACTCGACACACACGCAAAAAAACCCCGACAGATCCTAAACGACGTCATTAATGCTGCGTTGAGTAAACACAGATCATAATTATTATACTTTACGTACCCCGATTAAGCGCATTTCATCTTGTGATCAGAACTACGGTCTCATCTGACCTATACTCTTTGGTTCTTTCGGTAAAGTCACGTAGGGAAAAAATAAAATAAAAAGTAAATTAAATCACGACGTTTCGATTGCAACACAAACAATCATCATCATCAGGTGTGAAAATCACAGCTAGAATTGTTTTTACTGATTTCGCAAGCTCAGCAGCGTTGGCTTGGATGGTGCACTCGAGGTGCTATAGGCTGTGGTGTCACGTGAGCCTTGTTTAACAATCATCAGACGCGTGAAGCGTGAAACACTTGGGAGGCAGCGCGTATTTGTATGTTGTACTTAGTATACGTCGCCTGGTGATGGTGGTTGTTGAAATTACCAGCGAAACGTCACGGTTCTAGAATTGTAATTGTTGTGGAATTACTCTCTAACACACCCGTGTGTTGCAGAGTAAACCCACAACATCTACACAACGGTGCTAGAATTGTAATGTTGTGGATTTACTCTTTAACACACCCGTGTGTTGCAGAGTAAACCCACAACATCTACACAACGGTGCTAGAATTGTAATTGTTGTGGATTTACTCTCTAACGCATCTGTGTGTTGCAGAGTAACCCACAACATTACACAACGGTGCTAGAATTGTGAATGTTGTGGATTTACTCTCTACACGCCGGTGTTGTTGAACTAGTGACGGATGATCACCTTCTGTACACGTGACCAAACCTCACTAATTGGCCGTGTCGGGTGGTGGCGGTTTAACGACACATTTATATTTTTATACGCGATCTCACCCAAAAAACATCATCTATCATGGATACGTATGTACGTATGCATTATATGTGCTTGTATGTTTAAGTGAGTGTATTATATTTTTTTAGTGGGGAGCTGTGGCGCAGTGGTTAGCGCACCGCGCCGCGAAACCCGACAGAGTTCGATTCCCGGGCCACGGCTAACGTCAGTGAACCAGATCATTAAACCGGTGCGGTGAAGTATGATCAAATGATCCAAATGACCGAGGCCCCCGTCCAACCACGATGTATCCATTTGTGCAGGTGTAGTGAGACAAGACGGCCGGGCGTGTCGCCAACTCAATACGCCTTGTCGGCCATCATTGGCAGCGTTTCCCTAACGGTCTGTTAAAGGCTATCGATAGGGGGGTTCTTTGTGATTAGCTATATGTGTATCGCCAGCCCGATCAATACACTGCTGGATGAAGGCTTCCCCGAGCTGCCGATCCACCACAACGCTCCATCTCCGCTGTAGTCGTTCTCTCGGAGCGTTTCGTTCCGTCGCTCGTGCAATGTTCCGTGTTTACGATTGTTTTCATTTCAATGTAATCACCGCAACAATCATGATTATCGATAACTGTACAAGGCTCCGATCGCTAATGCTTGCAAATCACGCGCGATCTGATTTCATCGCTCCGTCTCCCCTCAGACGCGTTACGGATCATATCAATTATTGCACACGAGGCAAATATTAACACAAAGCGATGCGCAATTTAATATCTCAAACACGTGACGCTATAACACATCAGACATTTGAGTGTAAATTCGAAACGAGACGCGTCGGAAGATTTTCCCGCCAGATTTAAACATTTTCCCGCCATTTTTTAAATGTCCCGCCCGACAATGTCCCACCCCCGCCGGTCTCTCCACCAATCAGCGCGCCCGATCGTTGCTCCGCCAGATAACATTTTTACCCGCCAATATTTTTTCCCGCCAATTTTTTTATAGTATTTCTCCTGCCATGCCAAACCCGTTCCTTGTAATTTGTTTTCTTTTCCTATTACATTTTTTACTTCCTCCAGCATTCGGTTGTCGTCCCATCCCGTCAGACATAACTTCTATTTAGTTAAACAACTATTTCCCCTCACCCCGTCAACCTTTCCGGCTGTATCCCTGCACCGTCCGCTCCTTTCCGCCAAAACTGAGCCGAGTCACGACCGCCGGGGCAAGTGCAGTGCTTCTCTCACACACACACTGCGCGATAAACTCATTAGTTGTGCTTTGAAGAAGGGGCATTGCGCGAAACGTCGCACATATATCTATTGGGGCAGCGTTATCGACGAATTTTTTTTATTTCTGACCCAAGTCCCTAGGTCGACTCAGCCTTAACCGTATTCCCGGTGCGGCGTGCAAACAATCAGTACCGGGAGACAAAGGCGGCCGGGCGTGGATATGGCCGCATCAGCTGGGGGCTGGCTGGCTTACAGCACCTGCCCCAACATTCTATGTAAGGGGGTGGGGGGTCTTTGTGTGAACTTCGCGCGTACACAATTTTTAAATCCTTTATATTAAGTTCGCTTGCTTGCTTAGGACGTGCAAATCTTTCGGTCGTTTTTTAACCCACTTCCCGTGATCCAATCGAGCTGACATTTTGCACACAGACTCGTTGTGCGTGACAATTAATGTTCGTGAAAAAAAAATCAAAAATTTTCCACTTTTTAGGAAAAAAAATTTCATATTTAACTTAAAATACCAATGTGATAAAAATGAAACTCTTACTCAAGAAAAACAGAAATGAATAATAAAATAAAACCGATGCCACGCATATAAAGGATTTATAGTGAAAAACTTTGTTTTTACAGGTTAATTTTTTTAAAGCGCGCTCTGTCTACAACGTCGATTCAACGCCGTGACGACGGCGCGACAATTGAACTTACCCGCACGTGGCACGGGGAATCCGTAACGCTGATTGGTGGGCCGAGGTGCTGGAGGGGCGGGGTTGAAAGGATTGAGGGGGTGGGGCATTAGGGGTGGGGCATTGGGGGCGGGGCACACAGAGGAGGTAACGACAGCAAGACAAAGACAAAGATCCCCCGTGCAGCCTCAACAAAATGTTGGGGCAAGTGCTGTTAGCGAGTAGCGCCCAATGAAGGGCCGACAAATCACGCGTAGGCGGTGGGTGGCCAGCACCACGCCCGCCGCCTTTGTCTCCCCAGTGGCGATGTCTTGCGCACCGCACCGGGACTCGTTTGAGGCCGAGTCGACTAGGGGAGGCCCACGACCGGTTCCAATAATCGTCACCGGTGGTGTTGGTGGTCGTGAGCTGGAATCGAACTCGGGTGGCCGGGTTCGTAGCACGCTCACCGCTCCACTGCCGCTCCCTCCACGTGATCGGTATCATTGACGCGTCTTCTGGATGAGGTCGATTGTCCGAAACGTTTGCGTGATATACAAGCACTTATTTTATTCGCGACAAGGAAATCTGACTAATTTGGTATATACTGTATAGATTTAAAAAAACATAATTATTAATTAGTTATATTCTAAAAATGTACGTTTGATTTGGTGTTAAGGTGTGGTGTGTAGTAATGTGTGTATGTGAGTAGCATTGTGTATAAGGTGTGTGTGTTGCATTGTTGTAGATGTGTGTGTGTGGATATGCTTGTGGGGAGCGGTAGTGTAGTGGTTAGCGCGCTGTGCAACAACCCCGACGACCCAGTTCGATTCCCGTCACGGCCACATAACACCGGTGACGCTTACCTTACCGGCCCTGGACCTCCCTTAGGTCGACTCAGCCTCAAATGAGTGCGGTGTGTAAACATCGCCACTGGGACAAAGGCGGTCGGGCGTGGTGCTGGCCACCCACCACGATCTTTTCTGTGCCGGCCTTCATAGGTTGCTCGCTAACAGCACTTGCCCCAACAGTCTGTTAAGGCTACACGGGGGGTCTGTGTGCTTGCTGTACTATCAGTACTATATAAACCCATATATACCGGTAACCGCGTTGAGAGAGAAAAAACGGTTACGGTTTTCCGGACATGTAGATTTTAACTGGAAACGATTTACATTCCTGGTTTCGAACTATGCGAACCCGATAATTGATGGTGAATTAACGGTTACCGGTTTAATCACCCTGGTACGGGTGTACATACACACGCACACTTAAACAGCACAGTACATAGACCAAAGACAGATTCCCAGTTTATATTTGATAGACTTGACTTAAAGCTTTCGTGACTGCAAGAATATTTTTTAGACTGTTGGGCAAGTGCTGTTAGCGAGCACCTCTGATATTCGTCACTGATGTCGGTGTGTTAGGAATCAGATCACCGGGTTTATAGCGCAGCGCGCACCACTGACCCACCGCTCCCCACATATACATACACACCCACTCACATTCGTGTACACACACACACGCAATAGGGTTCGTACACACATACAATGCAAACACAAATGCCCACGTACTGTGCTGTACATACACACCAGCGCGCATCGTATGTGGGCTACATGGGGACCTTTGTCTGTGTATGTATATCGAGATAGGTGGCGCAGTGCTTAGCGCATTGACTGAGTTCAGTCTCGACCGCAGCCAACTTTGCGTTAAAAAAAACCGGGCATCTGCTGCGGGAAGACAAAGGCGGTCGTGCGTGGTTCTGGCCCAATCACCCCTCGTGCTCTCTCCATAGACCTGGGCTGTTCGCTCACAGCACTTGCCCCAGCAGCCCGTGGAGGCTACACTCTTCGGCAGGGCGGTCTTTGTCATTGCATTCATAATCTCATCACGCGGTCCCAATTAAGGGCCCTGCTTAATTAATTAAGCATTAGAGGTTATTTATTTATTTGATCACCCGACACACACGCGCTGTGCACTGTATGCGCTCCTTAGCACTGTACGGATGGGTTACGCGGGGCTGGGACCGGTCAACCTCCAGGTACATTCCGACGAAAGTAAATATATTTACAGATGGAATCCTACGTATGTGTCTGTACGTTGAACTTCTTTCGCGCCGTACGTAGCCAACCGTTGCTAATCGGAGGTGCTATTATCCACACACCACAATCACCGGTAGCTAGCCATGTTCAATCCACTGCTGGACGAATCCTCCCCCCCCGCCACCACCTCTCGCGATCGATCCCGCAATTCGATGATCCACCCAGCACACACGGGCACGGAGCGATTTCATCGTTCCATCTCCTCGCGGGTGGTCGGGGTGGAAGGTGGATTAAAAAAAAACACGTTCCATCCCTTGGCTGCCACTCCGTTATTATTCTCGACCACCGTACCACCACCAAAATCATCATGATCATCATCATCCTCCCTTCGAGCCACGCGTCCTTCCCAATCCAACAACTTCCCTTACTCGGCAGATTGCGTCTCGTCCGCTCACCCGCGCGTGTTTCTCCAATCCGCACCTCCGATTAGCACGGTTGACTACATACGGGTGCGAAAGAGGTTCAACGCACGTACATACGCATGGAGCGAGGGACATCTGTATTTTGTAGTATTTTTTTTGGTATATTTTTACATTTTTTTGTGTCACTCTGCAGGGAGATATTTCTTAACGGATCACCTCCAACAACAACACACAATTACAGGACATCAATTTAAGCGCGCACTAATTAAAAACAAATACATGACAACCGTGTAATTGAGAATAATAATAGGAATTGAAATAACATTTGTTTTAAGCTTAATATTTGATCAATGGTTCTCACGAAGTATTTTCTCCATCTGCTGGACATGAGGAAATCTCAGTGATATTCGTAATGTAGAGCGTCGAGAGTAGAATTAATGTTTCTCTTACGCATGCCGAGTTTATATATATTCCGCGGAAACGTGTAATGAGTTTGTCTACGGATACTGAGACGCGTGGTAGGTGTGAAACATCAGATTTAATGCGGCGTATAACATCCATCGTTAGTTTAACGCGTAGGCTTTCGGGACCAATATCCATAATATAGGGTTTTGGGTTAGTTCGCGTAAATATAAACACGTCGTTAAACCCGCCACCACCCGACACAGACAGTAACTGTGTAGGAGAGTGAACCCACAACATTTACGATTCGAGTGCCGTGACGTTTCGCTGCTAATTACAAGAACCAGCATCATCAGGCCGACAGCCCTCATTGATATTGTCATCTTCGCGTGACCTTATTGGGCTCACAACGTTGCCTGGGAAGGTTTTACTCGGACCTACAACAGCGCGTGTGTGTGGCCTTAAAACAAATAAGTAGTGATGTGCCGAGGTCGTCTGCGATAGTCAAGTAGCACAGGACTCCGGCAAAGTCGAGGGGTTGCTACAACTCAGTGGTGCGGGGCAGTGGCCCATTCTGGTGCCCCCCCCCCCATTAATCCCCCTACATCCATCAATCCACCTCCATCCATCACCCCCCCCATCACACCCCCCCCATCACGCCCCCCTCCCATCACCCCCCATCGCCCCCCCCCGCCCCCCCCGCCACCCCCTCGCCACCTTCCCCGCTGCTAGCCACCCCCCACCACCACCCCCCCACTCCCCACCACCCCACCACCCCCCACTCCCACCACCCTCCACTCCCCACTCCCACCACCCTCCACTCCCCACTCCCCACCACCCCATCCCCACCACTCCCCACCCCCCACCACCCTCCACTCCCCCCCCCACTCCCACCCCCCCACCACCCCCNACTCCCCCCCACCACCCTCCACTCCCACCACCCCCCTTCGACACCCCCCCCCCGCCACCCCCCGCTCCTCACGGGAAATGTCGCCCCTGGTTCTGGGACAAATCAACGCAACTTGGACCTCCCCTAGGTCGACTCGGCCTTAACGAACGAGCGCCTGATGCGGGTTGTAATAAACGTCACCGCTGGGAAGATAATGGCGCCCGAGCGCGTTTCATCTACATAACCAACCACTTAATGTAATAACTGAAACAGCGTGCGGCCGTGCTTTTAGCGAGCACTTGTCCCAATTGCCTCGAGGCTACACGGGGGATATTTGCCTTTGCACGGGTTTATATGCGTGCGTGCGGTACTGTACGAGAAAGCGGTGTGTGCTTTAAAGCGTTCGTGACTGCAGGGATTCATATTCTTGGTTCTTTCGGTAAAGTCACGTAGAAGGGAAGTAATAGACGGAAATAATAAATATATTTTATTTCATTATTTCCCTTCTATTATTTCCCTTCTACGTGACTTTACGAAAGAACCAAGAATATGAATCCCTGCAGTCACGAAAGCTTTAAAATATTATATTATTTTCGGGAAATAATAGAAGTGAAATAATAAAATAATAAATAATATTTCATTATTTCCTTCTATAATTTCCCTAAAATAATATAATATTTTATTATTTCCCTTCTATTATTTCCCTTCTACGTGACTTTACCGAAAGAACCAAGAATATGAGTCCCTGCAGTTACGAAAGCTTTAAAGCACGACACCACTTTCTCGTAGAAGGGAAAAAATAGAAGGGAAATAATAAAATATATATATTTATTATTTCCCTTCTACGTGACTTTACCGAAAGCACCAAGATACGGTGTCGTGCTCTCTGTCGGCTTTAGCGTCACACTCCACGCGAGGCGAATTACTCGGTTCGCCGATTGACGAACTCCGAGACTCGAGTGAGTGCCGTTCGTGGGAGACTCGCTCCACATCGGAACTCCTCCAGGCCGAGTCCCGGACCGTCGTCATTTTGTCGGTGGCCCAAATTTGTCGACAATTTTCAGTTTGTCGGAATTGTAAAAAAATTGTCGGCAGAGACCTGAACTCCATTGGTGCCAAATCTCAGTTCTCGAGGCCTTCGAAAACATCATTGGAGCTTACATCGCTCCGTGGCTGTGTGTGTGTGTGAGAGAGAGAGGGGGTTATACAAGATGTTCTTACTCTGCACCACGTATCCATTTAAAGCTAAGTCAACTGGCGTCAGGTTATAATATCGCTCGCCCACTGGCCATTAGCTCTGATCGGGAATCGAACTGCGCAGTCCGCTAACCGAAGCGCCACCGCCCCCCCCCCCCCGTTAGACTTTTACGCAGCGCTGATTGAAGTTTCCAGATCGTGGCGTGACCCAGGTCCTGCGAGGAGTGTGCGTGTGTGAGGAGAGGCGGTCAAACTGTTAGCGCGCTGCGCTCAGTTTAACATTGGTTGGTTTTCGCGACCGATATTATTCATAACATAATGTGTCGTTCACCCACCACCACACCCGACATCCGATGAGTAAGGTGTATCACGTGAACGAAACGTGCCGATTAGTTTACTACTTCACCACACCGGTTCGTTAGAGAGTAGACCCGCAACATTTACAATGCGAGTCCGACGTTTCGCTGGTGATTTACAACCAGCTTCATCAAGCGATTTGCCAGAAATGCGCTACGAACCTGGCCCACCCGAGTTAGATTCCAGCTCGCTGCGAACAGCGGTGACGATTAGCTGAATCGGCCCTGGGCCTCCCCTATGTCGACTCAACCTCAAATCAGCACCCGGTGCGGTGTGTAGTAAACCATCGCCATTGGGGAGACAAAGGCGGCCGGGTCGTGGTCCTGGCCACATCACCCCCTCGTGTGCCACAGTGCCGCCCTTGAACGGCACTTGCCCCAACCCAACAGTCTGTTCAGGCTATACGAGGTGGCGAGGGGGGGGGGTCTTTGTTGTGTCCAGCTGCCTCTCCCTCTGCCGTTTCATCAATTAACAAAAGCCAACTATATCGCTACGCAATTTACAAAACGTAAACGATTCGCGCAAACAGTGCAGCAACAAAAACTCGCCGACACGCCAAACTCACCGCCGCAACTGCTTCTGCGGCGTGAAATGAAGGGGGAGCTCTAAGCGCTTTAACTTTGGCCTGGAATCGCGTTAATAATCAATAGCCTATTTGTATAAATCTTTAAAGACCACTGATTATGTTAACGCTGCCACTGCGATGTTTAAATAATGGAGAATCTATTTACGTGTTCGTGGAATTGTTTAATATTATAACTTAATGTGGGGGTGTGGGCGTCGGAGAGTTGAACGGCGCGCTGCGAACCCGGCGACCCGAGTTCGACTCCCGCTCACGGCCAACACCGGCGACGATTATCTGACCCGGTCATAGGCCTCTCCTAAGTCGACTCAGCCTCAAGCGAGTGTGTGATCATCGCCACTGGGGAGACGAAGGCGACCGGGCGCGGTCCTGCCCACCCAAACCCTCGTGTGCCGTGCCGGCCTTTATTGGCGCTACTCGCCAACAGCACTTGCCCTAACAGTTTGGTAAGGCTATACGGGGGACCTTTGCAGAGGTGAACTTTCGCTATTCACACAAATGAACCACACAACACCTTGCCGATCTCGTCAAGGAGCATAAACCATCAAGCGAACTCCGATCATCCTACAGCAGCGGCTTCTGGCTGGCCATCGAACAAAGACGGTCACTGCATCGCGCGCTTTCAAATGCTCTTCTGCGGCCGTCTGGAACGCTCTTCCCTCCGATATTAGAAAACCAGTGGAGCTGTCAATCTCGATGATTTAATCTCGATTGACAAACTCATTTCTTTAGAACTGCCTTTTGTTTTTAGTTTATCGTCCTTTCCCCGCACCTCCGATTAGGACGGTTGGATACGTACGGTGCGAAAGACGTTCAACGTACAGTACACATTCAGATAACAGAAGAGGCTTAGAAAACGCACGCAGGCTAATGACATCGACCATAACCGGTGAGGAATATTCAGTTTGGGCCTGGTTCGAGGATGCATCCCACGGCGCTAGAAAGGAATTTGCGTAGTGATGGAGACAGCGTTCAATAATAACTCAGTAGACGCGTTACAAACGGATGGGGAACTTTCGAGAGGAGATGGAGCGATGATTAAAACCAGCCGGCGTGCGTGCTGTAGAGCAGGTGCCTGTGCGGATTGTTGGATCGCACAGGATCGGCGGATCGAGGGAGAGGCCTTCATCCAGCAGTGGAGTGACCATGGCTTAATAATTCACGAATCATGGTGGTGATACGTGGAATAATTTACCAGTCGACAGAGTCACAGGGATCGCACCCACGCATGCGTCCTCGCATCATTGATCTGGCCCCTCCGCATGAGCTCTCGGAAGCCAAGCGGAGGTGTTCCCAGCCTGGACAGTGCTTGGATTCGAAATGACGACACCCAGAATCAACAGTCAGGATATTTATTTGTACTGCAGGAGGAATCCGATGAGCGATACGGCTCTTTTTTCTCAACATATGTCCAGGAGGAGCAGGTCAGAACGTTACAACAAACAATACAAAAACAACGCGATAGGAAAGGTAGACACATCACTTGAAAATATATGTACACAAATAAACTAAACAGCCAAAAAGGTGGACACGTGTCCAAGCGAAACCGATGCTTGTGCTGGATAATTCCGGGATCTGGGAGGCCGATTGACGGCCCGAGCGTGGAGCCCTTTCAAAAATCGTGGCTGGAAATTTTATAGGTTAAATAAAAACAAATATCGCGTTGGAATATAACGCGGGAAAACCCCACGTGGGTCGTCTCAGTCCGGGGATATGTAGCTCACAACAGCGTGCACCGTCTCCACGTGTGAGACGACTCCACGTGTGGGACGTCTCCACGTGTGAGACGACTCCACGTGTGGACGACTCTACGTGTGAGACGACTCCACGTGTGAGACGTCTCCACGTGTGAGACGACTCCACGTGTGAGACGACTCCACGTGTGGGACGACTCTACGTGTGAGACGACTCCACGTGTGGACGTCTCCACGTGTGAGACGACTCCACGTGTGAGACGTCTCCACGTGTGAGACGACTCCACGTGTGAGACGACTCCACGTGTGGGACGACTCTACGTGTGAGACGACTCCACGTGTGGACGTCTCCACGTGTGAGACGACTCCACGTGTGAGACGACTCCACGTGTGAGACGACTCTACGTGTGAGACGTCTCCACGTGTGGGACGTCTCCACGTGTGAGACGACTCCACGTGTGAGACGTCTCCACGTGTGAGACGACTCCACGTGTGAGACGACTCCACGTGTGGGACGTGTCCACGTGTGAGACGACGTCTCCACGTGTGAGACGACTCCACGTGTGAGACACTCCACGTGTGAGACGATTCCACGTGTGAGACGTCTCTACGTGTGAGACGACTCCACGTGTGAGACGACTCCACGTGTGGACGACTCTACGTGTGAGACGACTCTACGTGTGAGACGACTCCACGTGTGAGACGTGTCCACGTGTGAGACGACTCCACGTGTGAGACGACTCCACGTGTGAGACGACTCTACGTGTGAGACGACTCTACGTGTGAGACGACTCCACGTGTGAGACGACTCACGTGTGAGACGACTCCACGTGTGAGACGACTCCACGTGTGAGACGTCTCTACGTGTGAGACGACTCCACGTGTGAGACGACTCCACGTGTGGACGACTCTACGTGTGAGACGACTCCACGTGTGAGACGTGTCCACGTGTGAGACGACGTCTCCACGTGTGAGACGACTACGTGTGAGACGACTCTACGTGTGAGACGACTCNACGTGTGAGACGACGTCTCCACGTGTGAGACGTGTCCACGTGTGAGACGACGTCTCCACGTGTGAGACGACTCTACGTGTGAGACGACTCCACGTGTGAGACGACGTCTCCACGTGTGAGACGACTCTACGTGTGAGACGACTCCACGTGTGAGACGACTCCACGTGTGAGACGACTCCACGTGTGAGACGACTCCACGTATGAGACGACTCCACGTGTGAGACGACTCCACGTGTGAGACGACTCAACGTGTGAGACGTCTCTACGTGTGAGACGACTCCACGTGTGAGACGACTCCACGTGTGAGACGACTCTACGTGTGAGACGACTCCACGTGTGAGACGTGTCCACATGTGAGACGTGTCCACGTGTGAGACGACTCTACGTGTGAGACGACTCAACGTGTGAGACGACTCTACGTGTGAGACGATTCCACGTGTGAGACGACTCCACGTGTGAGACGACTCGTGTGAGACGACTCCACGTGTGAGACGACTCCACGTGTGAGACGACTCCACGTGTGAGACGACTCTACGTGTGAGACGACTCCACGTGTGAGACGACACCACGTGTGAGACGACTCCACGTGTGAGACGACTCCACGTGTGAGACGACTCCACGTGTGGACGACTCCACGTGTGAGACGACTCAGTGTGAGACGACTCTACGTGTGAGACGACTCTACGTGTGAGACGTCTCACACGTGTGAGACGTGTCCACGTGTGAGACGACTCCACGTGTGGGACGTCTCCACGTGTGAGACGACTCCACGTGTGAGACGACTCCACGTGTGGACGTCTCCACGTGTGAGACGTCTCCACGTGTGAGACGTCTCCACGTGTGAGACGACTCCACGTGTGAGACGACTCCACGTGTGAGACGACTCCACGTGTGAGACGACTCTACGTGTGAGACGTCTCTACGTGTGAGACGACTCTACGTGTGAGACGACTCCACGTGTGAGACGACTCCACGTGTGAGACGTGTCCACGTGTGAGACGATTCCACGTGTGAGACGACTCCACGTGTGAGACGACTCCACGTGTGAGACGACATCTCCACGTGTGAGACGACTCCACGTGTGAGACGACTCCACGTGTGAGACGACTCTACGTGTGAGACGACTCACACGTGTGAGACGACTCCACGTGTGAGACGACTCACACGTGTGAGACGTCTCCACGTGTGAGACGACTTCACGTGTGAGACGTGTCCACGTGTGAGACGTCTCACACGTGGAGACGTCTCACACGTGGAGACGACTCCACGTGTGAGATATCTCCACGTGTGAGATATATCCACGTGTGAGACATTTCCACATGTGAGATGACTCCACGTGTGAGACATTTCCACATGTGAGATGACTCCACGTGTGAGACGACATCTCCACGTGTGAAACATCTCCACGTGTGAGACATCTCCACGTGTGAGACATCCGTGGTGCTTTGTGCCAGAGAGAGACAGCCATACAGCGAGAGAGGGGGAGAGACAGGGAGCAGAAGGCACAGAAGAGAGGCAGAAACATCGCCCAAGAGCACAGAGTATCGGAAGAGAGCTAGACAAAGACGCAGACGTAGACAGATGTAGTGAGAAATCGACAGAGAGAGATACAGCGACGCACCATGAGAAAGACAGAGGCAGAGTCCGAGAGAGATGGAGAGAGACACGGATACACACTCGGAGAGACAAAGACAGAAAACAGAATGAGGAGACAGAGTGACGTATTGAATCTTTTTACTGTCTGGTTGCGATGACAAAACGGGCTTCCCTCGAGAGAGAGGGGAGAGAGCGCGAAGGGAGAGATGGAGCAGAGAGGCAGAAGGGAGAGGTAAGGGAGCGTTCACCCCACGAATTCCCTGGGTTCCCATGAAATCACACACACGTACACAACAAAGACAAAAATCCCTCCCTCCGATAGCCTCAACAGAATGTTGGGGCAAGTGCTGTTAGCGAGCAGCACCTATGAAGGCCGGCACGGCACACGAGGGGGCTGGTGGCCAACACCACGCCCAAACGCCTTTGTCTCCCAGTGGCGATGTTTGCACACCGCACCCGGCACTCATTTTAGTCCGAGTCGACGTAGGGGGAGACCCAGGACCGGTTCAAATATGCGTCACCGATGATGCGGGAATCAAACTCGGGCGGCCGGCTTCTGATGGGGGCAGTGCGCTCATCACTGCGCCACCGCTCCTCACCCGCACCCACATCATAACCCCCCAACCCNGCCCCCCATCCCCGCCCCCCATCCCCCCCTCCCACCCCCGCCCCACCCTCCNACCCCCGCCCCACCCTCCACCCCCACAAAGCGCGCGTCTGTGCGTCTCGTGCCGTAATGAGCGCGTGATGCGGTAATTGGGGGGAGGGGAAATGGGGGGGGGTGAAATGGCGGGGGGGAGGGGCGGTTTGGGGGGGGGTGTTACCATGGAGACGAAAGACGCGCGCGACCCGAGGTGTCACTCACCGAGTGCGAGCGGAGGGCACGCGCGTAAACAATTAAGCTCGTCAATTAATCAATTAAACACTAAGTTCATTAAAGATCACGCTCGCCGCCTTCCTCCTCCGACGTGGACTGTTCTGCCCCCCCCCCCGTAGTGTGCGTGTGTGCGCGGTGGACTTCTTTCGCACCGTACGTAGCCAAACGCGCTAATCGGAGGTTCGGGGGGGGCTGGGTCCAATGCTGTTAGCGAGCACAACCACATCCGGCCGCCTTTGTCTCCCAGTCACACACACACACTGTAGTTCCAATTAACAATATTTTGTGTGCACATATAAAACAAAAACAATTACCGGGTAAGTCCCACTGAGCGATGTGGTTCCTTTTCAGAAGCGACGTGGCCACAAATGATAGCCCGACGAGAAGTGGCCGATGCACGTGGAGATTCGTCGCAGCTAAATACACTCGAAAACGCGTGATGGTCATTCTACATGCGGAGGGGGGGGGGGGAAACCCGGAGGACCCGTAAGAAAAAAAATCAACTCCTCCACGGGGAGAGAGACACGCAAACTCGAAATATACAGCAGCAGCAGGCGTCATGGTCGGGATTGAACCCACGACCTCCCGTATACCAGGCGAGGTAGTTAACATCTCTACGGGAAAGAGGGAGAGACGCAAACTCCAAATATACAACAGGCGTCAGGGTCGGATCGAACCACGACCTCCTGTATACCAGGCGAGGTGGTTAACATCTCCTAGCCACCATTATGATGATGAGAGAGAGAGNCGCAAACTCCAAATATACAGCAGGCGTCATGGTCGGGTCGAACCCACGACCTCCTGTAAACCAGGCGAGGTAGTTAACATCTCCTAGCCACCGTGATGATGAGAGGGTCAGGATCTAACCCACGACCTCCTGTATACCAGGCGAGGTGGTTAACATCTCGTGTGTACAAAGATCCATCTCCTCCTCCCAGTATCGCCTTTAAGAGGCTGTTGGGGCAAGTGCTGTTGTTAGCCAGCAGCATCTATACAGGGTCGGGGTGACCAACAACACGCCCGGCCGCCTTTGTCTCCTTTTCACCATTTAAGTCGACCTAGAGGGAGACCCAGGACCGGTTGTCATACGTACACACAATCCTGTATCTCTGCAGCACACACGGACAGAGACTCGCGTAAAAAGCTCTTGCTATTCAAGTACAATGTAACACATTTCACACACAGACATTGAATGCAAACATACACACACTCGATAACACAATCGCACATTCAAACATTCCGTATAAATAATAACTCGGGCAATGACACGCGAGTATAAACTCGGCAACACGATGCCATTCTCAATATAAAATCACTCGATCTTACACAATAACACACGAGCAAAATAACACAACCACACAGACAAATACACAAGGCCGCACAATCATATACACATACATGCACTCTAGAACACACATGTACACAATCATGCAACACATTCATGATCAACGTTTTTGGGTTAGATCGCGTTATTTATGAATGTGTCGTAACCCTCCACCACCGACACGGCCAATCAGCAAAAAGTGTCACGTTGACAAAAGACAAAATAGTTCACTGCTTTAGCCCACCGGTGTGTTGAAGCGTGAAACCACAACATTTACAATTTATAAATAACGCGATCTAACCCAAAAACGTTGATTATGAATAATATTGGTCGCGAAAGCCTACGTGTTAAACATACAACACATTAACACAAACACATTACACAATACATACAACACATGTTACACGCACACAACACATACACAATCATACAACACATGTTACACGCACACAGCACACAATAACACAAAGACAAAGTACCTCGTATAAACTCAACAGACTATTGGGGCAAAGTTTTTTTAGCGAGCCCTATGAAAGGCTGCAGGCACCGAATTGGTGGCTAGCACCACGCCCGGGCCTTTGTCTCCCCACGCTAACACACAATCACACTAACACACAATCACACTAACACAACTACACACTACACACACTNCACAACTACACACTAACACAACACACTAACACACACTAACCAAACACACTAACACACTCACACTAACACACTACCANACNACACACACACACNANCACACACACTACACACACTACACACACAACTAACACACACTANACACACACACACACACACTGCACACGCTNCACACATNCAAGTCCACTANCACACACACTACAATANCACACACTAACGNACACACTCACACTCAACACTACACACACTACACACAATCACACGCTCAATAATACACACACTAACACACAATCAAACTCTCAATATCAATAACACCCACGCGCGCACCCCACAATCACACACACACACGCACACACACGCGCACGAACAATCAGTCACACGCACGCACAATCACTCACACACACACACGCGCCCCTCTGTATCTCTCGCACGCACACGGCTCCCTCTCGCGCGCTCTCAACACAAAAGGGGCTTTGGTTGACGCCAGTTAACTTCTCAGCACTTCATTCATCCGCCGTTATTGAGACCCCCCCCCNACACCACCACCACCACGCGCCCACTCCCCCCCCACGCCCCCTCCATCATTTCACTCACAACTCAGAACAAAGCGATGCCTGCGAAACAAACCCGCGTCGCCACGCGCCTTATGTCGCGACCAGAGAGCGACTCCCACAGCTGCTGCTGGGGGTGTGGGTGGAAGGGGCGTGGGGGAGGGTGTTGGGAAGGGGGNAGGTCAAACAAAGTGGGGGAGCGGTGGCGCAGTGGTTAGCGCGCGACCGGGTGTTCGAATCCCCGCTCACGTCCGACAGTGCTGCAGTCACAGCGAATGGGTTGTCTGCCGGCCGAGTCGCCCTTGTAAACAAAGAGCGACTTCTGAATATTTAAACTGGTTCCTGAGTTCACCCCTAGGTTGACTCGGCCTACTAAAAAATGTGGTGGTGGTGTTGGCCATCGTGTGAACGCAGTTCCGGCCCTTTACAGACGCTACTCGCTGACAGCACTTGCCCCATCAGTCTGGGGGATCTTTGTCTTTGTTTGCTGGCCACACCAGCTGACTTGACCATCGTCAAGGAGGGCTTCATCGAGCAGTGGATTGATCAAGGCCGATGATTATTTAAATGTAGAAGCAGCACGAGACAGGAGGGCGAGGGTTCGATCCCGACCCATGCTGTATATTTGGAGTTTGCGTGTTTCTCTCTTCCATAGAGATGTTGACTACCTCGCCTGGTTAACAGGAGGTCGTGGGTTCGACCCCGACTCTTGTATATTTAGAGTTTGCGTGTCTCTATCTTCCATAGAGATGTTGACTACCTCGCCTGGTTTACAGGAGGGCGTGGGATCGACCCCGACTCCTGTATATTTAGAGTTTGCGTGTCTCTCTCTTCCATCAAGATGTTGACTACCTCGCCTGATTTGCAGGAGGTCGTGGGTTCGACCCCGACTCCTGTATATTTCGAGTTTGCGTGTCTCTCTCTTCCATAGAGACGTTGACTACCTCGCCTAATTTACAGGAGGTCGTGGGATCGATCCCGACCCCAATTCCTGTATATTTGGAGTTTGAGTGTCTCTCTCTTTCTCTTCCCGTGGTCGCGTGGATTTTTTTTATCCGGGTCCCCTCGGTTCTTTCTCCTCCACATGTGGAATCATCGTCAGGCGTTTAGACTATTTGGCTCCGACTATAAATGTCCACGCGATAAGCCACTTCGTTGAGCTGTTCGTTTGGCCACGTCACTTCTGAAAAAGAGCTATATAGCTCCGTAGGCCTTACCTGGTCAAACAATTGTAATGTAATTTGTATTCATAGACAACAGAGAGAAGACCACGTGGAATAGAACACGTACGCCAAAGCAGAGACGTCGCATTGACTGCTATGATGATTAATCGTACGCAGTGGCAAGAGCAATCATCTTATATTATAAATAAATTAAAGATTTGATGGCTGGACGGACGTGTCCATAATATACACAAACACAACGCAACGCATTAGTCAATAACACTGTGTGTGGCCTTGTAAGCAAAACAATATATAATAGACGACGTTTCGGGCAATGGCCTTTGTCGTTGACTGTGCTTGTGCACCATCACTGCTAACGCAACAGCTGCAACTGCAGCGTCGCCGAATGAGTTGTTGACGATGAGTATATATTGACTACTGCGTTCTCCGAAGCACAGCGCAATGCCGAGGCATCCCTCGAGTTACGAAAGGGGATGCGTTCTTGAAAGATTTAAAAATGAAAAGGCCTAAAAACAAATTTCGTGAATCTGAATGGCTTCTCGAATGAATTTAAAGATGTCTGTTTGGACAGTCGTTCCAACTGTACTCCAAACCCAAACATATTCACCTCCATCACTTCCAACAACAACAACATAACAACTGAACAAGCATATTAAAACCATTGAATGCTCGTTACATTTAAAACGAAACAAACAAAAAAAACATGTTGGCATGACCCGGGCCAAGGGGACGATGACGATGATGATGACGACGTTACGGCGTTAGTGCTGCCATTGTTGAGGAGGGATGGGGGTGGGGTGGGTGGGATAAGGGGGGACTGTGGGGGGGGGGGGGATAAGGGGGGGGCTTCTGGTTTTTGATGATCTCGCGTGCCGGAGTTAAATTTCGTTCGCGCGTAAATTCGATTTTAGGTTCATCGACAAAAGGTGCCCCTGATTTATCAAATGTGTTACATTTCGTAAAAACCGGTACGCTCATAAACCGAGGGCTGTCTGCATTATTTTTGCTATTCACCAGAGAATATACATGATAAAGGGGGCGGGGTTAGATCGCGTAAATATAAATGTGTCGTTAAACCCGCCACCACCCGGCACAGCCAATGAGTAAGGTCTGTCACGTGAACAAAAAACGTGGCGATGAGCTACTCGTTCAGCACAAACCGGGTTGCGTGTTGGACAGTAAAGCCACGACATTTACAATTCGAGTTCGAGAATAATATTTCATCGAATGTACCCAGTTTGCCGTGTTCCAATTATTAATGTAGAAACCTATATGTATTTTTGTAGATATATATATGTTTAACACGTAGGCTTTCACGACCAATATCATCCAAAAAAAACCCTCTATTGTGGACGTATAAAATTCTTGGAATTACGGACCAACCCCAGGCCGCTCCCACCTTGAACAGCTTCTCAGTTTCTCCCGGTGGCCTTTTCAGTGGCGTCGATTAATTTTGGTGGCAAGTATCTACCGCGGTTTGAGACGAGGCTCCGAAGAGTGGACCCGGTCGGTTTCCAAGACGCTGCATCATGTTCTGGATTTGAAGTTTTCGTGACTGCAAGGATCCATACTCTTTGGTTCTTTCGGTAAGTCACGTTGGGGAAAAGTCACGTGGGTAAAATTAAATTAAATTAAAAAATAACTAAATTAAATCACGACGTTTCGGAGGCAACACAAGCTTCCGTCATCAGGTGGAACAACCACAGCAAAAAGTTGTCCACTACAGTAAAAATGTTGCTGTGATGACGGAAGCTTGTGTTGCCTCCTAAACGTCGTGATTTAATTTAGTTATTTTTATTCTCTATTTTTTTTACTTTTTTTTTCACCTACGTGACTTTACCGAAAGAACCAAAGAGTATATATATGATGCATCATATATTGACCAGAGCGTGTTTTTTTTGTCCGCATGTTCACCACAAAGTACGCGTGCCTAATGCAGATCATGATTCCTTGCGAAATGTTTCTGTTTGGTGTTTGAACATCGTGACACCCTCCTGTTTTTTGCCGGAAAGGTAAAACCAATTCTTATATCATCTTATTCTTAGGTTTTTCGGTAAAGTCACGTAGGTAAAACATCAAAATTAATAAAAATAAAATAAAACAAAAATCACGACGTTTCGGAGGCAACACAACGTCGTGATTTTTATTTTATTTTATTTTCATTAATTTTGATGTTTTACCTACGTGACTTTACCGAAAAAACCTAAGAATATGAATCCTTGCAGTCACGAAAGCTTCAAATCTAGAATCTTATATCATCGCCACCGCCATCACCACCAAAAAACAAATCACCATCGCTGCCAGCCAACCCATCACCGTGTTCACCACAAAGTACGCGTGGCTAATACAGACCATGATTCCTTGCGAAAGGTTTCTCTTTGCTATTGGAAACATCTTAACACCTAATTCTAGATTTGAAGCTTTCGTGACTGCAAGGATTCTTAGGTAAAGTCACGTACCTACGTGACTTTACCGAAAAAACTAAGAATCTAACACCTCCTGTTTTATTTTGCCGGAACGGGTAAAAAAAAACAACAATTGTGATATGTTGATACTGGCAAGAACGGTCCGTGATGGAGCGTCGATTCCGTCGGCGACGATAGCGCGGTGAGGTCGCGGTAGTAACTCGAGCCCGAGGCTTTAATTAACGGCGGATTGGCGTGAGAACTCGGGGCTGGGATAATTGCCGGCTCACCCCTTCCTCCCCCCACCACCTACCACACCTACCACCAACACCCACCNACACCCACCACCCACCAACACCACCAGCACCCACCAAAACCCACCACCACCTACCACTCACCAACACCCACCAACACCACCAACACCCACCTACCACCACCTACCACCAACACCCACCACNACCACCAACACCACCACCACCACNCACCAACACCACCACCACCACCACACCCACCACTCACCAACAGCCACCTACCACCACCTACCACCAACACCACCACCACCACCACCACCCACCAACACCACCAACACCCACCCACCACCACCACCACTCACCAACACCCACCTACCACCACCCACCCACCAACACCCACCAACACCCACCAACACTCACCACCACCCACCCACCAACACCCACCAACACTCACCACCACACTCACCCACCAACACCCACCATCCGCCCACCACCCCCTCGGCACTCGCTCCAAACAAACGCATTGACCTCTTGATTAGCTCATTGATTAATCACGTTTTAAATGGGAAATAAAGCCCCCCTCCACCTGCAGCCCTGCAATTGTACGTATATTAAACTTCTTCCGCACCGTACAAAGTAGCCAACCGTGCTAATCAGAGGTGAGATTGCAAGCTCACCGACACTGCCGCGAGAAGATCACACCCCCCCCCCCACTAGTATTTGGCCTACTCTTCCACGCTTTAACCAAGAGAGGCCTATGAATTACCAACACTCAGCGCTACGCTGCGCTACGAACCTGGCGACCCGGATTAGATTCCAGCTTCACGGCCAACACCGGTGACGATTATCTGAACCGGTCCTGGGCCTCCCCTAGGTCGACTCAGCCTCTAATGAGTACCTGGTGAGATGTGTGGTAAACATCGCCACTGGGGAAACAAAGGCGGTCGGGCGTGGTGCTGGCCAGCCACCCCCTCGTGTGCCGTGCCGGCCTTCATAGGTGCTCGCTAACAGCACTTGCCCCTACAGTCTGTTGAGGCTACACGGGGATCTTTGTGGGTGGGAGGGCGGGAAGCCTGGATTGGTGCTCGCAAACAGCTATTGAGATCAGTGGCGTGGGTATTTATGTTTTCAGCTCAGGGTGGTGCGGCAATCGATCAAGCGGGGCCCCCAATACTTGATTTTAATAAAAANTAATAAAAAAAAACGTGGAACGTAAATGATTTTTTTCTTATTTTTTTTTAATTAACGCGTTGTAAAGCCCCCCCCCCCCACTACTCGTTGCTTTGGCCACCAGGGGTTTTGGGGGGGGGCAAGGCACCCCCCCNGCGTGCCCCCCACACTCGTGAAGCGACTGACTCAGAGTGGAAGCAGCAGTCGGGGTGACGGATGTCCCCGCACTCGCGACTCGCTGCGGTGACTCACTCGCTCACCGGCGGGCAGTCGCTTCCACGCCACCACGACCACCGTGGCCACAGGCGGCGTGAACTTCACCCGTCGGTTCCTCCTCCACCCGTGTTGCTGGCTCGGTCAACCAGACACTGACCGTGTCGTCTCATCCACCACCATCAGCACGCTGCGTCCAACCACTACCACCACCACACAGATCACAAGAGCACACTCACCTACTCACTCACTCACCCCCCACCCACGCACTCGCATCGCCCGCTCAGTCACCAACACTGCAATTTATATCAACCCCTCACTCACCCATTCACTCACTCACTCAGCCACTCACTCACCCACTCACCTACCCACTCACCCACTCACTCACCCACCTACTCACCTACCCACTCACCCACCCACTCACTCACCCACCACTCACCTACCCACTCACCCACTCACTCACCCACTCACTCACCCAGGGGCGGGGAAGGAGGGGGGGGGAGCGGGTGTGTGGGGGGAGCTTCCGTGATCTTGATGGGAGGAGGGCCACCATACCAACCAGGTTGACAAGCGCTGCCCTTGGGCGGTGTCCTATCCACTGCAAGGCCCACGGGCCACTGGAGGCCGCCGGTGGCCTTTAGCGCGGCCCCTGACACGTGACCCCCGACACGACACACAGAGTGACACCCCCCCCCCACCTCAGTGGCTTCAAATGGTGCGGTGGCCCTCACACTGATGATGTCTTATCGGCGACAGAGCCCCCCCCCCCCCCGTTCTGAAAATAAGCGAAGAACACACTGATCTAGAAGGTTCCCTCTCTCTCGCGATGTTGCTGGACTCGATGTTGGTGACCCTCCGTAGCAAAAGTGTCTGCAGAGCTGTTGCTGCTGGCAGCAATAAAATTGGTTAACAAGTCTCTTGCTCTTTCTCTCTCTCACTCTCTTCTTTTTTTNACGATCAGAAGAAACAAGAAGATGCTCGGTGTAGTCGGCACTTTGCTTCGTTCATCATTTCGTTCTTGTGTTTTTAATGCTTTGCTTTATGTGCCCCCCCCCCCCCTTTTTAAATGAAAGATTTCACAAAAGATTTCACGCTCTTCTCTCCTCCTTTTTTCTCTCACTCTCTCTCGCTCGCTCGCAGAGGCCTCTGATCTTGAGAAGGAGAACCCGGGCTGTAAGCGGCGTCGCACTCGCACCAACTTCTCTGGCTGGCAGCTGGAGGAGCTGGAGCGCGCCTTCACAGAGAGCCACTACCCGGACGTGTTCATGCGCGAGGCTCTCGCCCTGCGGCTCGACCTCGTGGAGTCGCGCGTGCAGGTGAGGGAGAGAGACAGAGAGCGAGAGACGGACTTTCTTTTAAATCCTTTATATTAAGTTCACTTGCTTGCTTGCTTGCGCGCTTACGACCGTGCAAATCTTTCGGTCGTTTTTTAACCACTTCCGTGATCCAATCGAGCTGACATTTTGCACACAGACTCGTTGTGCGTGACAATTTATTTTCGTGAAAATATTTTCCAAAATGTTACACTTTTTAAGTAAAGAAAATTATATTTAATTACCAATTGCTTAATGGTGGCAGCAATCATCTGACCATAGGTGCAGCCATCTCAAGCCAGAGGACGAGAGGACTCTAGCCGCCCGTTTCAAAGACCAATGTGGGCTGGGTTGTGGCCCATTGAACACGCATATAAAGGATTTATAGTGAAAAACTTTTTTAACTTTTAAACCACTTTTATTGCTTGCCAACAGCAACAGCACGGAGCCGATTTCGATACGAAACAAAGTCACGGCAACAAATTTCAAGTTCAAGTTCATTTATTAGGTATAGCCCTGTGAGCCATTCGGCTCTTGAATCGAGTGCAACCGCAACAAACAAAAACATGAACAAAAAAAATCTTAAAGTGAATATGTACTGAGTGTGAATATGTGACTAACCAAACACAAAAAACACACACGCGCCATGCACAGCGTAGACCAGAGAGAGAGAGGAATGAGAAGGGGAGGCGAAAAGACAGAGAGTGAAAGGAGGAAGAGGGGAGCGAGGGGAAGAGATAACAACACAGAGCGAGAGAGACAGTGAGACTTTTAAACAACTTTTATTGCCGCCAGCAGCAACAGCACTGGAGGCGATTTCGATATAAAAATACACAAAGTCACCAGCAAACAAATGAAATTAAACGCTACAAATCCACGCGTGTGGTGCTAAAACACCGCGCACAACACGAAAGTAGTCACGTGGTGGTGGTGGTCATCGCGCACGCCACGATGACGAGCAGCCTTCAGAAGTGAGAGAGGGAGGGAGAAAGGCAGGAGAGTGAGAGAGACGGACAGAGAGTAAGAGGTAGAGCGAGGGGAGGAACCTGTTCTTCACCTGAGGACGGCTGCTTGCGTTGTGGCCGAAACGTCGTGAGAATTGTATTTTATTATGTTTTATTTTTATTATTTTATTATTTCCCTTCTACGTGACTTTACCGAAAGAACCAAGAAGATGAATCCCTGCAGTCACGAAAGCTTTAAATCGAAACAACAACATCATCATCAACAACAACAACATCAACAACATCATCAACAACAACATCATCAACGTCTTCCTCCTCTCTCCCATCATCTCCTCTGCTCTCTCCATCNTCACATCAACAATCATCACAACATCATANTCACAACAACATCAACANCAACAACTCAACAACAACATCATCACACATCAATCGTCTTCCTCCTCTCTCCCATCATCATCATCATCAACAACAACATCAACAACATCAACAACAACAACAACATCATCATCAACAACAACAACAACAATCAACAAACNNNAACAACAACAACATCAACAACAACATCAACANCAACAACATCATGACAACAACAATCAAAGTCAACATCATCAACAACATCATCATCATCAACAACATCATCAATCGTCTTCCTCTCTCCCATCATCTCCTGCTCCTCTCTCCATCATCATCAACAACAACATCAACAACAACATCACAACAACAACAACATCATCAACAACAACATCAACATCATCAACATCATCACCATCATCATCGTCGTCTCTCTCCTCCCTCGCACCGTCTCACCGCCAAATGAAGAGTCGCTGCGCGCTCTTTAAGGGCGCTCCGATGACGCGTCCCTCCCAATTCGCCGGCGTTTCATTAAGAACGCCGATTAAGCCGCTCCACGCCTAATTATGCCCCATTAACAATCCGCGCGGAGGAGAACGGCGCCGGGCGCCATCTCGCCCAGGCGACGCCGTCGGCGTGGACATCCATCCGCGTGTGGAGTTGTCGAGAGGTGTGGGTCTGTGTGTGTCACTGTGTGTGTGTGTGTACCTGGGTGTGTGTGTGTACCTGGGGTGTGTGTGTGTACCTGGGGTGTGTGTGTGTGTCTTGTGTGTGACCTATGTGTGACCTGGGTGTGTGTGTGCCTTGTGTGTGTGTGGGTGTGTCTGTGTGTGTGTGCCCTGTGTGTGTGTACCTGGGTGTGTGTCCTGTGTGTGTACCTGTGTGTGTGTGTACCTGGGGTGTGTGTGTGTGNCTTGTGTGTGACCTATGTGTGACCTGTGTGTGACCTGGGTGTGTGCCCTGTGTGTGTGTGTCTGTGTGTGTGTGTGACCTGTGTGTGTCTGTGTGTGTGACCTGTGTGTGTGTGTGTGCCCTGTGTGTGTGTGACCTGTGTGTGTGTCTGTGTGTGTGTCACTGTGTGTGTGTGACCTGTGTGTGTGTGACCTATGTGTGACCTGTGTGTGACCTGTGTGTGTGTGTGTCACTGTGTGTGTGTGTGTCCTGTGTGTGTCCTGTGTGTGTGTGCCCTGTGTGTGTGTGACCTGTGTGTGTGTGTGTCCTGTGTGTGTCACTGTGTGTGTGTGACCTGGGTATGTGTGTGTGTCACTGTGTGTGTGTGTCCTGTGTGTGTGACCTGTGTGTGTGTGTCCTGTGTGTGTGTGACCTGTGTGTGTCCTGTGTGTGTGACCTGTGTGTGTGCCCTGTGTGTGTGTGGATAGCGCCTGGATATGGGTGGACAGCAGAGGGCAGTACAGCAACATGAGATGTTGCGCTGCACTTCTAAGCTCCGCGCCCCTCCCCTGTAGCCATCACAAACCCGCGCACTGACCAGCATGGTGAAGTATGGTCAAATAATCCCTGCACGGCGTGCGGGGGGAGAGGCCTTCCTTCAGCTGAACGTGGTGACGATGATGATGACGAGAGAAAAGAGGAGGAGATGGGAGGCAGGAGATGGGAGGAGGAGAGGAGGGAGGAGATGGGAGGGAGAGATGGGCAGGGTTGCGATTTCCGCATGGAAAATGCGGAAGGAGGGTTCAAATTTTCCCGCATTCTTGCTAAAGTCAACCGCAAACGGTGGAAAGACTACTCCTATGACCGCGCGCTTTTAATAACACGTTAATGCGTTCTATTGGAAAGGATACATGCAAGGCCCAGCATCACGTAGGGCTTTGAGTTACTGATTGGAATGAATATATGATTTCCGCATTTCCGCACAAGAACCACATACTTTATTCAAATGCGGAGCCGTGATTACGAGCACATGTACATGATGTATCCTTTCCAATAGAACGCATTAACGTGTTGTTAAAAGCGCGCGGTCATAGGAGTAGTCTTTCCACCGTTTGCGGTTGACTTTAGCAAAAATGCGGGAAAATTTGAACCCTCCTTCCGCATTTTCCATGCGGAAATCGCAACCCTGGATGGGAGGGAGGAGAGAGGCAGGAATGGGAGGGAGGAGATGGGAGGAGGAGATGGGAGGAGATGGGAGGCGGAGATGGGAGGGAGGAGATGGGAGGCAGGAGATTGGAGTTAGGAGATGGGAGGTGGGACAAAGTATGTTATGCAAGTCAGGAGTCTGAAGTCATCAAATTGGAGTCAAGACATTCGAGTCCACATCTCAGAGGTGGGACAAAGTCATTGTTATGCAAGTCCAAGTCGAGTCTGAAGTCATCAAATTCATGACTCGAGTCTGACTCGAGTCCAAGTCACATGACTCGAGTCCACACCTCAGAGATGGGAGGGAGGAATGGTTATGGAGTGGAAGAGGAGTGGGAAGTTAGGAGATGGATGGAGTGGGAGGGGAGTGGGAGGGAGATGAGTGGAGAGGAGATGGGAGGGAGATGGGAGGGAGGAGATGGGAGTTAGGAGATGGAGGTGGAGGGAGGAGATGGGAGGGAGGAGATGGGAGGGAGGAGATGGGATGGAGGAGATTATCAGGACGCAGATAAGGAGTTGTTGCGCAGTGGTTAGCACATCTGGCTGGTAGTAAGATGGTAATCAATAGAACGAGACGAGAACCCACCCCATGCTCTCTCTCTCTCATTGTCGTGCGCTGCTCGCAGTCCTCCTCTACTCAGAGCACTGAGCGTCATTTTGATCTCCCCACCCCTCCCCCACGTAATACTAATAAAACACCAAGATGATTTGCAACGTGAGATCATCTGTTTTTGTTTAGTATATATGTGTAATGTAGAAAGTATCTAGGATTTAAATAATATTTCGGCGATGGAAGTACTCGAGCAGCAAGCGCACGTTGCAGAGTGAGACAGCCGATATGTTAAACCCACGCGGGGTTTCCTAGGCCTTTCTCTCTCTCTTGTTTGCTACCCCAACCCCGGCATCTCGACGATGCCTCCCATCTGTTGTTGTTCCCGGTCTCGAACGTCGTCCGAACGTCATGTCGCGACGTTTCAACGCAACTCCACGTGCGCGCGACGCTGTTTGGGTCACGCGGTGTAAGCCACCCTCGTGTAGCCAGTTACCCGGCTACGATGACGATGACGACGCTTGTTGTTGTTGAGTTGGGGAGGGGGGTGAGTTTATGGGGGCTAGGGGGGGGCTAGGGGGGGTTTCGTCTTGTAATCGGCAATCACACGCGGGACCCCCCCCCCNTCCCGAGGCGTTCGCGTGCGCGGAATTTCATTTCGCGTTCTCCTTCATTATCAAATCGCCTCGAATTAGACCGCTTCCTGAGGTTTTACGGCTCGCGCTACGACGCGCAACACGCGCACACAACATGCATAACACACCATGCATAACACACAATATACACAACACACAACATGAATAACACACACAATATACATAACGCATACAACATACATAACACATACATAACACGCACAACATAACACACACAACATACATAACGCCAACATACATAACACACACAACACACACATAACACACACCATACATAACGCACAACACATACAACACACACAACGAAGCAGACAACACAACATACACACAACAAGCACAAAACACGCACACGCAACACCACACGCAGACACACAACACACAAAACATGCACACACAACACGCACACGCACACAACACACACACCATTCACACAACACACACGACACGCACACAACACACACACAACAAGCACACAACACCCACACAACATACACAACGTGCGCACAGCACACAGAACACGCACACAACAGACACACCATGCACACAGCACACGCAACACACACAACACTCACACGACACGACAGAACACAACAAAACACTCGCAACACGCGTAGTGTGATTGCACCGCCACTGTAAACGCAAACAGGAAGCAGCATCTGATAGTCATAATACTTTCGTCATAAATACGCGATTATTCTGTAAAATGGGGGGGGGGGGAGGGGNTGTATCGTCATTTCTCGATGATCATCAGCAGTTTTTTTCTTCCAAGACGAACAAACTCTCGACGGGGAGGGGAGAGTCGGTATTCAGCGTCTCATCAGCAGCGTCAACTTCGCTTCGAAACCATGACCGATACCACCGCCCAGGCGAATGTTGCGCCGAGGTGGAGTTGAACTCGTGGTTATACTGGTAGGAACCTCCTGGTTACACCAGCCCACAGGGGATTATTGTGTCCGTCGTGCAGGGAGGGGCTGGGTGGGGAGGGACTGGTCACCCCGTGGTGCCCTTATAAAACTCAACGTTTAACCTACTCACGCCGGCTTGTGCCCGCCCTCACAGTCGGGCATATTTGCGGAATACACCACGCCGCCGTTGAACCTGGCCATTGACCGAGCAACCCAACGTTCCTACCAGCTCCCTCCGCAGGAATGTGTTTTACTGGAGCTGTGACACAAAGTCGTCGCATTACCGGTAACCGCATGTGGGGGAACCGGAACACAAAAAAACGGTTTTTCTTTTCTTTTTTGCCGTACTCAAAAAAATATCTACGCAGTGATTATTATGATGATAATAATAAACTCCTTGGTAGTGGGAGCGATTTCAAATCGAAATCTCAATTTGAAACAATTCCATTAGCAAATCGCAAAGGCTGCGAGTTGTGTTTGCATGTTGACTGCTCGTGGTGTTGTGGTTATTGCAAACATGAACCCTTGAATACAGGTGTCAGTTTTGGTGCCAGATAAAAGGGTAAAAACCTATTACTAAATCTTGCTACTGGCAAAGGAGGTCCCGTAATGTTCTATTACTTTCTTATTGGAATTGTTTTTTTATTATTATAACTTTATTTATTTCACTTAACAATTTCTCCATTTTGAAAGTTTTATTTAAATTAAAACATTTTTATAAATACATGTTGGAAGCAATTCACATCGTTTAAGTTCTTATGCTTGCATTAGAATATATCGAGCAGTTCATATGTTGATGGTATCATGTGCGAATGCTCCATCACATGTTTTAAAATCCATCACGCAGTGAATATTGAACTGAAAAATCGCAATTCGATCTTTTCCCCAAATCGTTCAGCCCTCGACTACGTAGCCAACCGTGCGAATCGTAGGAGGTGCGGGAGCGAATGATCATCAGCTGCACGGGACTTGCGATGCAGAGACAACCGGTTCGATTCCATTTCCCGACGCGGCATTAGGAACACATTAGGACAGCGTCCATTAAATCTCCCCCCTCCCATCTACCCCCNATTGCACTACCGCTCCCCCCACAAAGACAAAGATCCCCGTGTAGCCTTAACAGACTGTTGGGCAAGTGCCGTTAGCGAGCACCTATGAAGGCCGGCACGGCACACGAGGGGTGGGTAGCCAACATACACAAAGACAAAGATCCCGTGTAGCCTTAACAGACTGTTGGGGCAAGTGCTGTTAGCGAGCACCTATGAAGGCCGGAACGGTACACGAGGGGAGTGGGTGGCCAGCACCACGCCCGACCGCCTTTGTCTCCCAGGTACTCATTTCAGGCTGAGTCTACCTAGGGGAGGCCCAGGACCGGTTCAAATAATCTACAATGGTTTTGGCCGTGAGCGGAATCTAACCCGGGTTGCCGGGTTCATAGCGCAGCTAACCGCTACACCACCGCTCCCCATACCTCACACACACACAGACAAACACACAGACACACATACACACACAGACACACACAGACACACACACAGACACACACACAGACACTGTCTATATATCAATCGCCACTGATGTAGCCGTGGCCGGGACTCACAGGGTTAGAAGGCACCACTCACTAACCATTGCGCCACCACTCCAGTCGCATCACACGTACACACAACGAACGCAAAGATCCCCCGTGTAGCCTTCACAGGCTTTTGGGGCAAGTGATGTTAGCGAGCACCTATTGAGGTCGATACCAGCGGGCGCGGAGCGAATCACCGAAATACAACTCGCACACAAAGCCGCGCCCGACTCCCTCGCCATCACCCCACACCCCACCCCCCNTACCCCACACCCCCCTACCCACCCACCCACCCACCCCCCTTCATCCCCTCACTCCTCCGCTCTCCGTTCCTCGCTGCACGCTTTCGATGCCCCAGGCGCAGTTCCGCACGGCTAATATGTGTTTAGTGTTCGCGGTACAGGGTGACGTGCCTGGGGTAGCCCCCCCCCCCACCATCTCGCGCCCCCCCACCCATCTCGCGCCCCCCCTCAGCCCACACACCCCCCACTCTAGCCCCCCCCTGCCCCCCATTCCTACCACAGCCTCTACCCATCGCCAACGACTACCTTCCTCTCTCTCGCGTGTCCCACTCTCGTCTCTCCCCCCCCCCCACCACCTCTTCACGACCCGACATCTCTTACCTCATCCCCCGTCTATCCCCCGCCCCGCCCCCCCCGTCTGCCCCTCCCCTCCCTCTCCTCGCGTCCCCGTTCAATCATTGCTCCGTCTCCTCTTCATCCCTTGACACCTCCGCCTCCCCCAATCCTCCCTCCCACGATTCTCGCTCCTCCCTCTCACCCTCCCTCCCTCCCTCTGTCCTTCCCTCTCTCTCATCCCACCCCCTCCTCTCTTCATTCGTCCCTCGCTCCCTCCCTCATTCCATCTCCCTCGTCCCCCCCCCTGCCCCGTCTCCTCCCCTCCCTCTTTGACACCTCGTTAAATTCGCCAGATGGGGCACGGATAGAGAGGCTGGCTAAGTCTTTCCCCCCCCCCGCGCCCGCTCACGGAAGATGGGAGATTCACTCCATCCGTGTGGTGACCCACCAACCCTTCGCTGCTGCTGCTGTTGCCTGCAGAGCAGTGCTGGACTACAGGCAGCTAGCCCCGTGCAGCAGCGTAGCCAACACCGCCACCGCTCGGCTAAGGATGCACGGCGCGAGTGATGTTGCGTTTCGGGGGGGGAGAGTTCGTGTTCTCGCACTTTCATCAATCGCCCTCGTCTCAGCCTCCATCGCGCGTGTCGATGTACGCGTGCATACACACCAAAGACAAAGACTCCCCGTGTAGCCTTAGATTTTGGGGGCAAGTGCTGTTAGCGAGTAGCACCGCTGAAGGTCGGCACGGCGCACGACGGGTGAGTGGTCAGCACCACGCCCGGCCGCCTTTGTCTCCCCAGTGACGATGTTTACACACCGCACCAGGTACTCATTTGGGGTAGAGTCGACCACGTGTGTGTGTNTTGCTAGCCATCCACCCCCTCTCGTTTTCCCTGTCAACCTTCATCTGGTGCTCGCTAACAGCACTTGCCCCGACAGTCTGATGCAGCCTACACGGGGAGCTTAGTCTTTGTTTGGTAGTGCAGCGGTGAGCATGCCTCTCGCTCCGAACCCGGCGATCCGGGCTTTCTCGATTGCGGCTCACGACCCAACATCAGTGACAGAATTGTATCTGAACCGAGGGCCCGAGCCTCCCTCCCTAGGTCGCTCAGCCTGAAACGAGTACCTAGCGCGATGTGTAATCAAAACATCGACAGTCACTCGGCGAGGGGGGAGAGACAACGGAGGTTTATTTGCGCGGGCTCTCTGCCACCCAACCCACCATTTCTGTGCGACGTGCCGGCCTTCATCGGTGCTGTTCGCTAGCAGCACTTGCCCCCCACCACCAACCCCAACAGCCTGTGGAGGCTATACGGGGGACTTTGTCTTTGCAGTGCGCGTGAGCGCCACGCGCGCGCGCGCGCGCGTGCGAGGACGTGTGGAGTAGAAAGCGCCAGAGATCAAACTCCCCTCTCCCCGTTCGCTCCGAACCCGCGTTTCAACTCTTAAACGATTTTAATGTTTGAACGTAAATTAAATAAATAAAAATGCGCGCACCCTCACACACGCGCAGTACACATACACACACATACACACATTCATACACACGTACACAAAGACAAAGATCCCCCATTAGCCTAACAGACTGTGGGGCAAGTGCTGTTAGCGAGCACTATGAAGGCCGCAACGGTACACGAGGGGTGGGTGGCCAGCACCACGCCCGGCCGCCTTTGTCTCCCTAGTGGTGATGTTTACACACCGCACCAGGTACTCATTTGAGGCTGAGTCGACCTAGAGGAGGCCCAAAACCGGTTAAGATATTCGTAACTAGGTTGTTGGTGGCCGTAAGCGGGAATCGAACTCGGGTCGCCGGGTTCGTAGCGCAGTGTAGCGCTTACCGCTACACTACCGCTCCACACACACATATTGCTACAAAGACACAGACAACATTGATCCCTAACCCTGACTCTAACCCTCCCACGTGTTTGAGTTGAGGTGAGCTGAGTCGGGGTGAGCGTGAGTCGGTGTGAGTGTGAGTCAATGTGAGTGTGAGTCGGTGTAGGTGAGTCCCCCACACGTTTAGATGCAGCTCCCTCTGTCCTCCTACTCTCTCCTTTCATACTCCATCTCTCTAATGCCCACCCTCTCTATTTAACCCCCACCCACCCGTCCTCTCCTACCTCCCCCTCTGCACACCTCCACATCCCCCATCTCTCTCTCTCCCATCCCTCATTCCATCTCTCTCATCCCCCTTCNTGCCCTCTCATTCCACTGCACTCTCTCTCTATTTAGCGCTCTCAGTCCCTCTCTCTCGCTCTCCGTTCCTCTCCCAATACTGCCACATCCATCCACCCTTCCTACCCTCCACCACCGCACTCGCGTACAAACAACTCGTCGATGAGTCGTTAACGCCTTCATACGTAGAGCACCGCGGATCTCGGGCAAATGTTGGCTGCTGCTGCTGCCTCCCTCGCTCGTCCATGTTTGCATCTCGCAACGCATCAAAGTCGTCCAACTCCATCAGCAACGAACCCTCGATGTTTAGTCCTTGCGTTACATCTGGTCTTCAAGGCTCGGTAGAGTTGGAGTATATATCTGCAAGGTGCAGATGGAGTTAATCTGTAAGGTGCAGATTGAGTTAATCTGCAAGGTAGAGATGTATGTCATATGTAAGTTGTAGATGGGGTTAATCTGTAAGGTGCAGATTGAGTTAATCGGCGAGGTAGAGATGTATGTCATATGTAAGTTGTAGATGGGGTTAATCTGTAAGGTGCAGATTGAGTTAATCGGCAAGGTAGAGATGTATGTCATATGTAAGTTGTAGATGGAGTTAATCTGTAAGGTGCAGATTGAGTTAATCTGCAAGGTAGAGATGTAGGTCATATGTAAGTTGGAGTTCATCTGTAAGGTACAGATGGAGTTCATGTGGTCAGCGTTATCGCAACTGACCGTCGTTGTTGTGATCGTTACCATCATCCTCCTCCATCCTCATCCTCGTCCGTCCTACTCTGATCCCTCGGTTTATTTAAATCCCGCCTTAAGACACTTTTTTTTCTTAAAGGCCTTCTCTACTCATTAATGTTGTTCTGTGTTTTGGGAGTGTGGTGGTGGTGGTAGGGATGCTTGTATCCGTGGTCAAATCACAAGCCTGCGCGCTCATGTTACGTTTTTTTTTCAATAATCGCGTGGGCCATTTACCGGAACGGTACACGAGTGGATGGGTGGCCAGCACCACGCCCGACCGCCTTTGTCTCCCCAGTGGCGATGTTTACACGCCGCACTAGGTACTCATTTCAGGCTGAGTCGACCTAGGGGAGGCCCAGGACCGGTTTAAATAATCGTCACTGGTGTTGGCCGTGAGCGGGAATCAAACCCGGGTCGCCGGGTTCATAGCGCAGCGCGCTAACCGCTACACTACCGCTCCCCACTACAGACACACACAGACAACAACAACAACAACCGCCATTCGCCACTAAGTGGCGGTGACGTCACCACGACGCTTGTGCCAGGCCATGTGCACCTTGAGGCCACGTGAAGTGTCGAACGCCCGCTGGCAGGTCACGAGGCAGACCCAGCAGGTGCCACGGGTCGACTGACCGAGATGACACAGACACACACACACAGAGACACTGTATATATGTTACGGTTTTTTCAAGAATCGCGTGTGCCATTAACTCGCTCTCCTTCAGCCGGGTTCATAGCACAGCGCGCTAACCGCTACACTACCGCTCCCCACTACCTCACACACACACAGACACACACACAGACACACACAGACACATACACACACAGATACACTGTGTATATATGTTACGTTTTTTTTTTTCAAGAATCGCGTGAACCATTAACTCGCTCGCCTTCAGCTCCGTTGCGACCTTTCCGGGGCGATAGCGCCCTCGGGCAAACGCGAATCGCCACCGCGCCCATGAACTCCGCCGTCCCCGTCCCCCCCCCCGGCAGGTTTGGTTCCAGAACCGGCGTGCCAAGTGGCGCAAGAAAGAGAACACGAAGAAGGGCCCAGGGAGGCCGGCGCACAACGCGCACCCGCTCACGTGCAGCGGCGAGCCCATGGACCCGGCCGACATCGCCCGCCGGGAGCGCGAGAGGCTCGAAAGGAAGAAGCGAAAGCTCGAACGCCGAGGGCTCAAGGCGCTGCGCGGCGGCGGCGGCGGCCGGAGGAGGAGCGGTGTGGTGGTTTAGGAGGAGTCGGGGGCTGAGACAAGGGCCGTTGTCCGTGTCCGGTGACGAGAGCGATTCCAGTCATCCATGCAGGGCGGCTGTGGAGACAGTGGGAGTAGCGGTGGCGGAGGCGGTCCCGTGTCGTTTACGCACGCGTTCCTGCAGGGCGCTGTCAAGGTTGGTGGTGGTGGTGGTGATGATGAGGGTTCGGTGAAGGTTGCGCGGGATGAGGAGGTGGGTGGTGCTGGTGGTGCTGGTGGATCAGCGGGTGGGAGCAAGGACTTGGGGTCTGGAGTTGTTGGAGGAACCGGGGAGGTCGGGAGAGCGTGGGCGCTACGCAACCGTCCGATCTACAACATCATCATCATCAGCAGCAGCAGCAGCAGCAACATCATCAGCTCCATCAGCAACATCACCACCAGCAGCAGCAGGAACAACACCAACAACACCAGCAGCAGCAGCTAAACAACCATCACAACCACAACCATCACAACCATCACCTCCTCCACCATAACCACCATCACCACCACCAGCAACAACAACAACAGCAGCAACAGCAGCAGCAGCTTCAACATTCTCATCAGCAGCAGCAGCATCAGCATCATCATCAGCAGCAGGGGAGTCTGACGACACGAAGACGACGCTCAGAGCGAACCCGTTCAGCGTGGAGAGTCTGTTGGCCGATCGCCCCCCGCAACGCAGACGTCGCGACTACGAGTCGCCGTGCAAGATCGGGGTGGTGGCGGTGGTGGTGGCGGTGGCAGTGGGGGGTCCCGGTGATTGGGGGGGCGGCGGCTGCCCCCTCGCCTCTCCTTCTTCCCGGTCACTCAGCCCCTCGGATTCCTCATTCAGCACCGAGCGTGCGGCAGCCGCAGCAGCAGCAGCAGCGGCGGCAGCAGCGGCGGCAACAGCGAGCGACGCGGGAACGACGCCAGGCACGTGCAGCGATGCGATGGTGGCGATGATGGGGATGACGATGACGACGACGATGACGACGACGACGATGACGACGACGACGACGATGACGACGGAGGCCCGAGGGCGGTGCTGTTGTTGATCGCCGGCGGCTAAGACTGGAGCGGTGGCGCCAGCAGCTGACGATGCGAATGCTGCAGCGGTGGGTGGTGGTGCTGATGATGATGATGATGTCGAAGGGGCTGTCGGTGAGGATGAGAAGGAGAGAGCTGCCGGGGAGATGAATGGAGTAGACGTTTTGAAATCCGCGCCCGCCGCCGCCGTGACGGAGAGCGAGGTGGGAGTCAAGCAGCAGCAGCAGCTTCATCAGCATCATCAGCAGCAGCAGCAGCATCATCATCAGCAGGAGCAGGACGGTGATGTTGATGATGATGACGATGAGTGAGGACACGAGAGCGGACTGAAGGAAGTGGGAGACACGACGAGCGAGCGTGGAGGGAGGGGAGGGAGGAAGGAGGGGATGGAAGACGTTTTGCTGGCGCGTTTGTTTTGGAGTATCGTGGTGGACATTGTGGTGGTTGGTGGTGGTGGTGGTTGGTGGTGGTGGTGGTGTTGGTTGGAGGTAGTTGGAGAGAAGACTCAGGACGTGGTACAATTGGAACTTGCCTGTCTGTCTGTCCACGCCCCTATGTGGCTATCAGAGTGGGTGTCTGTCTGGCTGTCAGTGTCTATCTGGCTGTCAGAGTGAGTGCCTGTCTATCTATCTGAGTGTCTATCTGGCTGTGTGAGTGTCTATCTGGCTAGCTGACCGGTCGGCTGTGTGTTGTGTATCTCCGAGTCTCCTCTCTTTCACGATGGCTGTCTGCGTAAGTGTCTCTGCCTTGGCTGTCTTTAAAATTGTCTGGCTGGTCGACGGGCTGTCTAAGTATATATCTGTCTGTCTGGCTGTCTTATAATCCGACAGCTCTGTGTGTGTGTGTGAAACCAGATCTGTATAACTTTATTGACACCTGGGACATACTGCGTCTTACTTTCCGGATGCGTCTTATAATCGGGAGAATGCGGTCATTGTCTTGACTGGCGAGCCGGCTCGCCTGGCCGTGTGAGTGTCTGTCTATGAATGCCTGTGCCCCCCCCGCTCCCTTGCGTGTCTATCTCCCCTACTCTCTCCGCGTGTCTGGGTGTGGATCGTTAGACAACCTTCCTTCTCCGAACACCGAGGGATGATTGATGGCCACTTCTGCGGCCAATGTTCGATTCCGGGTAAAATCTGTGGGCCCCCCCCCCCCAAATCCTCCCCCTCGACCCCCCCCCGGTATCCCTCCCTATATCTTAGTCATCCACGTATTTAACGATCGGCTCCTTAATTTATTTTAATTCATCGTGCCTTTTCTTTTTCATCGTTTAATTATTTAGTTACGTTGTGGTATATATATATTTAAACATATCGCCGTGTCTGTTACATTTTTTTTTGGGTGCATTTTTTGTGATAATTTATTTGATCAATTATTTGTGTAGATTTGAGTTGCGACGGATGTGCGCGCGTGCGTGCGATGGTGCCGCGTTTGAATTGATCGATATTTAAATCGGAGTACTTAATCGATTATTTAAGTCTGGTTATCAAAATCGATTATGATTAGGGGTGGTGGGGGGGTTTCGCCGCGAGAGCACGAATAGATCGACCGGTCGTTTTGAGCTCAGATGTGAACGCGCCCCAATCTCTCTCAACATCTCTCGCCTCTGTTTAACGCAGCAGCAGCAGCAGTAGGAGCAGCCGCAGCAGGAGGAGGAGGCTTTCGCCACCAATGTTTACCATACTAAAGGGGAGCGAGGGAGCGAGGGAGCGAGGGAGCGGGGTTTGGGGTTAGATCGCGTTGATAAAAATGTGCCGTGACACCCACCACCACCCGACACAGAAAAACCTTTACTCTCCAACACGCCAGTGTGTGTGCTGTACGAGTAACGAATTGGCACGTTTCTGTTCACGTGACAAACCTTACTAATTGGCTGTGTCGGGTGGTGGCGGGTTTAACGACACATTCATATTCAACAAACAAAACAAAAATCACTGTTATAGATATTTCTCCTCGATCTCCCGAAAGCTCCACTCCTCTCAACTATCACCTACATCTCCAATCTATCCTCGTCTCGATCTGCTACGTATCCACTCATCTATCTCCTCGATCTCCACTCTATACCCGGTCTCTCTGCTCTACCTGTTCTGAATCTCCACTCCGTCTCCCGATCTTCCGCCCTCTCTGCCACATCTCCTGTCACCCGCCATCTCTCTTGCCTGCTGTATCACGCGACTTTAATCATCGCAACCATCATCATCGTCACGACCACCACCTTGACCACATCACCATCATCTTCCTGATCTTCACTACCACCACCATCACATCATCATCATCACCATCACCACATCAACGCCGTCATTATCGTTATCTTCACCAGCACCACAATCATCATCACTATGGTCATCACTGTCAACATCATCACCATCATGATTGAAACAGTTACAAAAACACGTTCTGGACAAAGACGATACAATATCCAGCGCTCAGGTCAGAACCCGGCTCTCTGAACTCCTCTGTTACCACGTTTCTTTGCTGAACCTTGCGGGTACCGAGGGGACGACTTTGTGTCTCACCATAGGCCACGGCAGAAACTTTTTTTTCCCACTGGCACATCCGAACCGAGCCAACCCGGGCCCCTCACGGTACGGGTGGGGTTGTTTTTCCCACTGGCACATCCGAACCCGAGCCAGCGCGGGACCCTTCCAGTACGGGTGGGGTTTGTTTGTTTTTCCACTGGTGCCGAGCCGGAACCAAACCATGATATACGCTGGCCTGGCAAGAAGATATCTGAATCTGACTCGGGCCAAACCAGGACCGGGAGTGCGACTAATTACTCGTTCATTGCGTGCAACGTCAGCGGCACCGGCTTGGCTCGGCACGGTTCTGTTGCGGCTCGGTTTGCAGTGGGAAAAATAGGTTTCACACGTTCCCACGCTTGATGCTACTCAACTTCCCTCTCTTCCCTAACCGTGTCTTTGCCTGTTTATCTCTCCACTGCGGCACTGTTTCACATGTTGTTGACTCATTCTGGAATCTCGCTCTCTCGCTCGCTCTCTCACTATCTCTCTCGCTATCTCTCTCGCTCGCTAGCTCTCCCTCCCCGTGTTCGTTGCGCACTCGTTGTGTTCGCCGTGACGAGAATTAAACGTCGCAGGAGACATCACCAGCAACACGCGAATCCTTCCAGAAAGCACCCAAGCGGAATCGTAACGAACAACAACAACAACCACACACATTGATTAGCAACAGCAACAACAACAACTAAACCGATATCATCGCGACGTCCTCGCTTCTGTCTTCCCGCGGTCGGCAAAAAAAGTCAGAAACTTTTCTCTTAACACCCCGAAGATGAGACGCCGCTCCTAACTGCGTCTCTCGATGTCAGGAATAACCGTGGACACTCCACGTTACCACGACGGGGACCAGTCTTGTCCGTCTGTTTGTCCGTCACTTGGACGACCGCTCTGTGTGTGCATCGTCACAAAGAGGCGCTCACGTGGTTTGACCGTGGAGGGATGAGCACGTTGATGGTGACGGTGATGATGATGGGTTCTTGCACGCACGACACTTCATGATGATGATGATGAGGTCATGATAGCGGTGGTGATGATTATGGTAATAGAGGTAATTCCCATTGATGGTGATCATGATGGTTATGATATTAACGATGATGATAATAACAGTGTTGGTGGTGATGATAATGGATCATAAGACGCCCACGTGACCTCGGGGCTATAAATCTGACAAAGGTTTCCGAGTCCACAATCAACTCTCACTTCTCTCCACCCACCAACCAACTACCCAACTACCCATCCAACCACCCTACCACCTACCCACCTAGTCCACCAACCAGCCAGCCCCCCAACAACCCATCCAACCACCCTACCACCTACCCACCTAGTCCACTAACCACCTGCCCAACCCACGACGCACCAACTGCCCGCCCAACCACCCACCCACCCTATCACCTACCTCCCTTACCACCCACCCATCCAACCACCCCCTACCACCTACCTCCACCACCCACCTACCCAACTACCCACTCAACCACCCACCCTACCACCTACCTCCTCCACCACCCACCCACCCAACCACCCACCTATAGCAAAACATCGCCCGGCCACTGGCAGACAAGATGGACACTCGCCGCGTACCACCTTGCATCGCCCAGGGACAGCCGCCACTGGGCGGTGTGGATGTCCCCTCGGCTGAAAACTGCAGCCGGAGCAAGCGAACGTGCCGCTTGGGACGATGACTTGGGGTTGTGAGCGCCGCTTCCAGGTTGCCGTGGCGTGCGAAGCGAAGCGTGGCGGCTTCGTGGGGGGTGGAACGCTCAGGCGGGTACCACGGAGAGCCCAAGTTCGAATCCCACTTCGGGTGCCGCTTTTCCTGCTGTGGACTTTGTAGTATTCCCACCCTCCCCCGTGCTTGCGCGAGCTTCCTCCGAGTTGTCCGGTTTCTCTCCCGCGGCTACAAAACCTACGCACTGTGAGTGGTATTGGCCAAGAGACATCGCAATTAGTAGCAGGGCCCTCGTGTTCGAACCGAGTCTTCGGAGTCCGTGTGGGTGCGGTGTTGTTTTCGTTGTTGTTTGTTACTGGGTCAAGAATGGGGTCATTGTGGGCGCCCTACCCGTTACCATCAAATCCCCTCGTTGGGTTTGCGACAACACAGACACAGATCCCCTCTCGCCTCCCGCCCACACACACACCACCGTGCAGCCTCACCGGACTGTTGGGACAGAGTGCCGTGAGCACGAGGGTGTGGGTGGTTGGTGTAGATGGGGTGGGTGGTGTGGGTGGTGGGTGGTGTGGTGGGTGGTGTGGGTGGTGTGGGTGGGGTGATCGATTTTCGCGCGCGCGCCACACTGCCACCCATACACGGGGCCTAGAGGTTCGACTCCCGAACCGGTCACGCGCGCGTCAAAGTCCACATCTATATCATTCACATAAACTATATATTTACGTTAAATATTGATGCTCAATAATAATAATGATGACAGTAATGACAACGACAATAATAATGATGTTGTCTCCGATGATGATGATATGACTTTAATACGTTAAAGGGAGTTTCATAAGACGGGGGGGGGAGAGGGAAAAAAGACAAAGGTCCCCCAGATAGCCTACACAGACTGTTGGGGCAAGTGTGTTAGCGAGCACTTATAAAGGAGGCCGACACGGCACACGAGGAGCGGTTGGTGTGGGGACCAGCACCACCCTCGGCCGCCTTTGTCTCCCCACGTGTTGATGTTTACACACCGCACGCTGTTGGGGGAGGGGGTGGGGGGCTACGGGGAGGGGACCCCACCTTCGGGTTTCCCGGGTTTCGAAGCGCGGTGCGCTAACCACTGCGCCACCGCTCCCCGAGACGACACCACGGACGAGATGGGAGCCGCAGCACCACACAGCCGCGCGAGCGCGCGTGCGTCGTCGTAATCGTCCAATGTTATCCGCAATTTGTTGTGTATCATATCCTGTTTAACGAAAGTAAATAGCTGTAAATAAATAATTTATAACAATGCAATTCCGCTCGTCTGCTCATTTAGCCTCGTGAATAATTAACGAGGCGGCGTGAATAATTAATTAATCGCGTCGAAACCCGCGGCGCGTGTTTGTTTTGAGCTGTTTTTTGACGCGGGGAGGACACCCTGGGCCTCATTGTTGTTGTTGTGGGGGGGGGGTATTCTGTGTGGGTACGGGGCAGCATGCCAGTGGGAATAATGGGGGGGGCATGGAGGGGGGCATGGGGGGGGTTAGAGAGCTCACAGCCATGCCAAACCGACCGCCCCCCCCCGCTCAGCTGTTGTCGCCATGTCCTACAAACCGCGTGGACGCAGAGGAGGACAAACGGCCGTGGCCTTCAGTGGAGAACAATGCACGGGTGGGCGACGGTCCGGGCAACGGCCCTTCGCCAGAGTCCTCTATTACACGCAGAGGCCCGAGACGCAACCAATTCAATATTCCCCTCGCACAGTTGAAGGCCCCCCCACCCACCCCGCTACGGGGATACTAAGCAAGGCGTCGTCAAACTTGAGTCGATTCTATGGATGAGTTGGAGGGATGGGTAGGGTGGGTGGGGGGAGGTGGAGGGGGAGGGTGAGTGGGAAGTGGGATGAGTCGGAGGGGGTGGAACGGGGGGGGGAGGGGAGGGTGTTTTCTTGGGGGGCGGTGAGATAAATTATGTTAATTAGCCAGTCACGTGACGCGATTTGGAGCCTGCCCCACCTCCGTGACGCGGTGAGGAGGATGAAGAAAGAGGAGGGAGATGGTCCTAGATTTGAAGCTTTCGTGACTGCAAGGATTCATACTCTTAGGTTTTTTCGGTAAAGTCACGTAGGTAAAAAATAAAATTAAAATTAATAAAAAATTATTATTACTTTTATTAATTTTAATTTTACGTGACTTTACCGAAAAACCTAAGAGGAGGGAGATGGTCGCGGTGCCTCTGCATCTCGCCTCGCAGGTGCGCTCACCTGGACACGCCAGGTGAGAGAGAGAGAGAGCGAGATATGCAAGCGGGCACGCACGCACAGGTACAACAACAACAACGAGTCGCATTCGCCACTTGGTGACGTCATCACGCCATTGCGCCAGGCTAGGTGCACTCCGAAGGGCACGCGGATTTCAAGTTTCAAGTTTCATTTCGATTTAAAGCTTTCGTGACTGCAGGGATTCATCTTCTTGGTTCTTTCGGTAAAGTCACGTCGAAGGGAAGTAATAAATAATAAAAATAAAACATAATAAAATAATTCTCACGACGTTTCGGCCCGCAGACCTGGTTTCACCTGAGGACGGCTGCTTGCGTTGTGGCCGAAACGTCGTGAGAATTATTTTATTATGTTTNATTTTATTATTTATTACTTCCCTTCTACGTGACTTTACCGAAAGAACCAAGAAGATTTCAAGTTTCATTTATTAGGTATACCCTGTGAGCCATTCGGCTCTTGAACGGGTGCAACCGCAACAAACAAAAACATGACAAGAAAACATCTTAAAGTGACTATGTGCAAACAGAAAATCCAAGAAATCCAAGAAAAAAAATAGCGAAGAAAGAAATAGCGACGGGCTCGCTCGCTGCTGGCATGGAGGTCACGGGGACAGACCCAGGACAGGCCACTGGGTTGACCGACTGAGATGACCGGCAGATGCGTCAGGAGCCGAGGCACGGGCGCAAAGCGGCCAGTAACAAACGGCACTCTTGATGGCGCCGATGGATAAGAGTCGGAGGCGTTTCTTCACCCGAGCGAGGTCACGATTGCGAGAGCTCGGTGGCCCAAGAGACAATGGTGATGGTAACAGGGCCGTCCATAAATGACGTCACGCACCTAGGGGGGGGTCAGACATTTGTGACGAAATGTGACTTCACGTAAAAATGCGCAACTTTAAATAAATAGACAACACGTTCTACTTAATTAAATAGACTTTTTAATAAATGTTTTCTCCTACAACATCAGAGTGCAGCGCCACATTAAATACGCACTACAATGACAATAGTTTAAAGCGATTTGAAGCAAGTTTTTTTTTTTGGGGGGGGGGCAGAGCTTTGTGACGTCATATTTGAGGGGGGGGGTCTGACTTTTGTGACGATGAGGGGGGGGGGNTCAAAAATCGTCCCAAATCGTGTGACGTCATTTATGGACGGCCCCACAGGTGCAGTGTGGCGAGTGGGTGAGTGTGTCGTGAAAGTGCACGCGGCCTGGCACAAGCGCCGTGGTGACGTCACCGCCGCGATTGTTGTTGTGAGCCGCACTGAGAGTGCACGTGGCCTGGCACAAGCGCCGTGGTGACGTCACCGCCGCGATTGTTGTTGTGAGCTGCACTGAGAGTGCACGTGGCCTGGCACAAGCGCCGTGGTGACGTCGCCGCCGCGATTGTTGTTGTGAGCCGCACTGAGAGTGCACGTGGCCTGGCACAAGCGCCGTGGTGACGTCACCGCCGCGATTGTTGTTGTGAGCTGCACTGAGAGTGCACGTGGCCTGCCACAAGCGCCGTGGTGACGTCACCGCCATCGGGAAACCGTCTCCGCCACGACTCGGGTAGCCCCGCCCATTATACAGGTGGCTCCGCCCATTACACAGGTGCCCCCTCCCATTATACAGGTGGCTCCGCCCATTTTACAGGTGGCCCCCTCCCATTATACAGGTGGCTCCGCCCATTTTACAGGTGGCTCCGCCCATTATACAGGTGGCCCCCTCCCATTACACAGGTGGCTCTGCCCATTTTACAGGTGGCCCCGCCCATTATACAGGTGGCTCCGCCCATTTTACAGGTAGCCCCGCCGATTATACAGGTGGCTCCGCCCATTATACAGGTGGCCCCTCCCATTATACAGGTGGCTCCGCCCATTTTACAGGTGGCCCCCTCCCATTATACAGGTGGCTCCGCCCATTTTACAGGTGGCTCCGCCATTATACAGGTGGCCCCCTCCCATTACACAGGTGGCTCCGCCCATTTTACAGGTGGCCCCGCCCATTATACAGGTGGCTCCGCCCATTTTACAGGTGGCTCCGCCCATTATACAGGTGGCCCCCTCCCATTATACAGGTGGCTCCGCCCATTTTACAGGTGGCCCCCCCATTATACAGGTGGCCCGCCCATTTTACAGGTGGCCCCGCCCATTACACAGGTGGCTCCGCCCATTTTACAGGTGGCCCCCCCATTATACAGGTGGCTCCGCCCATTTTACAGGTGGCTCCGCCCATTACACAGGTGGCTCCGCCCATTTTACAGGTGGCCCGCCCATTATACAGGTGGCCCCGCCCATTTTACAGGTGGCCCCGCCCATTACACAGGTGGCTCCGCCCATTTCACAGGTGGCCCCGCCCATTTTACAGGTGGCCCCGCCCATTACACAGGTGGCTCCGCCCATTTCACAGGTGGCCCGCCCATTTTACAGGTGGCCCCGCCCATTTTACAGGTGGCCCCGCCCATTTTACAGGTGGCCCCGCCCATTTTACAGGTGGCCCGCCCATTTTACAGGTGGCTCCGCCCATTTTACAGGTGGCCCCGCCCATTTTACAGGTGGCCCCGCCCATTTTACAGATGGCCCCGCCCATTTTACAGGTGGCTCCGCCCATTAGACAGGTGGCCCCGCCCATTCTACAGGTGGCTCCGCCATTTTCCTTCTAAACCCGCCCAGGTCGACTCGGCCTCAAATGAGTAAACCTCGCACATGATTGCGGCATGTAAACATCGCCACTAGGGAGACTAAGGGCCGTCCATAAATGACGTCACGCACCTGGGGGGGGGGGGGGTCAGACATTTGTGACGATGTGTGACAAGGGGGGGGGGGTTGAGAAATGTGACGTCACATAAAAACGCGCAAATTTAAATAAATATAGACAACACGTTCTACTTATTTTAAAATACTTTTTAATAAATGTTTGCTCCTACAACATCAGAGTGCAGCGCCACATTAAATACTCACTATAATGACAATAGTTTAAAGCGATTTGAAGCATGTTTTTTTTTAGGGGGGCAGAGCTTTGTGACGTCACATTTGAGGGGGGGTCTGACTTTTTGTGACGCCGGGGGGGTCAAAATCGTCCAAAATCGCGTGACGTCATTTATGGACGGCCCCAAAGGCGGCCGGCGGGCGGGCGGGCGTGGAGCTGGCTCCACTCTTTCGTCTTCCGTTCCGACCATAATCGGGAGATCGCTCAGAGCACTTGCCCCAACAGACTGTTGAGGGCTATACGGAGGAGGGGGACCTTTGTCTTTGTGCACACGTGTGCGCAGCTAGACGACGCGTCTGCATGTGCGTGCGCGCGCGTGTGTGCGTGTGCGTGTGTGCGTGCGTGCGCGCGTNCGTGTGTGTGTGTGCGTGTGTGTGCGTGTGTGCGTGTGTGCGTGTGTGTGTGCGCGTGCGTGCGTGTGTGTGTGCGTGTGTGTGTGCGTGTGTGTGTGCGTGTGTGTGTGTCGTGTGTGCGTGTGTGTGTGCGTGTGCGTGTGTGCGCGCGCGTAGTGGTGTCGATGATCGTCATTTGTGGCTGTAATTCTAATTGTTGTGATGTCGGTGGTTGTCGTGAGAGCCTGCGGGGTGCACGGAGGGCGCGCGTGTGCGCGTGTGTACACACACACAGACAAAGATCCCCCGTATAGCCTTAACAGACTGTTGGGGCAAGTGCTGTTGACAAGCACCTACGAAGGCCGCCACGGCACACGAGGGAGTGGGTGGCCAGCACCACGCCCGGCCGCCTTCGTCTCCCCAGTGACGATGTTTACAACAGCGCACCAGGTTCTCATTTGAGGCCGAGTCGACCTAGGGGAGGCCCATGACCGATTCAGATAATCGTCACCGGTGTTTGCCGTGAGCGGGAATCGAACTCGGGTCGCCGGGTTAGTAGCGCAGCGTAGCGCGCTAACCGCTACGCCACCACTCCCCTGTCCACACACACACACGACGCGTGTACATGCGTGCGCGTGTACACGCGTGCGCGTGCGTGACGAGAGAGAGAGCGCGCGTTAAACACCACCACCACCAGCACCACCCCGCGTGCACTCGCGAATTAGCCCCTACTCCTCCTGCTCCCCCCCCTGCCCATCTACTCCTCCCTCCTCCCAATCTCCCTTCTCCCTCCCTCCCTCTCTCCCGTGCGTTATTAAGACGGATGGTGGATGATGGCCGCATTGTTGAGCCGCGCGCATTATTGATGTTCGCGAGTTATCACGCGATTGATCAGCTGTCAGCGCTAATAGAGCGAGGAGCTGCTGGGGTACGTGGCGGGCTGGGCCGTTTGGGGGCGAGTTGGGGGGGTTGGGGTGGAGGTTTTTGGGGAGGGGTGGGGGTGTCGAGGGGTAAGGCGTGGAGGGGGTAAGGCGTGAGGAAGGGGTACCATCCTTCGGGAGCGGTTGTTTGATTCTCGACAGCTGCTGCGTGAACAATCACTCCGACTCGGGGGGGGGGGGCTGGTTCCACCCCTCCCCTCCCCCATCATCCCCCGGGACCCGAGAGAAGTTTTTTTTTTACAAATCTGGGGGTCTGGCGGAGAGGAGCGGCTGCCGGGAGGCGTATGGCAGGCGTGGTGGTGGTGATGGGGGTGATGGTTGAGCTAGTAGAAGTTAGTGGTGGTGGTGGTTATTGTGGTTGATGGAAGAGATGATCATTTTGGTGCTGGTGGTAGCGATGCTGAAGTTAGTTGGGGGTTGATGGTGGTGGCGTTGGTGGTGGTCGTGGTGATGGTTATTGTGGTGATGGCGACCCGAGTTTGATTCCCGCTCACGATAAACAAACATTTGCGAATATTTGAACCGGTCCTGAGCCTCTCCTAGATCGACTCGGCCTCAAATTAATTCCCGGTGAGATGTGGAAAGATCGCCACGGGGGACACAAAGGCGGTCGGGCGTGGTGCTGGCCACCCATCTCCTCGTGAGCCGTGCCGGCCTTCATAGGTGCTGGTCGCGAACAGCACTTGCCCCAACAGTCTGTTAAGGCTACACGGAGATCTTTGTCTTTGATGGTAGGGAGTGGTGGTGGTAGTGGTGGAGTTCGGGGTGGGATGGTGATGTGGCGATTTTAATTCTTATTGTTGTGGTGGTGTTATGTGGTTTTAGCAAGTCGTGGTGTTAAATATTAAGATAATAGTGGGCAGGACGGAAATAAACGAAAATAGACACACACGTACAGACCAAAAAAGGCACAGAGAACAATTACAAAGATCCGCCCGTATAGCCTCAACAGATTGTTTGGGCGAGTGCTGTTATCGAGCCGCTATGAAGGGCTGGTTCAGATATAATCATCACCGGGAGTCGCCGGGTTTTTGGCGTAGAGCGCTAACCGCTGCGCCACCGCTCCCCGTCACAGACGTACAAAGACACGACATCATTGACCGACTGTTGGGGAAAGTGCTGTTAGTGGCCACCTATGAAAGCCGGCGCTTTATCTTCCTCGTGGTGATCTTTACGCATCGCACCAGATACTCATTTAAGGATGAGTCGACCTAGCAGCGGCCCAGGACCGCTTCAAATATTTGCCACTGTTATTGGGTCGCCGGGTTCGTAACCCGAGCGCTAACTGTTGTGCCTCCGCTCCCCATCACAAACATACAAAATCCTCCCGTATAGCCTCAATATATTTTCGGGGCAAGTGCTGTTAGTGAGCACCTATGAAGGCCAGCACAGAGACACACTAAGATCCCCCGTATAGCCTCAACAGACTGTTGGATAAAGTGATGTTAGCGAGCACATACGCACACAGACAAAAGATCCCCGTATAGCCTCCACAGACTGTTGGGGCTAGTACTGTTAGCCGGCACAAACACACGCACACAGACACGCGCGCACAGACACGCGCGCAGACACACGCAGACACGGGCACGCAGACACGCGCACACGCAGACACAACGCACACGCAGACACGTGCACAGACACGCGCGCAGACACATGCAGACACGCGTACACATACACGCGCACAGACACGTGCGCAGACACGCGCACGCAGACACGCGCACGCAGACACACGCAACGCAGACACACGCGCACCCAGACACGCGCGCGCAGACACATGCAGACACGAGCACACACAGACACGCGCACACAGACACGCACACAGACACGTGCGTAGACACGCGCGCGCAGACACACGCAACGCAGACACGCAACGCAGACACACGCGCACCCAGACACGCGCGCGCAGACACATGCAGACACGAGCACACACAGACACGCGCACACAGACACGCACACAGACACGTGCGCAGACACACGCACGCAGACACACGCAGACACGCGCACACGCACAACCCACCACAGTCAGCACCCACCCAACCACCAAACGAACCACCCACCCATCCACCGCTTCCAAACCCCAATTATTAAAACCATTAGTTTTCTCACCAGCCCCTTGCACTGCCTCGCGCTCGTCTCAGCCGCCCAGTTTAAATATCCGTGCTACCACCTCCTGGTCAAGCGGCCTTCATTTGCAAATAAATTGAATGGAATATTAAAGGGGGCTTATCCTCCCGATACAGACAAATGAATTTTCACAGGCGCTGATTAGCTTAATAGCGCTGACATAAATTTTCTAAAGGCAGAGATAATATTTAGACACCGACTCAAAGTTAAATTAGAAGCGGGCCCCGCGCAGACCCCGGCTGCTGGAAATTGCCTTCGCCCCCCCNAGCCCCCCCCAGCCCCCCCCCNTCCACCACCCGCCCCCCTCCCCCAGCGCTGTTGAATAATTAAAGAGCAGCAGATTATTAAAGGCGAGCGGCGCGCTCGGCGGCACTCGCCCATCCCCGTGCATTGAGAGAGGGAGAGGGGGAGATGGGGAGAGAGGGGGGGNATATGGGGAGAGAGGGGGAGAGAGGGGGAGATGGGGGAGAGGGGGGGAGAGGGGGAGATGGGGAAAGAGGGGGGGNAGATGGGGGAGAGAGGGGGAGATGGGGAGAGAGGGGGNGAGATGGGGAGAGAGGGGGGAGATGGGGAGAGAGGGGGGAGACGGGGNAGAGAGGGGGGGGAGATGGGGAGAGAGGGGGGGGGAGATGGGGAGAGAGGGGGGGGAGATGGGGAGAGAGGGGGAGATGGGGAGAGAGGGGGAGATGGGGAGAGAGGGGGGGAGATGAGAGAGGGGGGAGAAAGAGGGGGGATGAGAAAGGGGGGGGAGAGAGGGGGGGATGAGAGAGGGGGGGAGATGGGGNAGAGGGGGGGAGATGGGGAGAGAGGGGGGGAGAGATGGGGAGAGAGGGGGGNGGAGAGGGGGGGGAGAGGGGGAGAGAGGGGGGGNAGAGAGAGGGGGATGAGAGAGGGGGGGATGAGAGAAGGGGAGAGATGGGAGAGGAGGGGGGGAGATGGAGGGGGGGGNAGATGGAGAGGGGGGGGGAGATGAGGGAGAGAGAAGGGAGATGAGAGAGAGAGAAAGAAAGTGTGTTTGGAGAGAGAGGGGAGATGGGAGAGTGTGGGGGGAGATGTAGAGAGGGAGGAGGTGTGTTGGGAGGGAGTGAGATGGGAGAGGCAGGGAGTGAGATGGGAGAGACTCGGAGGGAGTGAGAGGGATAGATGAGATGGTGTTGGAGGGAGATTGTGAGAAGGGGGAGATGGGGAGAGGGAGGGAGTGAGGGGAGATGGGGAGAAGGAAATGGGGGAGAGGTGGGAGATGTGGGGGGGGGGNAGAGGGAGAGGGGAGAGGGAGGGAGATTTGGGGGGGGCAGATGGGGAAGATGGGGAGAGGGAGGGAGATTCGGGGGGGGAGAGGGAGGGAGAGGGGGGGGAGATGGGAAGATGGGGAGAGGGAGGGAGATTTGGGAGGAGATGGGGAGAGGGAGGGAGGTTTGGGGGGGCAGATGGGGAAGATGGGGAGATGGAGGGAGAGGGGGGAGATGAGGAGAGGGAGGGAGATTTGGGAGGCAGAGGGGAAGATGGGGAGATGGAGGGAGATTGGGGGGGGNAGATGGGGNAGAGGGAGGGAGATTTGGGGGGGGCGTTCGCGAACTGGGTTCGGCGTTGCCGCAGCAGGGCGTGGATTAATTAATTATTTTATTGGGCGCTTGCATTAATAAATTATTTATAGCTTTAGAGACATTTATTAAAGCAGAAACTTTGACCTTTTTATTCTGATGATCGTGGTGGTGGTGGTGATGATAGTGGTGATGACAATGATGATATTGATGGTAATGGTGGTGGTGGTGATGATAATGATGATATTGATGGTAATGGTGGTGGTGGTGGTGATGATGATAGTGGTGATGATAATGATGATATTGATGTAATGGTGGTGGTGGTGATGATGATAGTGGTGATGATAATGATGATATTGATGGTAATGGTGGTGGTGGTGGTGATGATGATAGTGGTGATTATAATGATGATATTGATGGTAATGGTGATGGTGGTGGTGATGATGATAGTGGTTATGATAATGATGATATTGATGGTATGGTGATGATGATAGTGGTGATGATAATGATGATTTTGATGGTAATGGTGGTGGTGGCGATGATGATAGTGGTTATGATAATGATGATATTGATGGTAATGGTGATGATGATAGTGGTGATGATAATGATGATTTTGATGGTAATGGTGGTGGTGGCGATGATGATAGTGGTTATGATAATGATGATATTGATGGTAATGGTGATGATGATAGTGGTGATGATAATGATGATATTGATGGTAATGTTGGTGGTGATCATTGTGATGATTTGCTGGTGGTGGTCGGTCGTGGCAACGATAATAATGATGGTGATATTGGTGGTGGTGGTGAAAAAAAGTTGTTGTTGGTGGTGGTGGTTGATAGTGGGCATGATTACAGTGATTTCGTACACATAACCTAACAACAATAATATTAATATGGCACGTTGAGTCATTGATGTTGCCTGTGACGCAATTATTCAAGAGCAATTAATTATTATAATTATAATTTAAACATAATCACAACCACGTGAAAATAATAACATTACATTACTAATATATTATTCATGTCCTGTAATTAATATTTGAATAAATGGACAGCATGATAAAATATACAGAGTGACCTCATACTCATGACCGCCGGTCACGTGGTTTGGATGATGCGTGGGTGGGGGGGGAAACACTCGAACCCATCATCATTCCCTGCGGAGGGTCGATAAAATAGAAGAAACACTCATTTTTCCTCACTTGATACAGTAAAATTAGCTGTGACGGTCCCATCTGATGACGGAGACTTGTGTTGCCTCCGAAACGTCGTGATTTATTATTTTATTTCTATTATTATTAATAAAAAAATTATTTTTTATTTTAACCTACGTGACTTTACCGAAAAAACCTAAGAGTAAGAAACACTATGCTGGAGAGGTAAACGGGGGTTGTCCTATGCAATGCAAAACTCCACGCCCCCCCCGCGCCAAAAGAATGTTACCTGGGTAGGAGCGGTGGTGCAAGTGGTTAGCGCAGAGCGACGTCACGAGCCTCTTGGGAGAGCACCTGGTGCACCACCACCAACCTCACCCGCGGTGACCGGCGTGGTGAAGTATGGTCGGTCAAACAACTCCTCTCGCTCACGCGCCGTGGGTAGGAGGCCTTCATCCAGCAGTGGATTTATCAAAAAGGGTTTTCGATGATGATGATGATTGTAGTGGGGAAAACGGTGGAGGGGAGAGGGGGGAGCGGTGACGCAGTGGTTAGCGCACTGCTCTTACTAGAGTGCATTACCACGGCGCACATGCATGTATATAAATAAAAAGACGGTATAATTGATAACTCGAATATACGGCAATTAGAAGCAAAGCATAACTTAAATATCACTTCACTCTTGAATAACAAGGCGTTGCTGTGTGATTGGGGGCGCTATAATTTACGGCTAATTAAAGGGCGGGAGTAATTGTCACGTGTTATAGATAATTTGCCACGTGGAGAGAGTGGAAACAGGCTCATTCAAGCAGCAGTCAATTAATCATCTTAATAATAAATAATGATAAAGACACGTTTGACAAATACAGAGGGGTGGCCCAAAAGTTAGGACACATAGGACGGTTGTATTTAATTTAACAGCGATGAATGGTGTATTCTTTTAAGTTAATATATTTTTGTTATCTACTATTATTATTTTTTAATCTTCCTTTTCAGATGACATTTACAGAAATATTTTTTTTATTTTGTTACTCAATCGAGACACAAAATGTAATTGATGAATGCTTTAAAGATTACACACGTGTCATCTTTTTTTTACAAAAAACCCACCATACATTCATTTCACGAGATAATTCATGCATCATTGCAGTAATGTTAATAATGGATGTCAGTATAAACATTTGCTCAAACGAATTAAATAACCCTATGCGATTTATTTTATAAAAAAATACATGTACGAATAACAAGCCCACGCATTCTGATTCGTGGGCCACCCTCTGTATATGGCGACGTCGTGTGCCAATCCACTGCTGGATTAGAGCCTTGCCACTCTGTCATCTTATTGGTTCTTTCGGTAAAGTCACGTAGAAGGGAAAGAATAAAATAATAAAAATAAAACATAATAAAATAATAATTTTATTATGCTTTCTTTTTATTATCACGTAGAAGAAAATAATAAAATAATAAAATAAAACATTATAAAATAAATATTTTATCATAAAAATAAAAAATAATAAAATAAAACATTATAAAATTCTTATTTATTATACTTTATTTTTATTATCACGTAGAAGGGAAAGAATAAAATAATAAAAATAAAACATAATAAAATAATTAATTTATTATGCTTTATTTTTATTATCACGTGAAGGGAAATAATAAAATAATAAAAATTAAACATAATAAAATAATTTTTTTATTATGTTTTTTTATTATCACGTAGAATGAAAATAATAAAATAATAAAAAATATTAATTAAAATAATAATATTTTTTATTCCTACAAATAATTATTTTATTATGTTTTATCATTATTTTATTATTTCCCTTCTACGTGACTTTACCGAAAGAACCAAGAAGATGAATCCCTGCAGTCACGAAAGCTTTAAATCGAAATGTTTTATAATGTTTTATTTTTATTATTTTATTATTTCCCTTCTACGTGACTTTACCGAAAGAACCAAGAAGATGAATCCCTGCAGTCACGAAAGCTTTACATCGAAATTTCCCCACTCTGCTCGCGGGGCACCGAGTGGTGGGTTTATCGCTTTCGTTTGGCCGTTGCGTTTATTCAATAATTCTTGTTTATATTGCCCTCCACCACCCGACAGAGCAAATCAAATCGCGGTGGTGAAGTGAAGCAGGCAATGACGAATTGTAAGGTTTATATTGTACATTTTTGTTGTTTTCTTGAATAATTTTCTATGTTTAGGAAAAATATATGATTGTGTTAGTGAAAATTTTTTTTCCTAAAAAGTGGAAAATTTTTGAATTTTTTTTTCCTAAAAAGTGGAAAATTTTGGAAAAAAAATCACGAAAATAAATTGTCACGCACAACGAGTCTGTGTGCAAAATGTCAGCTCGATTGGATCACGGGAAGTGGGTTAAAAAACGACCGAAAGATTTGCACGGTCATAGGCGCGCAAGCAAGCAGGCAAGTGAACTTAATATAAAGGATTTAAAAAGCGAGCACAATTACTTTGGCAATTAATACCTACACGGACGAGGGAGTGGGGTATGGGTAAGAAAGGGGGGGAGGGGTTAACCATACTTCACCACTTGTGTATCGTAGATTCACGAATGCTTACAGTTCACGATTACGTTACGACAATTGATGCACTCGCAATCACAACAGCGATTACCCACCTTGTCGAGGGATCGTTCTTACAGCGAGTATCTCCTGCGGGTAATGTTACAATTAGTTTAGGTCGAAAGTGAAATTACAACATTCTCTGCCCACTGCCGTAATAATTATTATAACACTGCCGTTTAGGATAATAATGCAATTAAAACATGCGCCTTTGTATTATCTACGCTTATTTACTCGGTGATGGGGACACACCACAAATGTTTTCAATGGGCGAGATGTTAACTACCTCGCCTGGTGTGCAAGAGGTCGTGGGTTTGATCCCGACCCTAACGCCTGCTGCATATTTGGAGTTTGCGTGTCTCTCTCATCATCATCACGGTGACTAGGAGATGTTAACTACCTCGCCTGGTGTACAGGAGGTCGTGGGTTTGATCTCGACCCTGATGCTGCTGTATATTTGGAGTTTGCGTGTCTCTCTCTCTCATCATCATCACGGTGGCTAGATGTTAACTACCTCGCCTGGTGTTGTTCAGGAGGTCGTGGTTAGATCCTGACCCTGACGCCTGCTGTACATTTGGAGTTTGCGTGTCTCTCTCTCTCTCTCCCTGTGGTCACGTGGGGTTTTTTCCCCCTCCACATTTCATCATCAACATCGTGCGTTTAGAGGATTTGGCGTCAACAAATCTCCACGTGATGATGACAAGCCACTTCGTCGAGATGTTATTTGGGGCCAGGTCGCTTCTGAAAACGAGATACACAGCTCAGTAGGCTTTACCTAGTAGAACAAAAAATAGTTAAAATAGTTTTAGTGTTATCCTAGTTTGGTAATCACTGCAATAATTGGATTACACACTCACAACTATCACAACAACTACTGCGGCAGAGCCACACTGCGTACCAGATTGCTATATTTACACTAAAGTAATATTGATTTCCTAGTTATTCTATTCCCACTTCCCGGATGTTGTCCTGAAGATGCTTGATGCAGTTTGGAGCCAAACGCCGCGGTATCGAATTGCTGCTAAATTTGGTTCAGAATTGTTCCCTAACGTCATGGTTGAGTGATTGGTTATGTGAGTGAGTGAGTGGGTGAGTTAGTTGTTAGTGGGTGAAAGGGTGGTTGAGTGAGTGAGTGGTGAGGTGAGTGGTTCTATGGTCTCTGTGTGAGTCGATGGGTCTCTATGTGAATCTATGGGTCTTTATGTGAGTCTATGGGTATCTATGTGAATCGATGGTCTCTTGTGCCGATGTGAGACCGTGGGTCTAAAAAAATCTGGCCTCGTGCTCGACTAACGATTTAACACATAGTAGGCTTTCGCGACCAATATCATCCACAATAGAGGTTTTTGGCTTAGATCGCGATCGAACCCCAAAACCTTTTATCGATTAACGATGCCGGAGGTGGCGGGGCTGCCTGGGAGGTAGGCGTGGCTAGCTGAGTGGTGGGCGGGGGTTATTGGCTGAGTGGGCGTAACCCTGCGAAAGTGAGCGGGTTCATCGAATGGCGTGGTCATTGTTGAGCTTAGATTTGAAGCTTTCGTGACTGCAAGGATTCATACTCTTAGGTTTTTTCGGTAAAGTCACGTAGGTAAAAATACAATTAAATTAATAAAAGTAATAATAGAAATAATAATAATAGAAATAACATTTATATTATTACTTTTATTTTTTTTTACCTACGTGACTTTACCGAAAAAACCTAAGAGTATTGTTGAGCTTGCCAGAAATGTGCTGGGGTTGTATTCGACTGCAGTGATTTAATAACGCGCAGGAGGATTTCGCGACCAATGTTAATCATCAACACATTCCTGCGGAGGGAGCTGGCAGGAACGTTGGGTTGCTCGGTCAATGGCCAGGGTCAATGGCGGCGTGGTGTATTCCGCAAATATGCCCGGCACAAGCCGGCATGAGTAGGTGAAACGTTGAGTTTTATAAGGGCACCACGGAGTGAGCAGCCCTTCCCACCCAGCCCACCCCCACCCAGCCCCACCCTCCTACCTAGCCCCTCCCACCCTCCCACCCAGCCCCACCCTCCCCACCCTCCCATCCTAGCCCCTCCCCACCCTCCCCTCCCCACCCAGCCGCTCCCTCACCACCCAGCCCCTCCCCACCATCCCCTTTCCACCCAGCCCCACCCCTCCCATTTTTGGATGCACGACGTACGGACGGACACAATAATCCTCTGTGGGCTAGTGTAACCATGAGGTTCCTACCAGTATCATCATAAACGTTATTGGGTTAGATCACCACCACGATATGGCAAATCGCCCGTAATTACCAGCGAAACGTCGTACAACTCAAATTGTAAACGTCGTGGACTTGAAGTGCATTGGCTCTTCTTCTTAACCTGGGGCGTGCACGGGCACCTCAGTTACAACTTAACTTTGTTTCATCAAACCCCTATGCGTTCATTATTAACATTGTAAAATAAAATAAAAATGTCACGCTTGAGAGCCAAAAGGTGTACAAGGCTGCATGTAAAGGTGTAGATACGCACCACTCATAACCACCAAGTCTATTCAGCACCACGGCGTTAGAGTCAGTGGCCTGGATCATCTTTGTTGCGAGGTGTGAGTTTGAGAAGTGAGGGGCCGGTTCACGTGGAGTTGGTGTTGGTGGTGGGGGGGGCGGTCAGTACCCCAGCACGACCACGGGAGGCAGCATGCCAGACGGGTGCGAGTGTGAGCGAGTGCCGGTGAGTGTGTGTCTGTGTGTCTGTGTGTGTGTGGGAGCGGTGGTGTAGCGGTTAGCGCGCTACACTATGAACCCGGCGACCCTGCTTCGATTCTCGCTCACGGCCAACACCGGTGATGGTTACTGGGCCTCCCCTAGGTCGACTCGGCCTCAAATGAGTACCTGGTGCGGTGTGTAAACATCGCCGCTGGGGAGACAAAGGCGGTCGGGCGTGGTGCTGGCCACTCACTTCCTCGTGTACCGTTCCGGCCTTTATAGGTGCTCGCTAACAGCGCTTGCCCCAACAGTCTGTTAAGGCTACACGGGGATCTTATTTGTCCACCTCCGAGTAGCACGGTTGGCAATGTACGGTGCGTAAGAAGTTCACCATACACACACACGTGTGTTTGCGCTACGAACCCGGTGACCCGAGTTCGATTCCCGCTCACGGCCAACGTCAGTGACGAATATTCTGAACCAGTTCAGGACCTCCTGTAGATCGACTCGGCCTTAATGAGTGCGGTGTGAAACTATCAGCGCCGAGGAAGACAAAGGCGGCCGGGCGTGTGCCGTGCTGGTCTTCATAGGTGCTGGATAAAAGCTGCATGTAATTGTAGCTCTTATCTGTGTGAATAAATGAATATATATATGTTTGTATGTCTATCTGTGTGTATATATATGTACGCATGTCCGTAAGTATTTGTCTTTCTACGGGGATACAAAAGCGGTCGGGCGTGCGGGCGTGGTCCTGACCACCCACTGACCCCCACCCGCTCGTGTGCCGTGCCGGACCTTCATAGAGTGTCTCCTGCAGTCTACACGGGGAGACGGGGGGGGAGTCTTTGTCTTTGTCTGCACGTGTGTGTGTCTGCGTGTCTCTCTCTCTCTGTGTCTCTGCGTGTGGGGAGCGGTGGTGTAGCGGTTAGCGCGCTGCGCTACGAACCCGGCGGCCCGAGTTCGATTCCCGCTCACGGCGAAAATCAGTGACGATTATCTGAACCGATCCTGGGCCTCCCCTAGGTCGACTCAGCCTCAAATGAGTTCCTGGTGCGGTGTGTAAAGATCGCCACTAGGGAGACAAAGGCCGGGCGTGGTGTTGGCCACCCACCCCTCGTGCGCCGTGCTGGCCTTCATAGGTGCTCGCTAATAGCACTTGCCCCAACAGTTTGTTGAGGCTATATGGGGGTTCTTTGTCTTTGTCCATGCGTGTGTCCCTGTGTGTGTCTCTGTGTGTCTCTGTGTGTGTGTCTCTGTGTCTGTGTGTCTCTATGTGTCCCTGTGTGTCTCTGTGTGTGTGTCTCTGTGTGTGTGTGTCTCTGTGTGTCTCTCTGTGTGTCTCTCTGTGTGTGTCCCTGCGTGTGTCCCGGCCTCGCCTGCTCAATGCAGATCCCAGAGATGCTATCAAGAAGGAAGCCATTTCCCAGATCCATCAAGCAATTTGTTGTAATATCCGGTAGTGTCACTACCCGCCCCCTCTCCCCCCCCCCGAGCCCCCCCNGAGCCCCCCCCCCAATAAAATCCCGCACCCCTCCCCTAACCCACCAGCCCCCCCCCACGCAGCCCCCCCCACCCCTCTCCTTCTCATTTCCTCGCCGTCTCCCCACCTCGCTCATGAATCACGGTTTATGAATTCAATTTATAGGCAGAGAAATTTTCAATTTGAGCGCCTGGATCATTATGGGACAGTGTAAATTGTTTTTTTGCTCTATTATGCAGCGGGTCCCATCATTTTTCTTTCTAATTACGAAGGTGTCAGTCCGGGCTGTCATCCCGGCACTGATTTTCAATTTAAGTGATCATCAGCCACTCATTTCCCCATTTGATAAATTGTTGGAGGCGGCTGCGCATTGGCGGCAGAATGCTAATAACGGCAGCACCCATACCTGCACACGTGTCCCGCGCGAAGCTCCCAGGCTAATTTTTCATTTTTATCCCCCACACTCTGCCCCCCCCCNTACCCACTGCCCCCCCAAAAACTCCCCCGCTCCCCCGTACCTCCTCCCCTCCTGAATCCTCATTCACCCACCGCGTCCCTCCCTCCCTCTCTCCCCTCCCCTCTCTCCCCTCCCTCATACGCAGCCCCACCCGCCTGCGTTTATATTAGCCTGGTCCATACGGGATGTGGCGTGCGCGCGCGCGCGTCCGTGTCTCTGTCGGTGTGTGTCCATGGGGGAGCGGTGGTGCAGCGGTTAGCGCGCGGCGCGCGACGAACCCCGGCGACACGGGTTCGATTCCCGCTCGGAACACCGGTGACGATTATCTGAGCCGGTTCTGGGCCTCCCCTAGGTCGACTCGGCCTCAAATGAGTACCTGGTGCGGTGTGTAAACATCGCCACTGGGGAGACAAAGGCGGTCGGGCGTGGTGCTGGTTACCCAACCCCTCGTGTGCCGTCCTGGCCTTCATAGGTGCTACTCGCTAACAGCACTTGCCCCAACAGTCTGTTGAGGCTATACGGGTGATCTTTGTGTGTATGTGGGGAGCGGTGGTGTAGCGGTTGTCGCGCTGCGCTGTGAACCCGGCGTCCTTGGTTCGATTCCCACTCACGGTCACAAGCGGTGACGATTATCTGCACCGGTTCTAGGCCACTAGGGAGACAAAGGCGGCCGGGCGTGGTTTTCGGCACCCACCCCGTGCGCCGTGCCGGCCCTTAATAGGTGCTCGCTAACAGCACTTGCCCTAAGAGTCTCTTTAAGGCTACACGGGGGATCTTTGTCTTTTGGCGGAGTGGTTGGCGCACTGCGCAACGACCCGAGTTCGATTCCCGGCCACGGCTAACATCGGGTGCTCGGTGTGTGTGTGTGTGCGAGTTTATCACTGGGGAGACAAAGGCGGTCGGGTGTGGAGTCTTGTCACCCCCCCCCACTCCTCGTTTTCAGTTGCGGTCTTCATGGGGTGCTACTCGCGAACAGCACTTGCCCCTACCAGTCCACGTAGGCTACACGGGGTATCTTTGTTGTTGTTGTCTTTGAAGCATCATTGTGTGTGTGTGTAATTGTGGTTGTTTGTGCGCGCGCGTGTGTGTTTATGAGCGTTAGTGCACGCTGCGGTTAAAGTGGTGGGGGTGGGTGGGTGATCGTGGTGATGGGGGAACGGAGGGTGGGTGATGGGGAGGGAGGGGTGATGGGGGGGAGGGNTAATGGGGNAGGGAGGGGGGTGATGGGGTGATGGGAGAGGGAGGGGTGATGGGGAGGGAGGGAGGTAATGGGGAGGAGGGGAGGGGTGTGGGGAACGGAAGGGGAGGGGTGATGGGGGAGGGAGGAGATGGGGGATGGAGGGGAGGGTGTGAATGAGCCCCAGGGCGTGTGTGGAAGCGGGAGGAGGAGGGAGAGAGTGTGGGGGAGAGCGAACTGGGTGACGGCACACACTCTCTCTCCATTCATCAACACTCTCCCTCCTCGCAATTACCACCTCCCCCCCCCACCCTCTCGCCGGGTGGGCAGCCCTCCCCTCCCCCACGCACATTACAACGCTCCCAATTATGAAATCGTAGCTTAATTAATAGTAATTGAGTTGCAAAAACATGCTTTATTCTGCCTTAATGGAAACAAATTCGCGAAAATTAATTATCACTCTTCATTCTGTAACGCGCTAGTTCGCCTATCGCTCGCTCCCCCTCTCTCTCCCCCCTCTCTCTATCCCCTCTCTCCTTTTCTCTCCCCCTCGTTCTCTCCCCCTCTCTTCTTCCCTCTTTCTCCCCCTCTCTCCCCCCCTCGCTCTCTCCCCCTCTCTCCCCCTCTCTCTTTCTCCCCCTCGCTCTCCCTCGCTGTCCTTCCCGTGCATCTCTCGCCAAAGCATGTAGGGAGAGTTCGGAGAGTCAAGGGAGATGGCTTGGATGTGGATGGAGAGTTAGGAGAGCAAAAAGGAGATGATGGAGACGCAGAGGGGGTGAGTTTCGAGAGTCAAGGAGATGCGGAGGAGAGTAAAGAGGGGAGAGTTCGGGCGAAAATGCACGTGAGTTTGTACAGCGCCTTTCTCGATCCACTGCTGGATGAGGCCGTCCAACACTGCATCCTTATCACATAGAAAACACGCAAGTCCGACGTTTTAGGTGATGATCCTCATTCAAATCTGGGGTAAAGCTGGTGGCAACGTTTTTCACGTTTCGGTGTCTTCAGTGATCCATGTCAAAGTAGAATGTCTACACACGGGATTGGACCGGGGAGAGGCCCAGGACCGGTTCAGATATTCGCCACTGATGTTAGCCGTGAGCGGGAATCGAACCCAGGTGGAGCGGGTTCACGACGCAGGGTGTGTGTGTTAAACACGTTACAAAGACAAGGATCCCCAGTCCCCATAGCCTTAACAGACTGTTGGGCAAGTGCTGTTAGCGAGCAGCACCTATGAAGGCCGGCACGGCACACCAGTGTTAGTGTACGGTGCTTTTTCTGCAATATTTTGCTGTCTTTTCTTGGATTTTCTGTTTGCACATAGTCACATAGTCACTTTAAGATGTTTTCTGGTTCATGTTTTGTTTTTTGTTTGTTGCGGTTGCACCCGATTCAAGATCCGAATGGCTCACAGGGCTATACCCAATAATTAACTTGAACTTGAACCAAAAGTGGTGGGCGGCCAGCACCATCCCCAGCCGCCTTTGTCTCCCTAGTGGCGATGCCTACACACTGCACCAGGTGCTCGTTCGAGGCGGAGTCAACAGAGACGTGAGCACAGACACGCAAGCCACTAAGTGGCGGGGCGACGTCGCCCCTGCGCTTGTGCCAGCCTAGGTGCACTTCGTGAGGCTATTGGGTGAAGTGTGGAAGGCTCTGGCTGCCGGCAGGAGGAGGTCATGGGACAGACCCTGCAGGTGGCATGGGTTGACTGCTGTGCCAGGCTAGGTGCAGGAGGAGGTCACGGGACAGATCCTGCAGGTGCCATGGGTTGACTGCTGTGCCAGGCTAGGTACAAGAGGAGGAGGTCACGGGACAGACCCTGCAGGTGCCATGGGTTGACTGCTGTGCCAGGCTATGTGCAGGAGGTCACGGGACAGACCCAGGTGTCACGGGTTGACTGCTGTGCCAGGCTATGTGCAGGAGGAGGTCACGGGACAGACCCAGCAGGTACCATAGGTTGCCTGCTGTGCCATGCTATGTGCAGGAGGAGGTCACGGGACAGACCCTGCAGGTGCTATGGGTTTACTGCCGTGCCAGGCTATGTGCAGGAGGAGGTCACGGGACAGACCCAGGTGCCATGGGTTGACTGCTGTGCCAGGCTATGTACAGGAGGAGGAGGTCACGGGACAGACCAGCAGGTGCCATGGGTTGACTGCTGTACCAGGCTATGGCAGGAGGAGGTCACGGGACAGACCCAGCAGGTGCCATGGGTTGACTGCTGTGCCAGGCTATGTGCAGGATGAGGTCACGGGACAGACTCAGGTGCTATGGTTTACTGCTGTACCAGGCTATGTGCAGGCGCAGGTCACGGGACAGACCCAGCAGGTGCTATGCGTTGACTGCTATGCCAGGCTATGTGCAGAAGGAGGTCACGGGACAGACCCAGGTGCCATGGGTTGACTGCCGTGCCAGGCTATGTGAAGGAGGAGGTCACGGGACAGACCCAGGTGCCATGCGTTGACTGAGATAACCGGCAGATGCACCACCTGCGCTCCCCACTGGGGAACAAGACAAAGACAAAGATCCCCGTATAGGCTTTAACAGACTGTGGGACAAGTGCTGTTAGCGAGCACCTGAGTTAAGGTTGGCACGACTTACGAGCGGAGTTGGTGTTGGGACAGAACCAATCCCGGCCGCCTTTGTCTCCCAGGTACTCATCCAAAAAAGTGTTAGAACATAGGGTCCTGTACCCCCTCCAACCTCCCACACCATCTTCACCAACCCGCAGTAACCAGCGTAGTGAAGTATGGTCAAACAGCCCCGCGTGATCCAGCAGTGGATTGCCAGAGGGACGAGTTATAGGGCAGTAGAATATTCTCCCAACCCTGTGAAATGTCTTGGTTATTTGAGCGCACAGAGGGGTTGTTTGACCATACTTCCCCACCTTAGACCAATTCGGTTTGTCAAAGAGGTGGGCAAGTGGCCCAGGACCGCCACGATGTTAGCCGTGGCCGGGATCGAACTCGGTTGAAAACGCACCCCCCCACCCCCACCGTACGTGAACATATCACGATGAATGATCACGCTTGGCTACGTACGGTGCAAAATAAGTTCAACGTACAAACACAACGCTATTCACATGCTCATACAAAAGACAAAGATCCCGCGGATAGCCTGCGCGCATATGTTGGGGCAAGTGCTGTTGCTGCCCAGCAGCACCGTGACCCGGTATCGAACCCCCCCCCACCCACTCCTCCTCCTCCACCCCCGGGGGAAATCGCCCGTTTGGTAGCGAATTACAGCGCTAACCACTGCGCCACCGCTCCGAGCGGCATGAGCCCCTGTAACCTGAGATATGTTAATATGCGTAAAAAGATTGGTCGAGAGGCAACTTCAACACATCAATGTGCGGGGATGGTGGAGAGCGGTGGTGCAGTGGTTAGCGCGCCACACTGCGAAACCCGGCGAACCCGCTGACGGCCAACAAGACGCGGTGACGATTGTCTCAGCCGGTCTGGGCCTCCCCTAGTCGACTCGCCTCAAACGAGAACCTGGTGACTTGTGTAAACATCGCGAACTGGGGAGACAAAGGCGTGCCGGCCTTCGTAGGTGTGCCGGTCGCGAACAGCACTTGCCCCAAACGTCTGTTAAGGCTATACGGGGGATTTGCCTTTGTGAGTTAGGCACAGAGAGGATAAATATATATATTACATAGGGCGTTAGAATATAGAGAAGTGTGCAGAGATATGGAGCATGCAGAGATAAAATCGTATTTATATAGAAGTGGGGAGATGTCGACCAGAGATAGTTGGACGTGAGTTTGGGTAGCACACACAAAGGACAAAGACAAAGATCCCCCGTAAGCTTTACGAGGCTATGGGGCAAGTGCTGTTATCGAGTAAGATGAGGGGGGGTGTGCTTGGCCAACATCCACGCCCGGCCGGCCGCCTTTGTCTCCCCAGTGCTGATATGTACATACCGCACAAGGTAACCATTTAAGGCTGAGTCTACCTAGGGGAGGGAGGCCAGGACTCGCTGAGATATTTATTCGCCGGTGTTATTTTTTCGTAATTATTGGAGTCGAACTTGGCACTTATCCGGGTTCTAAACGAAACTTTTTTTTTTTATATTACAGGTAAGGCACCACTGAGTAATGTAGCTCTTTGTCAGAAGCTGCCTAGCCACAAATAATAGCTCAACGAAGTGGCTTATCACGTGGAAATGTATAGCAGCAAATATTCTAAACGCGCGTTGATTCTAAATGTAGAGGGAAAAAGCAGAGGGGACCCGGATAAAAATCCACGCTACCATGGGGAGAGAGACACGCAGACTACAAATATAGAGTTTAACACGTCCGTAGGCTTTTGCATAAATATATGAATGTGTCGTTAAACCCGCCACCACCCGACACAGCCAATTAGTAAGGGTCGTCACTTAAACAGAACGTGGCCAATTCGTCACTAGTACAGCACACCGGTGTGTTGGAGAGCCAAGCCACAACATTTACAATCTGAGTACGACGTTTCGCCAGTAATTACAACCAGCTTCATCAGGCGACAGCCAGATTTGTGGAGAAGTTTACGTGTTTCGTTCCTTGTATAGCAGGCGTCAAATATACAGCAGGCATCAGGGTCGGGATCGAACCCATGGCCTCCTGTATACCAGGCGAGGTAGTTAACATCTACTAGCCACCGTGATGATGATGAGAGAGACGCAAACTCTAAATATACAGCAGGGTCAGGGTCGGGATCGAACCCACGACCTCCTGTATAGCAGGCGAGGTAGTTAACATCTCCTAGCCACCGTGATGATGATGAGAGAGAGACGCAAACTCCAAATATACAGCAGGAGGCGTCAGGGTCGGGATCGAATCCACGACCTTCTGCATGCCAGGCGAGGTAGTTAACATCTCCTAGCCACTGTGATGATGATGATGATTAGAGAGACGCAAACTCCAAATATACAGCAGGCGTCAGGGTCGGGATTGAACCCATGACCTCCTGTATACCAGCGAGGTAGTTAACATCTCCTACCACCGTGATGATGATGAGAGAGAGACGCAAACTCCAAATATACAGCAGCAGGCGTCAGGGTCGGGATCGAACCCACGACCTTCTGCATCCCAGGCGAGGTAGTTAACATCTCCTAGCCACCATGATGATGATGAGAGAGACGCAAACTCAAATAAACAGCAGCAGGCGTCAGGGTCGGAATCGAACCCATGTCCTCCTGCATACCAGGCGAGGTAGTTAACATCTCCAAGCCACCGTGTTTCGTAGCGCTAGGGCCGCGCTAACCACCACACTACCGCTACCCATAAACAGCATAGACAACCTATACACGCGGACACACGTTCGTACACACTGCCTGCACACACAGACCGACACACAGAACACACACACGCACACACCGAGACCCACACATATACCTATGCATGACAAACACGCGCTCACAAATCATCGTATAGCCAGCCTTACAGACAAAGATCCCCCGTATAGCCTGGACAGACTGTTGGGCAAGTGCTGTTAGCGGGCACCTATTAAGGCGTCGCTTGTACGTCCAGCACCCCCACCAGAGCCGCCTTTATCTCCCCCAGTGCCGCTCATATTTACGCACCGCCGCTCAGCTACCCATTCAATGCCGAGTCGAACCCACGATCCGTCTTAGCCGGGTTCGTAGCGCATCGCGTCGGAGCGCAAACTCCCACGTCCACCCCCCTCCACCCCCTCCTCCTCGCAGCCCCCCCCCCCTTCCCCCCCCCTCCCACACCACACGCAATGGCCGTAGCCTCGCGTCGCAGGGGCCATCAATTGCCCGTTAACTCTGTCGGCCGAGGCTGAGTAACCGCGCCGGGCGTTATTAATAATTCAGCCTAAACCAACATTAGGACTAAATCTCAGCTCGCGTGTCGGGCCACCCCCCCNCCCCGCCCGCCGCGTTCCTTTTCCCCGTGCCCCGAACCCTAACAGCTGCCCGGCACGGCCACTCAGCAGCGACACGCGGGGAGCCACGGGGAGCCACGGGGAGCCACGGGGGAGCCACCAGCGTTGTGTTTCTAGCACAGGGGGGAGCGGTGGCGCAGTGGTTAGCGCTGCGCTGAGTACGAACCCCTTTGTTCGTTTCGGCAGTTTGCGGATATATGAGTCAGGTTTTGGGCCTCGCCTAGGTCGACTCGGCCGCAGTGAGTGCCTGCTGTGCGGTGTGTCAACAGCGCACGAGGGGAGACAAAGCGGCCGCGCGTGGTGCTGGTCTCCCACCCGTCGGGTGCAGTGTTGGCCTTCGTAGGTGCTCGCGAACAGCACTTGCCCCAACAGGCGGTGAAGGCTATACGGGGCGGGATCATTGTGTATCTGTAAATCTGTCGATGTATGTGTCTATGTGTGCGTTCATGTGTTTCTGTAGATCTGTCTATGTGTGTCTATGTGTCTCTCTATCTCTGTCTATGTGTGTGTCTATGTATGTATGTGTCTATGTGTGTCTATGTGTGTTTCTATGTGTGTGTCTATGTGTGTCTGTGGATGTGTCTCTCTATCTATGTGTGTGTCTATGTGTGTCTGTGTGTGTCTGTGTCTCTCTATCTATGTGTGTGTCTGTGTCTCTCTATCTATATGTGTGTCTATGTGTGTCTGTGTGTCTATGTGTGTGTCTGTGTGTCTATGTGTGTCTGTGTCTCTCTATCTATGTGTGTGTGTCTATGTGTCTGTGTGTGTCTGTGTCTCTCTATCTATGTGTGTGTCTATGTATGTGTCTATGTATGTGTGTGTCTCTCTATCTATGTGTGTGNCTATGTGTGTGTCTATGTGTGTGTCTATGTATGTGTCTCTATCTCTCTCTCTGCCTCTGTAGATATTTCCGCGTCTCTCTGCGCGCGCGCGCCACGCGCCGCGTCCCAAGGCAAACGCCGCCGATCCCTCAGCCAATTAAACGCGCGCGCGCGTGCACGGGCGCGCGCGCGGCTCAGCATGGGGGGGGNTGAGTTGTGGTGGGGGCGGGGAGGCGGGGTGGGGTGGAGATGCTGCAGTGAGATAAAGTATAGGGGACGTATTCTTCGGTTCTTCGGGTAAAGTCACGTAGGTAGAAAAATACAATTAAAATAACATATCACGACGTTTCGATCGCAATACAAGCGATCGTCCTCAGGCGTAAAAAAAATCATCCAGCAGCGACTTTACCGAACGAATCAAGAGTATGGATTCCTGCGCAGTCACGAAAGCTTTAAATGAAGATTAAATAATATTGTGAAGTGAATGAAAATAAAAAAATATTCACTTTACTATTTTTTTTCTATCTACGTGACTTTACCGAAAGAACCAAAGAAATATGATTCGAGCAGTCACCAAAGTTTTAAGTCAAAATTTATGGAGACACATCTAAGGCCCCCGACATTTCCCCCCCCCCCAAATCCCCTTGCCCCACTTGCCCCCCCCCGTCCCCCCACCGAGAATCGAATCATAATTATATAATCGTGATTGTTTCAGGTTTTCTTTTCACGAAGATTTACCCGCAGCTCTTAACTAAAACTCTTAACCTCCGATTTAAAGCTTTCGTGACTGCAGGGATTCATCTTCTTGGTTCTTTCGGTAAAGTCACGTAGAAGGGAAATAATAAAAATAAAACATGATAAAATAATTTCACGACGTTTCGGCCACAAGGCAAGCAGCCGTCCTCAGGTGAAGAACAGGTCTGTCTTCTCGACAGCGTCTTTATTTATTTTACTATTTCCATTCCACTGACTTTACCGAAAGAACCAAGAAGACGAATCCATGCAGTCACGAAAGCTTTAAATCGAAATAGAACACACATGTTTTATATTCTTAGGTTTTTTCGGTAAAGTCACGTAGGTAAAACATTAAAATTAATAAAAATAAAATAAAAATCACGACGTTTCGGAAGCAACACAAGCTTCCGTAATTTACTATACAGCCAGACAATACGACAAATCGCTAGCCTTAAACACCCAGTCGTTCATAAAAAGTTGAAGGCGGTGTAGTACTATAGTAATAGAGCAAGTGCAGAATCACTGAACCGGAATTGATAGCTTGAAAGCATTTAGCGCGGGCCCTTGAAAGTGCGGGGCCNGTAGCTACTACAGATGTAGTAGCTACATATGTAGTACATAGTAGCTACTACACATGTAGCTACATATGTAGCTACTTTTGCTACGAGGATAATCCGGCACTGGGAGGGGGGTCAGTAACTTCATGGCTGCAGACTTGAATGCCGACAGAAGAGGAGGGCATTTCCCCAAACAATGTCGAGGCGAATTTCGATTTAAAGCTTTCGTGACTGCAGGGATTCATCTTCTTGGTTCTTTCGGTAAAGTCACGTAGAAGGGAAATAATAAAAATAAAACATGATAAAATAATTCTCACGACGTTTCGGCCACAAGGCAAGCAGCCGTCTCAGGTGAAGAACAGGTCTGTCGGAAAGACAGCGTCTGAATGACATGCTGCTATTATCGTACTCGAATGACATTCAGACGAAACGTCGTGAGAAATATTTTATTATGTTTTATTTTATTATTTTATTATTTCCCTTCTACGTGACTTTACCGAAAGAACCAAGAAGATGACTCTGAACCTCAGTTCTACGTTTACTTCTTCGTGTTTCCGTGCAAGGCCCCACTGAGCTGCGTTTATCTTTCTGTCAGACCGCAAAAATGACAACGCAGCCAAATCGGCCTTTCATCATCGCGTGGATATGTCTAGCAGCCACATACTCTACACGCGTCACGGGTGGAAAAAACCCGATTTTTTCCAGCGGCAGGCATCGGGTTTATTTTCTTTAATACAATTAAACCCGATTTCGGGGAATTAAAACCTGGTTTAATGAATACGAAACTTTGATCCAAGGCTTCGGCTGCTTCCTCGTCGGTGCTGCTATCGTACTCGGGGGGGCCGTCGGGCACGGGGTAGTTGTAGAATGCGGCGGGCAGGTTGGTCTTGATGAACACGAGCTTCTCCTCCACAATCGTGGGCGCCAGTGAGTCGCTTAGCTTGGAATGGATGAAGCCCATCGTTGAGAAGTGCGGTTCTGCAATTAGAACCAATTAAACCGGATAACGACACATGTTTCTATGTACGCGATCTAACCCATACGAGTTTGGGCCTTCGAGCTCGGACCGACAGCTAACAGAGATGCCCCCGGCTTGTCCCCCTTTGCCTATGAACGTCTGTAAGTTCACCGGAATAGGTCCCAGCCTTACTAATGAGACACTGAAGGTGAAACCCGGTAGAGAGGGCACGAACCACGTGTCCGCGTCTTTGATCAGTTGCATTCGTGACCGTTTTTTATTCCACCGGAAACGTTTTACAGCTTCCTGTCCTTCTGAACCGGTAACCGATTCCGGAAANCGGTTAACGACCAGTGGAGCCAAGACGCGTAGGCCAGGGGGTTTTGTTTATTTAATTATTTATTGCATTTGATCGATCAGGAGGAGTGAGGTCTTTATGAAATCTGAACTCTCGTGACCTTTGGGTCGCAGCCTCCCAGCGCGTGCACGCGCGCGTTTGCACACGCGTNGTGAGCGGTGGCGCAGTGCTTAGCGCGCTGTGTGCACACGCGTGGTGAGCGGTGGCGCAGTGCTTAGCGCGCTGTGTGCACACGCGTGGTGAGCGGTGGCGCAGTGCTTAGCGCGCTGTGTGCACACGCGTGGTGAGCGTGGCGCAGTGCTTAGCGCGCTGTGTGCACACGCGTGTGTGTTGGGTGGGGAGCGGTAGTGCAGTGGTTAGTGGGTTACCCTATGAACCCGGTCGCCCTCCAACAACAACGGAGGAGCGACGCTCACAACAACGAGCGGAGCGCCGGGTGGCTAAAGCACAGCAAGTTGGTACAGTAGTGGACACAGGTGGTGCATCAGCCAGTCATCTCGGTCATCTCAGTCAGTCGACCCATGGCACCTGGGTCTGCCCCGTGACCTCCTGCCAGCGGCGTTCGACACTTCACGTGGCCTCAAGGTGCACATGGCCTGGTACAAGCGTCGTGGTGACGTCA
>MU249624.1:4093686-4118686 GCA_018977245.1 Lethenteron camtschaticum | reverse complement strand
TGTATGTGTGCACGCGCGTGATATAACATACGTGTGTGTGTGTACATGATGTGTGTACATGTGTGTGTACATGTGTGTACATGATGTGTGTACGTATGATGTGTGTGTACATGTATGTATATGATGTGAATACATGTATGTATATGGTGTGTGTACATGTATGATATGATGATGTGTGTACATGTGTGTATATGATGTGTGTGTACATGTATGTATATGATGTGTGTGTACATGCGTGTGTACATGTATGTATATGATGTGTGTGTACATGCGTGTGTACATGTATGTATATGATGTGTGTGTACATGCGTGTGTACATGTATGTATATGATATGTGTACATGTATGTATATGATGTGTGTACATGTATGTATATGTGTGTGTACATGTATGTATATGTGTGTACATGTGTGTGTACATGTATATACATGTGTGTGTACATGTATGTATACGATGATGTGTGTACATGTACATGATGTATGTATATGATATGTGTACATGTATGTATATGATGTGTGTGTATGATGTATGTATATTATGTATGTGTATATGATGTGTGTGTGTGTGTGTACACGGCGTGACCGGCTATTAATCCACAGCCCTCGCCTCTCGCTAAATCAATGCCCCCCAATCCTCACCCCNACCATGACCCCCCTCCCTCCCCCGCTTTTATAATTTAATATTTTAATTTAATAACGCGCGCTGGGGCTACCTGGGCCGGGTCGGGCCGTGCCGGGGGTGGGGCTTGGGGGCACGGGGGGGGGTGAGAGGGGGGTGAGAGGGGGGTGAGAGGGGGGGTGAGAGGGGGGGGTGAGGGTCCGTTCTTTTTTACTTTGCCCAGACGCCTAAAGGGGTTTTTCCCCTCCCGTATATTGAGTTTAATTTCAGAAGCGGCACATCCACACATAACCTATCCCACACCCCCCACCACCACCACCAGCTGCCCCCACCTTACCCCCCCCCACTAACCCCCGCGGGTCATGGACGCCGTTTTCGATATTATGAACGCGGCTGAGCTCGCAAATCCAATAACAGAGTCTAATTATTTACACGCCACGATGAAATTACTTCCATTTCCCGGCACCCGGCTCCCTCACGTGACCCCCCCCCTCCACCGCCCGCCCCCCCCCTCCTCCTCTACCCCCCCCCCATTCGCACCCCCCCCCTTTTCCGCCCCCACCACCACCACCACCAACAGAGTTCCTCTGCGCGTGTGAATTCTGTATCCCGGACTTGGCAAGCGCCAAAAAGCGCAAGCCACGATGGGCAATGATTGTGTTCTAGGTCGAGGAGGAGGGGGGGGGAGAATTATAATTAGTAGCGTGTGGTCAGTGGTGTGGTGGTCAGTGGTGGTCAGTGGTGTGGTGGTCAGTGGTGGTCAGTGGTGTGGTGGTCAGTGTGGTCAGTGTGTGGTGGTCAGTGGTGTGGTGGTCAGTGGTGTGGTGGTCAGTGGTGGTCAGTAGTGGTCAGTGGTGTGGTGGTCAGTGGTGGTCAGTGGTGTGGTGGTCAGTGGTGGTCAGTGGTGGTCAGTGGTGTGGTGGTCAGTGGTGCGGTNGTCAGTGGTGTGGTGGTCAGTAGTGTGGTGGTCAGTGGTGCGGTGGTCAGTAGTGTGGTGGTCAGTGGTGGTCAGTAGTGTGATGGTCAGTGGTGTGGTGGTCAGTAGTGTGGTGGTCAGTGGTGGTCAGTGGTGTGGTGGTCAGTGGTGTGGTGGTCAGTGGTGGTCAGTGGTGTGGTGGTCAGTGGTGGTCAGTGGTGTGGTNGTCAGTGGTGGTCAGTGGTGTGGTGGTCAGTAGTGTGGTGGTCAGTGGTGTGATGGTCGGTGGTCAGTGGTGTGGTGGTCAGTGGTGTGGTGGTCAGTGGTGGTCAGTGGTGGTCAGTGGTGGTCAGTGGTGTGGTGGTCAGTGGTGTGGTGGTCAGTGGTGTGATNGTCAGTGGTGTGATGGTCAGTGGTGTGGTGAGTCAGTGGTGTGGTGGTCAGTGGTGGTCAGTGGTGTGGTGGTCAGTGGTGGTCAGTGGTGGTCAGTGGTGTGGTGTGATGGTCAGTGGTGGTGTCAGTGTGGTCAGTGGTGGTCAGTGGTGGTCAGTGGTGTCATGGTGGTCAGTGGTGGTCAGTGGTGGTCAGTGGTGTGATGGTCAGTGGTGTGATGGTCAGTGGTGTGATGGTCAGTGTGTGGTGGTCAGTGGTGGTCAGTGGTGGTCAGTGGTGTGGTGGTCAGTGGTGGTCATGGTGTGGTGGTCAGTGGTGGTCAGTGGTGATGGTCAGTGGTGTGGTGGTCAGTAGTGTGNTGGTCAGTAGTGTGATGGTCAGTAGTGTGATGGTCAGTAGTGTGGTGGTCAGTGGAGTGTGGTTCAGTTGTGATGGTCAGTGTNGTCAGTGGTGTGGTGGTCAGTAGTGTGGTGGTCAGGGTTCAGTGGTGTGGTGGTCAGTGGTGTGGTGGTCAGTGTGTGGTGGTCAGTGTGTGGTGGTCAGGGTGGTCAGTGGTGTGGTGGTCAGTGTGTGGTGGTCAGTAGTGTGTGGTCAGTGGTGTGATGGTCAGTGGTGTGGTGGTCAGTGNTGTGGTGGTCAGTAGTGTTGGTGGTCAGTAGTGTGGGTTCAGTGGTGCGGTGGTCAGTGGTGGTCAGAGTGTGTTCAGTGGTGCTGGTCAGTTGCGTGTGGTGTNGTGGTCAGTTGTGGTGGTCAGTGGTGGTCAGTGTGTGNTTCAGTGTGTGGTGGTCAGTTGGTGGTCAGTAGTGTGTGGTCAGTGGTGTTGGTCAGTGGTNTGGTGGTCAGAGTGTGTTCAGTGGTGCGGTGTGATGGTCAGTTGGTCAGTAGTGTGGTGGTCAGTGTGTGGTGGTCAGTGTGGTCAGTGTGTGGTGTCAGTGGTGTGGTGAGTCAGGTGGTCAGTGGTGCGNTNGTCAGTGGTGGTCAGTGGTGTGGTGGTCAGTGGTGACCTGGTGGTCAGTGGTGGTCGTTCAGTGTGTGTGGTCAGTGGTGGTCAGTTGTGGTGGTCAGTGGTGTGGTGGTCAGTGAGTGTGTGAGTGGTGCGNTGGTCAGNGGTGGTCAGTGNTGTGGTGGTCAGTTGGTGGTCAGTCNGTGTCGTGNTCATTGTGGTGGTCAGTTGGTGGTCAGTATGTGGTGTGTGGTCAGTGGTGTGTGGTCAGTGGTGGTCAGTGGTGTGGTGGTCAGTGGTGTGGTGGTCAGTGGTGGTCAGTGGTGTGGTGGTCAGTGGTGGTCAGNAGTGCAGCGGTCGCGCCACCACACGGCGCCACCGAGTTCGACTCTGTCATGGCCATGAAACGTTTATTTTTTTATGTGGCAAGGGCTGAGCTATTTGAANCCTGGCTTTCACAANTATAGCCAACGAAGTGGCTTATCGCGTGGAAATGTTTAGCAGCCAAACCTCTAAAAGCGTGATGTTGTTTAAATGTGGAGGGAAAACCAGAGGACTCAGAGAAAAATCGACGCGACCAGGGGAGATGAGGGCATGCAAACGGTCAAANTAACAGGCCAATAACCGACCTGCATCCACGAGGNATAACATCTCAGCCACCGCNATGATGATGAGAGAGACAGGCAAACTCCTATACAGCAGGTCAGGGTCGGATCGAACCCACAAGCTCCTGCATNCCAGGCGAGGGTAGTTAACATCTCCTGCCGGAGGACCGTGATGATGATGAGAGAGACACGCAAACTCAAATATCAGCAGGCGTGGTCGGGATCGAATCAATCCGCATACCAGGCGAGGTAGTTAATCTCCTAGCCCCGTGATGATGATAGAGAGACACGAACTTGAAATATACAGCAGCAGGCGTCAGGTCGGGATCGAACCCACGAGCTCCTGATACCAGGCGAGGAAGTCAACTCTCGCCACCATGATGAGAGAAAGACATTCATATCAGCAGCTGTCAGGGTCGAATCAAACCCATGACCTCCTGAACACCAGGCGAGTAGTTAAATCTCTTGCCACCATGATAGAGACACGCAAACTCCAAATCTACAGCAGGCGTCAGGGTCGGGATCGAATCCACGACCTCCTGCATACCAGCGAGGTAGTCAACATCTTCTAGCCACCGTGATGATGAGAGAGAGACACGCAAACTTGAAATATACAGCGGGCGTCAGGGTCGGGATCGAACCCACAAGCTCCTGCATACCAGGCGAGGTAGTCAACATCTCCTAGCCACCGTGATGATGATTAGAGAGACATGCAAACTCCAAATATACAGCAGCAGGCGTCAGGGTCGGATCCAACCCACGACCTCGTACATACCAGGCGAGGTAGTTAACATCTCGTCATCGTGATGATGATGAGAGAGACACGCAAACTCCAAATATACAGCAGCAGGCGTCAGGGTCGGGATCGAACCCACGACCTCCTGCATACCAGGCGTGGTAGTTAACATTTCCTAGCCACCGTGATGATGATGAGAGAGACACGCAAACTCCAAATACACAGCAGCAGGCGTCAGGGTCGGTATCGAACCCACAAGCTCCTGCATACCAGGCGAGGTAGTTAACATCTCCTAGCCACCGTGATAATGATGAGAGAGACACGCAAACTCCAACTATACAGCAGGCGTCAGGGTCGGGATCGAACCCACAAGCTCTTGCATACCAGGCGAGGTAGTCAACATCTCCTAGCCACCACGGCGCTAACACACACGCCAGTGACGTTAATCTGAACCGGTCGTTGGGCTTCTCCTAGGTTGACTCTGCCTCAAATGTAGTACCTGGTGTGGTGTGTAGTAAACATCGCCGCTGGGGAAACAAAGGCGGTCGAGCGTGGTGCTGGCCACTCGCCCACCCCCTCGTGTACCACCGCGGCCTTCATAGACGCTGCTCGCTAACAGCACTTGACCCAACAGTCTGTTGAGGCTATACGGGGATCTTTCTGTTTGAAATCATTATTATCAGTGGGTGGTGGTGGTGTGACATTCAATAATTGACTCCACTTACTCGCGAGATAAAAGCGCCCCCTCCTTCAGTTCACGGATAACTCGGAGAATAGCGCAGCAGCGAAGAGGATTGCACAGTTCCCGCAGACAAAATATGAAGAGCGCGGTTGAATGGGTCGTGGGTGACGAAGGGATTTTTTCCGGTCGGTGGCGATGATTCAATGTCGACGACTTTTTCGGAGTCGCAAGAATTCCGTACAGAATCGTCGACAGTAACAAGTCATACTCTTCGTTTTTCGGTAATGTCACGTAGGTAAAAATGAAATTAAAATTAATATAATAATAATAAAATCACGACGTTTACCTACGTGACTTTACCGAAAGAACTAAAAGTATGAATCCTTGCAGTCACGAAAGCTTCAAATCTAGAAGTCAACAAGTCACTCGCAGTGACCGTGGAAGCATTCAAAAGAGAAATAACAAAGCCCCCCGCCGCCCCCACCCGGTTCAGAGTTTCAATCTTTCGCGGTGAATCAATCGACCTTGCCGATTAGGTCCGCTCGTGCGCCACGGACGCGTACGTTGAACTTCCTTTGCGCCGTACGTGGCCATCCAGTGCTACTCGGAGGCGCTGTGCGATTATCCGTTGTCGTGGCGATCAAATAAAGTCCCAATCACTTCTAGATTTGAAACTTTCGTAACTGCAAGGATTCATACTCTTAGGTTTTTTCGGTAAGTCACGTAGGTAAAAATAAAATACAATTAAAGTAATAATAGAAATAAAAAATGTTTTTATATTTTTATTATTACTTAAAAAATAAAAATAATAGAATAAAATAAAATAATTATTTCTATTATTACTTTTATTAAATTTCGATTTAAAGCTTTCGTGACTGCAGGGATTCATCTTCTTGGTTCTTTCGGTAAAGTCACGTAGAAGGGAAGTAATAAAATAATAAAAATAAAATATATTTTTATTATTTTGTGACTTTACTTTTATTATTTTNAATTAGATTTTTTACCTACGTGACTTTACCGAAAAAACCTAAGAGTATGAATCCCAACCATTTCTCCCCCCCGACTCAGATGGAAGGTGAAGTATTTGGTGAAATTGCGCTGGTTATTTAAAAAAAAATTTATATTTTTAATAATATGCTTTTTATTTTTTCATATATATTGATATTTAAAATATATTTAGATGTTTTAAAGGGTTCATTGCCCGAAACGTCGCCTGTTATATCATTTTTGATGGAGCTGTCCGCCAGTCAAGTAAGCTCCGGAAACGATGCGTTCTCCTCTGCTCGCCACGCAAGAAAATTAATCCCTCGGTATATAAATAAATGCTCGCGCGTGGAATTTCTGTGGATTGTTTGTTGCTCGTGTTGTTGTTGTTGTTTACGCGCCTAACTATCGTTTGTTTATTCTTGATTAATGTGCTTAATTATTCAGGAGAGCCACGCCGAGTCGTACATGACTCAGGTTGCAAGAGGCCCTGCTGCTGCTGCTGCATTTGGGTGTTTATTGTCAGATATTTTTTTTNGCCGATTGTAATATCGTCGTGTTTATTATTCACGTGTGGACGAAGAAACCGGAGCGCCCGGAGAAACCCCCACGCCTTGCGCGAGGGGCAACGCTCTATCCACCCCTCCCACCCTGGACACAGAAGGCGGTGAGAACACTTTGCTGTGCCGCCTTCTCCTGGCCGAGCCAGCAGCGTTCACGTGGAAAGCCGCAGTAAGTCGGCCATCAGCTCGCGTGTGCCGTGGTGGGATGCCGTGTGGGTTCCTCCACAGATATACAAATCCACTCTCAAACTCTCTCTCTCCCTCTCTCTCTCCTAAAGGCACGTCCGCCAGCAGTGGTGCCAGTTAGCGGTTGCAAGGCTGCGCCATTACCGTGTCTTGGTGGATGTTTGTTTACTGCTGGCTGTGTCGTTGTTGTTGTTTGTGTTCACGCGCGCGCCAACACCCGTCCGGTCAGCACGGGGGGAGAGACCCCATCTAGCAGCGGAGAGATCAGGGGGGGTGGGGTGGCGATGGTGAGGATGGGGTGGGGCGATGGTGAGGATGGGTGGGCGATGGTGAGGGTGGGGTGGTGGGCATGGCGGAGGGATGGGGTGGGCGATGGTGAGGGTGGGGTGGGCGATGGTGAGGATGGGGTGGGTGATGGTGAGGGTGGGGTGGGTGCGCATGACGGAGGGAGTCAGGGCTCCACACTTGGAGGCAGACTGGGCAATCGCAGCAGCAGCAGGAGGGTTGCGATGGGTTGGCCACGTGTGCAGGGTGGAGGAAGAATCGAGGCGGCTCGCCAGGTTCAAGATCAGGTCGGGTGCGGAGAAGGGGGGGCGGGCTGGGGTGGCAAGGGGGAGTTGGGCGAGGAGGGAATAAGAAGGGGGAGGGCCGTTCTCCGTATACCCCCACGAATAACCCCCCTTGATGTCCCCCTCGCCATTGATGATCTAATTAAGAGCTCGTGAAACCTCGCGATGGCCTGTGCTGGCTTCTTAACGACTGCAACTGAGCGTGTGGGGCTTGAACCCCCCCCTCACCCCTCCAGCCCCCACCCTGGCCCCCGTGGGGGTGGGGGGGGGGGTTTTCGCTCCCTTCCTCCTGCCAGGTCCCGCCGCTTGACCTTTCGCAATTTATGTTCTTGCCACCACCACCACCACCAACAAGGTCGTAGCCATCGTGGTCTCTCCTCCCGAGTTTCTGCGGCGACGGTGACCCTCGCTGAGTTGCCCCCGAGAGATCCGACTTTGTTGGAAGTCCTCCTGCGGGCGATGCCGCAGCTTCTTCGCCTGTGGCCGCTTGTTGCTGGTCGCTCGGCGCTTTTGGGGAACTTCGACCAAACAGGACTCATCACGTCCCACGCGTCGTCGTGGGCGGGAGGCCTTCATCCAGCGGGGGCTGAGAAGTACTGGATTGACATTTTTAAAAAAAACCCGTAAATAAATACATTTCACAGTAAAGTCACGTAGATTGGAAACAATAAAAATAATAAATAAAACATGATAAAATAATTCTCACGACGTTTCGGCCACAACGCAAGCAGACCTGGTCTTCACCTGATGACGGCTGCTTGCGTTGTGGCCGAAACGTCGTGAGAGTTATTTTATTATGTTTTATTTTATTATTTTTATTGTTTCCATTCTACGTGACTTTACCGAAAGAACCAAGAAGATGAATCCCTGCAGTCACGAAAGCTTTAAATCGAAATTTACATTTCACAGTTGAAGGCCCTCTTGCAATCGGCCTTGGTCGTGGCTGCTTTTAACCATACTTCACCACGCTGGTCAGTGCGGGTTNGCTGACGAGGTGAAGACAAGGGGCGTGTATGGCCTAGACAGGGATCAATTCCGGATGTCGTGGCTGGGATTCGAACCCAGGTCTCGTCGGGTTTTTAATTTTTTAAATCGTCCAAGGAGCCCTACCCCTTAACTTTGGAGCTTTCGTGACTGCAGGAATTATTCTTTGGTTCTTTCGTAAAGTCACGTATAAAGATAAAATAATAAATTAAATAATAGCATACGACGTTTCGATTGCAACACAAGCAATCATCATCATACCTGATGATGATTGCTTGTGTTGCATCGAAACGTCATATGCTATTATTTAATTTATTATTTATTATTTTTTCTTTATACGTGACTTTACCGAAAGAACCAAAGAATAAGCCCTACCCCTGTCTCGCATCTTCGTTGATTCCTCCCCCTTCTCTCGCCACGGACCCTCGCTCCACAACCCTCCCTGCACCTCCCTGATGGACGGTAATTGCATTTGAAGGGAGTGCGGCGTTGATGGCAAACGACAGAGGGGAGGTGTAGAGGTGGGAGGGAGGGAGAGGCGCGGATTTATAGAGACACGGGCACGTACCGGTTTTATTACACAAGTCAACACACTTTTTCTGGCATAAGGTATTCCAACGGTTTAAGGTAATTTTGGGGTGCCGATTCCAAATCTGGCATCAGTTTTGTCTATCACATCAGGTTTTTGAGATATAAATATTGCATTTTAATAGAAACTGCAGAAGAAAAATATTAAATAAATGTGGATATCTACATAAAATGATATTATAAACACACTATCCTAAAAATACAGCACCATATTTTAACACTAAAGCAGTCACTGACTCGCAACAACTTGCAATCATAAGTGACAGAGTTAATTTCTGGTAAAATCAATGGAAATGGGGTATGCCGATAGCAAAAAANGAGATGTGATAGAGCAAATCTGAGATCAGATTTGGAATCAGCACCCTGAAAATAGTCTAAAACAGCTGCAAAAGTCCAGGCCAGAATTTTTTTTGGTTTTTTGTTGACCAGTGAATTCATATTCTTAGGTTTTTCGGTAAAGTCACGTAGGTAAAACATTGAAATTAATACAAGTAAAATTAAATAATAAATCACGACGTTTCGGAGGCAACACAAGTCTCCGTCATCAGGTGGGACCGTCACAGCCAGATTTGCTGATGACGGAGACTTGTGTTGCCTCCAAAACGTCGTGATTTTATTTTATTTTACTTGTATTAATTTCAATGTTTTACCTACGTGACTTTACCGAAAAAACCTAAGAATATGAATCCTTGCAGTCACGAAAGCTTCAAATCTAGGACCAGTGAATTATTTGTCCAGGAACAGCCACACACTGACCCGAGACTCGATTTCAGGAGGGTGCCGGCGCTACCTTGTTTGGGTATTTCTCGTTTATTCGTAAGATGTTTTCAACACCGATTTTAACGAAGAGTCGTGTTTATTATTCACGTGGGGAGGATGCAGGAGGGGGAGAAAAGGCCACGCCTTGCGCGAGGTGGCAACGTTCTAATGCCCGTACAGATGGACACAGATGGCGATGAGTCAACTTTCACTGTACAGCCTTCTCCTGGCAGGCAGAGCCGGGTACGGCACCTCACAGGGAGGGAGTTTCACACCATCTGCGTGTGATCCACCAATCCTCGCTGCAGGCCACGTGCGTAGCCAACACCACATCGCTCTCACATGAACACACACGCACAGACACAGATTCCCCGTAGTCCTTTCACAGAGTGTTGGGGCAAGCGCTGTTAGCGGGCACCTTCTGAAGGCCAGGCACGGCACACGAGGGTGGGTGGCCAGCACCATCTCGCTCTCACATGAACACACACGCACAGACACAGATTAGTAGACTTTCACAGAGTGTTGGGGCAGGCGCTGTTAGCGAGTAGCACCTTATGCAGGCCAGGCACGGCACACGAGGGGTGGGTGGCCAACACCACGCCCGACCGCCTTTGTGTGTCCCCCAGTGACGATGTTTACACACCGCTACACCAGGTACTCATTTGAGGCTGCGTCGACCTCGAGGAGGCCCAGGACCGGTTCAGATAATCGCCGTCGCTCGTGTTGATCCGTGAGCGTGAATCGAACCCGGGTCGCCGGGTTCGTAGCGGAACGCGCTAACCGCTGCGCCACCGCTCCTAACTCACTCCGCCGCACGCACACGCACGCGCACACACGCGCACACGCGCACACACGCGCACACGCGCGCAAGCAAAGGCATGGCTACATACACGTTTAGAAGGGGGTGGAGGGAGTGAGTGGGTGGGTGGTTGATGCGAGTGGTGGTGGCGCTGGTAAGTGGGGTTGGTGGGTGTTGATAGGATGGGAAAGCGGAGCGGAGGGTTTAAGTGGGAGTTAAAGGGGGTGGGGGGGGGNTAGGATGAGGGGGATGAGTGATCGCGCCGTCACGACTATTCACGCTCGTGGTAGTGATCTGGCAGCGGAAACGCGCGCTAAACGGATCGGGTCGCGCCGTGAAATAACTCCAGCCACACGATTTAGGGTCGCGTTTCGAGACGAGACACGGGGGGGGGGCGCGTGGGGGTTTGGAGGGGGGGGGGGGGTTACTTTCTATTGGACGCGTGCGATGCCTACTTATTGTGCGCGTGCGCGTGTGTTTGTGTGTCTGGGTCTGTGTGTGAACAACAGCATGGATAGTGGCGGTGGGTGGTTGATGGTGGTGGGTGGTGGGTGATGGTGGGTGGTGATGGGTGGTGGTGGTGATGGGTGGTGGTGGGGTGATGGTGGTGGTGGTGGATAGGTGGGTGGCTGATGGTGGTGATGGTGGTGGTGGTGGTGGTGATGGTGGTGGATGGGTGATGGTGGTGGTGGTGGTGGTGGGTGGTTGGGTGGCTGATGGTGGTGATGGGTGGTGGTGATGGTGGTGGTGGTGGTGATGGTGGTGATGGTGGTGGTGGTGATGGGTGGTGTGGGTGGTGGTGATGGTGGTGGTGGTGGTGGTGTGATAGGTGAGTGGTGGTGATGGTGGGTGGGTGGTGGTGATGGTGGTGGTGGTGGTGGTGGTGGTGGTGGTGGTGGTGATGGGTGGTGGTGGTGATGGGTGGTGGCGGTGTGTGATGGTGTGGGGAGTGGTGGCGCAGTTAGTACGCGTGCCGCACCACGAACCCGGCTGCACCGGGGTTCGATTCCCGCTCACGGTCAACAAACATCGGTGACGAATTATCCGAACTTGTTCTGGGGCTTCCCCTATCTCGACTCATCCTTCAATGAGTACTGGTGGGGTGGTGTAAACATTAGTAATTGGGGAGACAAAGGTTGCCGGGCGTGGTGATATCTACACCCAGCCCTTCATGAGCGCGCGCGTGTGTACGTGTGTGTGGGGAGCGGTGGTGTAGCGGTTAGCGCGCTGCGCTATGAACCCGGCGACCCGGGTTCCATTCCCGCTCACGACCAACACCAGTGACGATTATCTGAACCGGTCCTGGGTCTCCCTAGGTCGACTCAGCTTGAAACGAATACCTGGTGCGGTGTGTAAACATCGCTACTGGGGAGACGAAGGCGGTCGGGCGTGGTGCTGGCCACCCACCCCCTCGTGTACCGTTCCGGCCTTCATAGATGCTCGCCAACAGCACTTGCCTCTACAGTCTGTTCAGGCTACACGGAAGGAATCTTCGCCGCCGCGTGCCATTTCACGTCGCTCTCGGTTATCGAACGAGACCGCTCGAAGCCTTCCGGAGTCTCGTGTGCGCGTCGTCAGGAGGGTCCTGCTCCACTGCGTGTTGGACGAGAGACTTCCTGGCCGCGTGTGTGCGGCCAAGGACATCTGAGAACCCAGCGCGCTGTGTTTACCAGCGGGGTGACACTCTACAACTGCTCATGAGACAATGAGTGTCGAACCCGGTCTCGAGTTGTTGTTGTTTTGCCGACATTGAACCGCCGTTCCTGTGCGCTCCCAGAAAGTCCGTGCGACTGATGTGATGTGTAAAGATTATTTATTATTATTATTCTTTATTTACTTACATTTACGGAGGGACGGGTAAATACAGGATGGTGGCGAATTATTTTCTCGCGCGAAACGTCAGGTGAGTTGAGCATCCCACTTGCTGTACTGCCATCCCGTGGCCACCACCTTCCAGGGAGGGGGAGGGGGTGAGTGGTGGGGACCGCGGGTGGGGTGGATGGGGGGGGGGCATTCAGGGGATGCAGGGGAGGGGCTGTGACGGGGATTAAAGGTGAGAGTGGAGGTGGAAAGCGAGAATAGGAAGGGAGAAGGGGGTGTATTGGGGTGGGGGAGTGGGAGTGGGGAGGGGTGTTATGGGGGGGGGNGCTAAAAGTGAGAGTGGTAGACGCCACGAGTGGCTTTGTTCGAAGTGAGAGTGGAGAGAGAGGGGAGGAGGGAGGGAGGGGAGAGACCGAGAGAGAGGAGTCAGTATCACCAATGAGTGTTTTAAAATCTGCTCCGCTCGAGTGCGCCGCGCTAACGCGTCGAGTCGGGCGCCACGAAGGAGAGAGAGAGAGCGAAAAAAAAACACCGCACGCCAACTCAAATATAGCGGCGGAGAAGGGACACAACGTATCATAAACAACGAGGAGAGGTGATGGGAGAAGGTGGGTGGGTGGGTAGAGGGGGCGGGAGAGTGGAAGCTTCCTCGGGGTTTTTTTTGTGTGTTCGTCTTAAGGCGGCCGCCTTTCGCTCATTTTCCGAGGCATCTGAGCGGACAGCGAGACGCGGCCCGCGGCGCGAGTGGGCAGCCGATTGTGAAATGTGCGGGTGACGATGGTGCCCTTAGCCCCCCCTCACCCCCATTCACCCCCCCCAACCCCCACTGATTCCCCCACGAACAACAGGCACCCTCTCGACACAACTGAACTCTCAGCACTCCGAGAATGTATGCAGACTCCCTGCCTTTGAAGCTGTATCACTACTACCACCACAAATACCACCACTCGACCACCANTTACACCGCCCACACTCCACCACCTCCTCCACCACCACCTCCTCCACCACCCACACTCCACAACCACCTCCACCACCTCCACCACCACTCCACCACCCACACTCCCACCACCACCACCACCCCACACTCCCCCACCACCACACCACCCCCACCCACCACACCACCACCCCNACACTCNCACCACCACCACCACACTCCCCACCAACACCACCACCTCCACCACACCACCACCCACCTCCACCACCACCACGACCTCCACCACCACCTCCACCACACCACACTCACACCACCATCACCACCACCTCACACCACCACCCCACTCCACCACCACCACCACCACCCCATACTCCNCCACCACACCACCACCTCCACCACCACCACCCCACCTAACCCACCTCCACCACCTCCACCACCNCCCCACACTCCCACCACCTCCACCACCACCACCACCCCACACTAACACTNCCACCCCACCTCCACCACCACACCACCACCTCCACCACCACCACCCTCACTCCACCACCATCCTCCACCTCACCACCACCCCACTCCCACCACCACACCCNACACTCCACCACCATCACCACCACTTCCACCACCACCACCCACACTCCCACCACCTCCACCACCTCCACCACCACCCTACACTCCACCACCTCCACCACCACCACCCCACACTCACCACCACCACCACCACTCCACACCAACACCACCACCACCCACACTCNCACCACCACCCNACACTCCACCACCACCCCACCACCTCCACCACCCCACACCATCCACGTCCGCCGTGCCACGTGGCTCTCCGCTATTCATCTCACGGCTCCGTGCGCCCAATCTGCGTCGCGGCGGCGGCGGCGCGACTCGAAGTCTGCGCGGCCGCGCGCCCCTCGCGGGCTGCGATCCACTCGGTACCCTCCGCGCCGCGGTTGCTAAGGGGAGGCGAGGCTGTCTCCAAGGAGCCAAATCATCTTCGCTCTGTTCAATTTCCCGGCAGAAATGAGCGCAAACCCTCGCAATTAAAGTGTTTGAGACGCGGTTCCGGCCCCCCCCCCCCTCCACTCCCCCCCACCATCCTCACCTCTACCCACTTATAGAAATGCGTCACCCCCCCCCCTAACCCCCCCAGCCTCCTCCCATCGCAGCACTCCTCCACCGCACGCTACCGCGCCTAACCCCCGAAGACCCCGGTTCGTACCCCTGCCACTCACCATTTCTACCTCCGAGCCTTCGTCAATTAGACGCCAGCAGCCCGACTCTGACTGTCAGCATCATCATCATTCACACCGACACCATTAACACTACCACCACCACCATCATCAACACCACCAACACCACCAATACCACCACCAACAACACCAATACCACCACCAACACCACCAATACCACCACTAACACCACCATCATCAACACCACCAACACCACCATCACCAACACCACCATCACCAACACCACCAATACCACCACCAACAACACCAATACACCAACACCACCACCAACACCACAACACCACCAACACTCTCAACACCACCAACACCACCAATACCACCACCAACAACACCAATACACCACCAGCAACACCACCATCATCAACACCACCATCACCAACACCACCATCACCAACACCACCATCACCAACACCACCAATACCATCACCAACAACACCAATACCACCAACACCACCACCAACACTCACAACACCACCAACACTCTCAACACCACCAACACCACCAATACCACCACCAACACCACCATCACCAATACCACCATCACCACCACTAACTCTCTCAACACCACCAACAACACTTTGACGACTTGGGAGTGACTTTTCGGGTCCGGTTGGGACACCACTCGCCACTGATGGGCGCCGTGAATGGGAGTCGAAACTCCATAACGCAGTGCGCTAACCACTGCGCCACCGCTCCCCTTACACACACACAAACATGCGGGTTCGTAGCGTAGTGCGCTAACCACTGCGCCACCGCTTCCCTTACACACACACAAACATGCGGGTTCGTAGCGCAGTGCGCTAACCACTGCGCCACCGCTCCCCTTACACACAAACATGCGGGTTCGTAGCTCAGTGCGCTAACCACTACGCCACCGCTCCTCTTACACACACAAACATGCGGGTTCGTAGCGCAGTGCGCTAACCACTGCGCCACCGCTCCTCTTACACACAAACATGCGGGTTCGTAGCGCAGTGCGCTAACCACTGCACCACCGCTGCTTTTACACAAACATGCGGGTTCGTAGCCCAGTGCGCTAACCACTGCGCCACCGCTCCTCTTACACACACACNAACATGCGGGTTCGTAGCGCAGTGCGCTAACCACTGCGCCACCGCTCCGCCAACCAATTCCAGCGAAATGGATTTTTTCTCTTTTTTAAGATAGAGATCTAGTACATTGTTGCGTGAAATGGGCTAATCGATGTATCTGTGATTTTGATTTCTTATAATCGATGGGGCGATGATGCTGAGTGCCCGAGACGGCGAAGTCAGGCGGAGAAGCACGCGGAGACTCACGGTGAGAGGCAGAGACAGAGGGGGGGGGGTGGTGAGAGAGTGTGGGGGGTGAGAGAGACAGAGAGTGTGTGGGGGGTGAGAGAGTGAGTGGGGGGTGAGAGAGTGTGGGGGGGGGTGGTGAGAGAGTGTGGGGGGGTGAGAGAGACAGAGAGTGTGGGGGGTGAGAGAGTGAGTGGGGGNTGAGAGAGACAGAGAGTGTGGGGGGGGGTGAGAGAGTGTGGGGGATGAGAGAGACAGAGAGTGTGGGGGGGGNTGAGAGAGTGTGGGGGGTGAGAGAGTGTGGGGGGTGAGAGAGACAGAGAGTGTGTGGGGGGGGNTGGGGAGAGAGTTAAGGGGGCGGGTGGTGAGACCCATCCCCTAGGTCGACTCGGCCTCTAAATGAGTACCTGGCGGGGCGTTTAAAACATCGCCACTCGGGGAGACAAAGGCGGCCGGCGCGTGGCCCCGGCTACGCCAGGTGCTCGTACCCCGCACGGGCCGCCTTTGTCTCCCCGAGTGACGATGTTGACACACCGCACCGAGCGACTCGTCTAAGGGCGGCCCATCGGCACGGTTCGGATCACGTGGCCACCCACGTGGGAGTCGGTGGCTCGCCCGGTCCTTGGCGCATGGTCGCCAACCACTGCGCCCACCGCTCCTCGTGCACACACGCACACACCTACAGACACACCCACACACACACACCTACACACACANCTACATACACACACACACACACCTACACACATATACACACACACACACACANCTACACACGCCACACACCTACACACACANCTACACACACACACACCTACACCTACACACTCACACACACACACACCTACACACACATACACCNACACACACACCTACACACGCCACACACACACACCTACACACACACACCTACACACACACANCTACACACACACCTACACACCTACACACACANACACACCTACACACACACCTACACACACCTACACACACACACCTACACACCTACACACACCTACACACACCTACACACAACACACACACACCTACACACACCTNCACACACACACCTACACACACACACACACCTACACACACACCTACACAAAGACACCCCGTATACCTGAACAGACTGTAGGGCAAGTGCAGCGAGCACCTATGAAGGCCGGAACGGTACACGAGGGGTGGGTGGCCAGCACCACGCCCGACCGCCTTTGTCTCCCTAGTGGCGATGTTTTAGACTCAGCAGTATAATCGTCACTGGTGTTGGCCGTGAGCGGGAATCGAACCCGGGTCGCCAGGTTCTAGCGCAGCGCGCTAACCGCTACACACCGCTCCCATACACACACACCAGCACACACCTTCACACACACACACACACCTACACACACACCTACACAAACCTACACACACCTACACACACTCCCTACACACACACACCTACACACACACCTACACACACACACCTACACACACCTACACACNTACACACACACACACCTACCACACACACCTACACACACACACCTACACACACACACCCGCATTCCGTCTCGAGTATCTGCCGGGGGAGGGAGCGAGGTGTTTGGGCTTGAGGGGGGGGGGGCGCGGAGCGGAGTGGGCAAGGGGTGGGGCCGGGGTGGGGGCGGCGTGGGGGGGGGGCTGTGAAGATGGAGGTGAAACAGAAGTTAAATGGTCATCACGGCCGCTTCGTTAAAGGCGCTCTCCCATTCCTCCTCCTCCTCGTCTCTTCATTTTCCAATGGAGTCAAGCGAATCGAGAGACTCCTTCCTTCCTACCCCCCTCCTCCCCACCACCCCCCCCCCTTTAGCTCGGCTATCATCCCCCGACTCCCCCTCCCCCCCCNATCTCAACCTTCCCTATGCACCGCTCATTTCTCGGGTCTGCTCGCCGGCGGATGAAATGGTGTGTGGAGGCGACGCAGCGAGGCGTAGGGTTACGAGTTCGGCCAAACGCGAAACACATCACTCGTGTTGAGGTGGGATGGAGGGGGTGGGGAGGTGGGGGGTGGGNTGGGGGAGCGGGGGGAAAGTGACAGGAAGAGAGACAGCGAGAATGTGTTGGAGCCACAGGGAGAGAGACGCTGAACGTGTGCGGGTGTGGCGAGAAAGACACGGAGATAATGTGGGGAGAGAGACACGGAGAGAATGTGGGGAGAGAGACACGGAGATAGAGAGACACTGGGATAATGTGGGGAGAGAGAGACACGGGGAGAATGTGGGGAGAGAGACACGGGGAGAATGTGGGGAGAGAGACACGGAGATAATGTGGGGAGAGAGACACGGAGAGAATGTGGGGAGAGAGACACGGAGATAATGTGGGGAGAGAGACACGGAGATAATGTGGGGGAGAGACACGGAGAGAATGTGGGGAGAGAGACACGGATATAATTTGGGAGAGAGACACGAAGATAATTTGGGAGAGAGACACGAAGAGAATGTGGGGAGAGAGACACGGAGATAATGTGGGAGAAAGACACGAAGAGAATTAGGGAGAGAGACACGGAGAGAATGTGGGGGAGAGACACGGAGAGAATGTGGGGGAGAGACACGGAGATAATGTGGGAGAGATACACGGAGATAATGTGGGGAGAGAGACACGAGGAGAATGTGGGGAGAGAAACACGGAGAGAATGTGGGGAGAGAGACACGGAGATAATGTGGGGAGAGAGACACGGGGATATTGTGGGGAGAGAGATACGGAGATAATGTGGGGAGAGAGACACGGAGAGAATGTGGGGAGAGAGACACGGAGATAATGTGGGGAGAGAGACACGAAGATAATTTGGGAGAGAGACACGGAGATAATGTGGGAGAGAGACACGGAGAGAATGTGGGGAGAGAGACACGGAGATAGAGAGACACGGAGATAATGTGGGGAGAGAGACACGGAGAGAATGTGGGAGAGAGACACGGAGATAATTTGGGAGAGAGACACGGAGATAATGTGGGAGAGAGACACGGAGAGAATGTGGGAGAGAGACACGGAGATAATGTGGGGAGAGAGACACGGGGATATTGTGGGGAGAGAGACACGGAGATAATGTGGGGAGAGAGACACGGAGATAATGTGGGGAGAGAGACACGGAGAGAATGTGGAGAGAGAGACACGGAGATAATGTGGGAGAGAGACACGAAGAGAATTGGGGAGAGAGACACGGAGATAATGTGGGGAGAGAGACACGGATATAATTTGGGAGAGAGAGACGGAGATAATGTGGGGAGAGAGACACGGAGAGATGGGGAGAGAGACACGGAGATATGTGGGGAGAGAGACACGGAGAGATGGGGAGAGAGACACGGAGAGAATGTGGGGAGAGAGACACGGATATAATTGGAGAGAGACACGGAGATAATGTGGGGAGAGAGACACGGAGAGAATNTGGGGAAGAGACACGGAGATTGTGGGGAGAGAGACACGGATATAATTTGGGAGAGAGACACGGAGATAATTGGGGAGAGAGACACGGAGAGAATNTGGGGAAGAGACACGGAGATAATGTGGGGAGAGAGACACGGAGAGAATGATGGGGAGAGAGACACGGAGAGAATTGGGGAGAGAGACACGGATATAATTTGGGAGAAAGACACGGAGATAATTGGAGAGAGAGACACGGAGATAATGATGGGGAGAGAGACGGGATACTGATGGGGAGAGACACGAAGAGAATGATGGGGAGAGAGACACGGAGATAATGATGGGGAGAGAGACAGAAGAGAATGTGGGGGAGAGACACGAAGATAATTTGGGAGAGAGACACGAGGAGAATNTGGGGAGAGAGATAGGGAAAAATGTGGGGAGAGAGACGAAGAGAGTGAGGAGAGAGACACGGAGATAATNTGGGGAGAGAGACGANGAGAGTGAGGAGAGAGACACGGAGATAATGGGGAGAGAGACACGGAGAATGTGAGGAGAGAGACACGAGATGGAGAGAGACACGGAGAGAATNTGGGGAGAGAGACACGGAGATAATGTGGGAGAGATTGTGGAGAGAGAGACACGGAGAGATGAGGAGAGAGAGACAGAGAGATTGTGAGAGAGATGGGGAGTGATGGGGAGAGAGAGACACTGAGATAATTGGGGAAAGGACACGAAGAAAATTTGGGAGAGATTGTGAGAGAGAGGGACAGAGAGAATNTGGGGACAGAGACCGAGGAGATGGGACAGAAATGGTGAGAGATGGAGAGAGAGAGGTGGGAGAGGTGGAAAGGAGTGGAGAGATGGTGAGAGATGGTGAGTGTTGGTGAGTGAGTGATGGTGGGAGGGATGGTGAGAGATGGTGAGTGATGGTGAGTGATGGTGAGAGATGGTGAGAGATGGTGAGTGATGGTGAGAGATGGTGAGAGATGGTCAGAGAATGGGAAGGAGTGAAAGATGTTGAGAGATGTTGAGAGATGGTGAGTGATGGTGAGTGATGGTGAGTGATGGTGAGTGGTGGTGAGAGATGGTGAGTGATGGTGGTGAGTGATGGTGAGTGATGGTGAGTGGTGGTGAGAGTTGGTGAGTGGTGGTGAGAGATGGTGAGTGGTGGTGAGAGATATGGTGATGGTGAGAGTTGGTGAGTGAGGTGAGTGATGGTGAGTGGTGGTGAGAGTTGGCGAGTGAGGTGGTGATGGTGATGGTGGGAGAGATGGTGAGTGGTGGTGAGAGATGGTGAGAGATGGTGAGTGTTGGTGAGAGGTGGTGAGTGAAAGATGGTGAGAGATGGTGAGTGGTGGTGAGAGATGGTGAGAGATGGTGAGTGTTGGTGATTGAGGATGGATGGGAGAGATGGTGAGAGAGATGGTGGTGAGGGTGGTGAGAGATGGTGAGTGNTGGTGAGAGAGGTGGTGATGGTGAGAGATGGTGAGAGTTGGTGAGTGGTGGTGAGAGAGAGATGGTGAGTGGTGGTGAGTGATGTGAGTGGTGGTGAGTGGTGGTGAGAGATGGTGAGTGAGAGATGGTGAGTGGGATGGTGGGAGAGATGGTGAGTGGTGGTGAGAGAGGTGAGAGATGGTGAGTGATGGTGAGAGATGGTGAGTGGTGGTGAGTGATGGTGAGAGAGAGATGGTGTAGAGAGAGATGGTGAGATGAGTGAGTGGTGGTGAGTGGTGGTGAGAGATGGTGAGTGGTGGTGAGAGAGAGAGATGGGACACGGAGATGGTGAGTGGGGTGAGTGATGGTGGAGAGAGGTGAGAGGTAGTGAGAGAGATGGTGAGNGATGGTGAGAGAGATGGTGAGAGATGGTGAGTGATGGTGAGAGAGAAGAGATGGTGAGAGAGGTGAGTGAGAGATGGTGAGGGTGGTGAGAGATGGTGAGAGATGGTGATGGTGGGAGTGATGGTGAAAGTGGTGAGAGANGGTGGTGATGGTGAGAGATGGTGAGTGATGGTGAGAGATGGTGAGTGGTGGTGAGTGGTGGTGAGAGATGGTGAGTGATGGTGAGAGTTGGTGAGTATGGGAGAGATGTTGAGAGAGGTGAGAGGGTGAGAGTGGTGAGTGATGGTGAGAGATGGTGAGAGATGGTGAGAGATGGTGAGTGATGGTGGTGATGGTGAGTGTTGGTGAGAGATGGTGAGTGATGGTGAGTGATGGTGAGAGATGGTGAGAGATGGTGAGAGATGGTGAGTGAGGTGAGTGATGGTGAGAGAGGTGAGTGATTGAGAGTTGGTGAGTGATGGTGAGAGAGTTGAGAGATAGGTGAGAGATGGTGAGAGTTGGTGAGTGATGTGAGAGATGGTGAGAGATGGTGAGAGAGGTGGTGATGGTGAGTGATGGTGAGTGTTGGTGAGAGATGGTGAGTGATGGTGNGTGATNGTGAGAGATGGTGAGAGATGGTGAGAGATGGTGAGTGGGTGAGTGGTGGTGTAGTGATGGGAGTGATGGTGAGAGATGGTGAGTGATGGTGAGTGATGGTGAGTGTTGGGAGAGATGGTGAGAGATGGTGAGAGATGGTGAGTTGATGGTGTAGAGATGGTGAGAGATGGTGAGAGAGATGGTGAGTGGTGGTGATGGTGAGTGATGGTGAGAGATGGTGAGGANGGTGAGTGATGGTGAGTGATGGTGGTATGGTGAGAGAGATGGTGAGAGAGGTGNGTGGTGAGGATGGTGAGTGATGGGAGTGATGGTGAGTGATGGTGGTGATGGTGAGAGAGGTGAGTGATGGTGAGAGATGGTGAGAGAGGTGAGTGATGGTGAGAGAGGTGGTGAGAGATGGTGAGAGAGATGGAGAGAGGTGAGTGATGGTGAGTGAGGTGAGAGTATGTGAGAGATGGTGAGAGATGGTGAGAGAGGTGAGTGTTGGTGAGTGATGGTGAGTAGTGAGTGATGTAGAGAGTGAGTGTTGGTGAGTGAGTGATGAGTGAGTGAGTGTTGGTGAGTGATGGTGAGAGATGGTGAGAGATGGTGAGAGATGGTGAGTGTTGGTGAGTGATGGTGAGTGATGGTGGTGATGGTGAGTGTTGGTGAGAGAGATGGTGAGTGATGGTGAGTGTTGGTGAGAGATGGTGAGAGTTGGTGAGTGGTGGTGAGTGGTGGTGAGTGATGGTGAGAGATGGTGAGAGTTGGTGAGAGATGGTGAGTGATGGTGAGTGATGGTGAGTGATGGTGAGTGATGGTGAGAGATGGTGAGAGTTGGTGAGAGATGGTGAGAGTTGGTGAGAGATGGTGAGAGTTGGTGAGAGATGGTGAGAGTTGGTGATGGTGGTGAGTGATGGTGAGAGATGGTGAGAGTTGGTGAGAGATGGTGAGTGATGGTGAGTGATGGTGAGTGATGGTGAGTGATGGTGAGAGATGGTGAGTGATGGTGAGAGATGGTGAGAGTTGGTGGTGAGAGAGATGGTGAGTGATGGTGAGAGNTGGTGAGAGGTGGTGATGGTGAGTGATGGTGAGAGATGGTGAGAGGTGAGAGATGGTGAGAGTTGGTGAGAGTGAGTGACAAGGAGGGGAAGGATAGTGAGGGATGAGGACTGCGATGATGGAAGTTGTGAGCGCGAAGGGAGTGAGTGGGTGCGGGTGAGTGGTGTGATCGAGGGTGAGTGATGGTGAGGGTGAGTGAGAGAGTGCGGNGTGAGTGAGGGGGGGGCGAGGTGGGGAGTGATGGGAGAGGAAGAGATGGGAGCTTTGCGCCTGAATTAAGAGTGACGTGAGGAATTGAGATGGGAGGCGGAGTGAGGGTATGTGTGTGTGTGTGTCTTTGTGTGTGTGTCAGTGTGTGTCTTTGTGTGTGTCTTTATGTGTGTGTGTCTTTGTGTGTGTGTGTGTCATGTGTGTCCGTGTGTGTGTGTCTTTGTGTGTGTGTCAGTGTGTGTCTTTGTGTGTATGTCTTTGTGTGTGTGTAAGTGTGTGCATTTGTTGTGTCTGGGGAGCGGTGGTGTAGCGGTTAGCGCTACGCTGCACTACAAAGCTGGCGATCCGAGTTCGAATTCCGCTCACGGCCAACACCGGTGACGATTATTTTAACCGGTCCTGGGCCTCCCTAGGTCCACTCAACCTGAAATGAGTAGCTGGTGTGGTGTGTAAACATCGCCACTCGGAAGACAAAGGCGGTCGGGCGTGGTGCTGGCTACTTACCCCTTCGTGTACCTTTCTGGCCTTCATAGGAGCTCGCTAACAGCACTTGCCCTAACAGGCTATACGGGGGATCTTTGTTTTTGTCTTTGTGTGTCAGTGTGAGTGTACTTGCCGATGACTGGTACCAGCGGTGTCAAGATCGGCCTCTGTGGAAGAGGCTCGTGAAGGACGCTACTGGGCAGTTGGAGGCAGTCGCCCTCCAGCAACAACGGAGGGCAGAGGAGCGACGCTCACAACAACGAGCGGAGCGCCGGGTGCCTAAAGCACAGCAAGTTAGCAAAGTAGGGGGCACAGATGGTGCATCGGCCACTCATCTCAGTCAGTCGACCCGTGGCACCTGGGTCTATCCCGTGACCTCCTGCCAGCGGGCGTTCGACACTTCACGTGGACCTAAACGTGCACATAGCCTGGCACAAGCGCCGTAGGGACGTCACCGTCACTTAGTGGCGAATGGCGGTTGTTGTTGTTGTGTCGGTGTGTCAACACCAGTGACGATTATCTGACTCGGTCCAGAGTCAAAGGCGGCCGGGCGTGGTGCTGGTCACCCACCCCCTCGTGTGCCGTGCCGGCCTTCATAGGCGGTCACTAACAGCACTTGCCCCAACAGTCTGTCAAGGCTATCGGGGTGGATCTTTGCCTGTGTCTGTAAACATCGCCGCTAGGAAGACAAAGGCGGCCGGGCGTGATTCTGGCCACCACCACCACCCTCTCGTGTGCGGTGCCGACCTTCATCGGTGCTACTCGATAACGGCACTTGCCCCAACNGTCTGTGAAGGCTACGCGGGGGATCTTTGTCTTTGTAGGTTCCGCACTGACCACGTGTCCCCACGTGGGGTAGACGCGATAAGGGGCTTTGAGCCATGGCGGTGGGGGGGGGGGNTAAGACGGGGGGGGATGAAGAGGGGGGGGATGAAGAGGGGGGGATGAAGAGGGGGGCAAAGATAAGTGGGGGGGGGCAGATGCCTCTTTCTCCCGTGGGACCAGAGGCCCAAGGAGCATGGCGAGATAGAGAGACCCGGAGAGAGAGAGACACACACGGCAGAGACACGCTGNCGATGGGACAGAGACACGCTGACGATGGGACAGAGACAGAGACACGCTGGCGATGGGACAGAGACACAGAGACACGGAGACACAGAGACACGGGGAGACACAGAGACACAGAGACACGCTGACGATGGGACGGAGACAGAGACACGCTGGCGATGGGACAGAGACACGGAGACAGAGACACGCTGACGATGGGACAGAGACAGAGACACGCTGACGATGGGACAGAGACACAGAGACACGCTGGCGATGAGACAGAGACACAGAGACACAGAGACACAGAGACACGGACAGGGAAATTAGAGCGATACAGAGACGCAGAGCCGCCTAAAGAGACGCATAGACATGGGGATGTACACGCGGACATGCATGTCGACTGGCACAGAGAGACACAGACACACGAGACACGGACCTCCCTCCCCTACCCCTCCAGCCCCCTACAGAGTGGCGTCCCCAAACCCCCATCCGACGCGTGGCTAGGATATGGTTACCACGGTAACTGTTGCCCGGGTAACGGAGCAACGCGTGTGTACTGCGAGTACTGTATGATGCGGGGGGGGGGAGTGATGGAGGGGGGGAGGGAGGGGGGAGGGAGGGGGTGATGGAGGGGGGGGAGGGAGGGGGGGGAGGGGGGGGTGATGGAGGGGGGGAGGAGGGGGGGAGGGAGGGGGTTATGGAGGGGGGGGAGGGAGGGGGGGAGGGAGGGGGGGAGGGAGGGGGGTTATGGAGGGGGGGAGGGAGGGGGGAGGGAGGGGGGTAGAGAGGG
>MU249624.1:2596062-2768114 GCA_018977245.1 Lethenteron camtschaticum | reverse complement strand
ACAATGTTTTAAAAAACCCATCTAGACTAAAATGTCTAGCAAAATATGAATACGGCTACGTAAGATGGTGAATTGCCTCTTAAAACATTTAAATATACAAGAAATATATAAATTATGGAAAGGAAAGTTACCAGATTAGGCAAGTACGGAGAATGGGATTTTTTTTTTTACGTGAACAAATTGGCTTAGGGCAGTCAGGGAACACGAAAGTAAACACGGTTCTTATTAAACATTTACAAAGGGTGACAGGGAGGGCTCCTGCATGGGCCAACAGGTTATCCCTCAGGTGTTGAGCGAATGCCGTGCGCTGTCCTGTGACTGCGATGATCTCTCTTGTGCCGACAGCATCTGGCAGCTACAACTGTCGCTGCCGTGCAGTCCTCACACGCAGGTCCACCTCCCTGCCCAGGAGGTCGTAGAGGGCGGCTCCCTTCCTCGTGATGTCCGACGCCAGTTGCCGCGACAACTTGAAATCCGTGATCTGGAAGAGTCGGGCACCGCAAAGTTGACTGTTTACTAAACCTAATGAGGTGCTTTTTTCTTCTTGTCTTTCCGACAGACCTGTTCTTCACCCGAGGACGGTTGCTTGCGTTGTGGCCGAAACGGCGTGAGAATTGTATTTTATTATGTTTTATTTTTATTATTTTATTATTTCCCTTCTACGTGACTTTACCGAAAGAACCAAGAAGATGAATCCCTGCAGTCACGAAAGCTTTAAATCGAAATTTAATGAGGTGCTGCAGCCACGTTTCATTTAACATTCTATCACTGCTAATTATGACTTTCAAAACGTCATCCAATCCTGAGAAACAATTATATGCAGAATGGATTATACCCAATTGAAGTCTTACTACGTTTTAATGCAGGGGTCCTCAAACTTTTTAAACAGGGGGCCAGTTTCACTCTCCCTCAGGACCGTTGGAGGGCCGGACTACAGTTAAAAAAAAACTATGAACAAATTTCTATGCACACTGCATATATCTTATTTTGAAGTGAAGAAACAAAACGGGAACAAATACAATATTTAAAATGAAGAACAAGTAAAGTTAAATCAACAAACTTGCCAGTATTTCAATGGGAATTATGGGCCTGCTTTTGGCTAATGAGATGGTCAATGTCCGGTTCCATATTTGTCACTGCAAGTCGTAACAAGTGATGCAAGTGTGCATCCGTTAGTCTAGATCTGGTTGGAGATTTCCAATGTTTCATTCTGGAAAAAGTCTGTTCACAGACATAAGTGCTGCCAAAGATGGTTGCCATTTTGAGTGCATGGTTCCTGAGATGAGGATATGTCTCAGAGGGGAGAGATGCATAGAAATTATGAAGGCTGCTTGACTTGATGTATTTTTCAGTTTTAATATTTTATCTTTTCTCACTTCTCCGACCAAATAATCATATTTATCTTTATGTTGAGTTTCATAGTGTCGACGTAAATTGTATTCTTTGAACACAGACACTATATTCTGGCATATCAGACACACAGCTCTTTCCTTGTACTGCATGAAAAAGTAATCATAAGTCCACTGTTCTTTGAATATCCTACACTCCGAGTCAATTTTTCTCTTTCAATATATATACAGCGCTACAAAAAACAATATACCAGCAATAACTTTGCCCACACAGAGACATACAGACTGCACTGCCCATCAATGCAGTCTGATTGGGGGAACTCCGCTTTTACCCCAGGCTCACACTGGTGTGGGTGCCATTAAAAAGTTAATTACACCTGCAGTTTGTTCACAGATCGCAGTGCGATCTGCGAACTCGCGTAGGAATCTGATCGCATGGGGAGAAGATTCCACTGCAGGAAAAGAAGGCACATGTGCCTTTTTTCTTCCGAATCTAATGCAAGTTCAGCCATACAAGCATATGGCTGAACTCGCACTGCTCAGATATCGCAACAGTATGAACCGGGCTTACACAACATACAACATATCACCTCATACAACTGAATAGCAATCAGAATATAAATGCACTTACTGTCATTTAAATTGGGTTTCCTATTCCTCGGCCTGTCTGTCACTGACCAGCACGGAAAACAGCAGGCAGCGCCTCCAGAGATCAGAGATCACTCTGTTATTACCCCTCTATCATTTACTCAGCGGTGCGTGTTCAGCCAGAAATATTACTGGGAGTGGAGCCGAGGGGCAAGTGAGGGAGCTGAGGGAGGAGAGCCAGTCAAACACAGCCAGGGGAGGGCTGGCAGCCTTAGGCCTGGGGGGCAAGTCCAGTCAATTAGCCCATTGAACCATTCACCAGCGCAGCCCAATGAGTGCCCACCGTCGCAGCTCAATCAGTGCTCACCAGCGCAGCAAATCAGTGCTCGCCACCGCAGCCCAATCAGTGCCCACCACCGCAGCCCAATGAGTGCTCACCAGCGCAGCCCAATTAGTGCTCACCAGCGCAGCCCAATTAGTGCTCACAAGCTGCAGCCCAATTAGTGACCATGGGCCGGATAAATGTCCTCGGCGGGTCGCATGTGGCCCGCGGCCGTAGTTTGAGGACCCCTGTTTTAATGAGTACCACTTCGTGGGGACGTCAACAGTTGTCTTTTAAATTCACTCACCCCTACCAATGGAATGTGGAATTTCCACACTGACTGTAGTGTTGTATTTGGAAATGAGCACGACCTTAATGCTTGATGATCAGGAAATCACTTAATTTTGATATCTTAATATTAAAAGGGTTCACCATTGATATCTTGGTCACAAATACCCGATGTTCGGTGTACTTCCCTACAGCATTTCATAGGCGTTTGGCTGTGTAATATGAAAATGTGACATACGCGTGAGCCCAACTGGAAGGAGAATGTGGGCTCCTCCTGGGGCAGATCGCCCTGGCTGGCGTGCACATTCGAGGCGTGGTAGAGCACGCTTGTCAGCTTGAGCAGCTCCTTCACCGCGTAGCCGTCAGCCTGGTATAGACGCTTGGTGTTCAGCTTGACGTGAGCCTTGGTGGCCTGGGGGTACACGGCCCCAACAGCACACGCTCATGCACACCGCTGTCGTGCAGTTCCACACCACTGTCAGCCGTGGCTGTATCGATGAGGGCCACTCCAATGGCAAAGGGTTTTAGCGACAAAACTGACACCTTTTTTACAAGGAGTCATGTTTGCATAGACCACAATACCTGCAGTCATAATGCAAAAAATAACTCTGATAATGTGCACTGTCCTTGAAGTTGATTGGTCCACACCCGAGATAGTTTCCCGAGAGCCTAGTCTCACATGGGTTGGACCAGATGACGACCCATGTGAGACTAGGCTCTAAGGAAAGCTGTCTCGGGTGTGGACCAATCAACTTCAAGGACAGTGCACATTATCAGAATTATGTTTTTTGTTTGCATTATGACTGCAGGTTGTGGTCTATGCAAACATGACTCCTTGTAAAAAAGGTGTCAGTTTTGTTGCCAGATATAAGGGTAAAAAAAACTATTATCATATTTTTTACTGGCAAATGAGGTTCCAATGGTGTTTTAGCGATTAACTTGACACTAATCATTGTAGGCATAATGATGCATCAATGTTCTAGATTTGAAGTTTTCGTGACTGCAAGGATCGATACGCTTTGGTTCTTTGGGAAAAGTGATGTAGGTGAAAAAAATAAGAATAAAAAAAATAGAAATAACTAAATTAAATCACGACTTTCGGAAGCAACATCGCTATAATATAATCTCTAGTCACAAACAGCTCTCTTTGCCCACTACAGTAATTTTTGTTTCTTGCTGTGGTTGTCCCAATGATGACGGAGGCTTGTGTTGCTTCCGAAACGTCGTGATTTAATTTAGTTATTTCAATTTTTTTTACCTACGTGACTTTACCAAAAGAACCCGAGGATGCATCAATGCATTATTCATTACAATTGTTTACCTCGCGAAGCCTTATGGAGTCTTAAGGCTGTTTCAGGAGGGTCCTGATAATTTTTTGTCGTTTCGGGTGATGACTGATGAGTTTCTCAATTGTGTGATTTGCACGTAAGTTTGCTCCTTTGGGAAATTTGGACCACGACTCCAGCATACAACGGCCTACCCTTCTTTGAACATCACAATATCTTTCATGTCCACAAACGAAAAGAAAACGAAACCTAAAACATTCAGAGGCATGCTTGAAATTGCAAGTACAGTAGCACATCGTATTGACTTAATAATAGTGGGTTTGGGCAGAAAACGTCGCAAACAAGGCCACTGATTAAGCCTGCCGACAAAGTCGTGGCAGGTGGAGGAGGGGACACATCCGAGAGTATGACAACCGGGGATTTAGCGGCGGCTTCAGCTCACGTGCAGGATTTGTTGCATCGCATAAACCAATCCACCTTTGCTCACAGAGTAGTGGTCATCTTGGCCAAAACTTATAGCGCCACAATACCTTTTCCTCTTGAATTTTGCCCGACCTCCACAGTTCAATATAAATGCAAGACACGGGTCAGATACGTCAGCACAGAGGGTCACTCGCTACCAGGGCTCAGGATTCAGCGCATGGCGATCGAGAAAGAAGTGACTGACCTCCGTGTCCCAGTGAGGTACGGAGGGAGGGAGTCTCACCATAAACTCGGCCACCGCCTTGATGAAGAACACTCGATCATGCTCCGTGTCAATGTCCGCAGGAATGTCCGACTGTGGCTCGTACCTACGGCCATGCAGTGTGACAAAACAGGTGAATACTCTTAGATTTTTTCGGTAAAGTCACGTAGGTAAAAATTAATAAAAGTTAAATAAAAATCACGACGTTTCGGAGGCAACACAAGCTTCCGTCTTCAGGTGGAACCGTCACAGCACGATTGCTGCATCAAGTGTCTCCTTGCTGTATCAAGTATCCTCTTTGCTTGATAAAGCAATCGTGCTGTGACGGTTCCACCTGAAGACGGAAGCTTGTGTTGCCTCCGAAACGTCGTGATTTTTATTTTACTTTAATTAATTTAGTTTTTTACCTACGTGACTTTACAGAAAAAACCTAAGAGTATGAATCCTTGCAGTCACGAAAGCTTCAAATCTAGCATTAAAACAGGTGAAACCGACACCACCAGCAGCAGCAGCACCGCTGCCATTTGAGGTGACGAGTGGAGAAGCACTGAATCTGGCGCTGCCCCCTGCAGGTGTCACTGGCACCAACGAGGCATCGGCTTCCAGCCAGCAAAACTTTTGTGTTCATGTAATATATGAAGTATGATTGTCGCGTGTAATTAGTTCACGTAAACTTTGCATTCACTAAACGTACAACGTGTTACACAAAGACAAGAATGTGTTTGCGAGTCGAATCCCGACCCCGCATCGTGTGAGGAGCCTGGTGACGCTGCTGCGTCTCGTGTGTGTTGAGCGTGTGTGTGTGTTGAGCGCTGTGTGTGGTGAGCGCTGTGTGTGTGGTGAGCGCTGTGTGGTGAGCGCTGTGTGTGGTGAGCGCTGTGTGCGTGTTGAGCGCTGTGTGTGTTGAGCGCTGTGTGTGTGTTGAGCGCTGTGTGTGGTGAGCGCTGTGTGCGTGTTGAGCGCTGTGTGTGTGTTGAGCGCTGTGTGTGCTGAGCGCTGTGTGTGGTGAGCGCTGTGTGTGTGTTGAGCGCTGTGTGTGTGTTGAGCGCTGTGTGTGGTGAGCGCTGTGTGCGTGTTGAGCGCTGTGTGTGCTGAGCGCTGTGTGTGGTGAGCGCTGTGTGTGTGTTGAGCGCTGTGTGCGGCAACCAGCCTCTTCACGAGCCACGCGAGGACCTCGGCCACCAGCGGGAAGTTGGGCTGGCGGAAGTTCTCCATTGAGATGAGGCGCGGGTAGCCCAAGGCCCGCATCATCTCCGTGAAGTCTGCATCAGAGGTCGCAAACGGGTTTTGATTCCTTACCCATACCCGGCCGCACCAAGGTCGCAAACGGGTACCCGTACCCGGCCGTACCCGTACCCTACCCGTACCCGGCCGGGTACGGGTAGGGTACAGGTATCGGGTACCTGATTGCGACCTCTGGGATGAAGCCATGTTGCAGGCGCGGGTGGGTTGATTCTAGGAACTTGAATTGTGAGAAGAGACAAGACGTTGGGAAATGAGTGACAAACGGTTACTCACCAGTGACTCACGGTCTACCCGTACCTGGCCGCACCAGGGTCGCAAACGGGTACCCGGCGGGTATCAGGCAGGTACGGGTATCGGGTACCCGGTTGCGACCTGGTAGCCGGGTTCAGGTGACCGGTTGCGACCGCCGAGACGAACAGCAGGCGGAAACAGACACGGTAGAAACAATTTAGTAAAACTAAGAGACACTTTTAAAACGATTAAAGTATGATAATTTTTTTTTACCCTTTTATCTGGCATAAAAACTGACACCTTTTTTTTNACAAGGAGTCATGTTTGCATAGACCACAATACCTGCAGTCGTAATGCAAAAAAAAACATAACTCGGATAATGTACACTGCCTTGAAGTGATTGGTCCACACCCGAGACAAAAAAGGGTTAAAAAAACAATTATCATATTTTTCTACTGGCAAATGAGGTTCCAATGACGATTAAAGTATTCAAAACTTTAAATTCATTTCACCAGGTAAGGCCCGCTGAGCTATAGAGTATTCTTTTAGAAGCCACGTGGCCACAAATGAAAGCTCAACCTAGGGCTTATGTGGAAATTTATAGCAGCCAAATACTCGAAATGCACGTTGATTGCAAATGTGGAAGAAAAAAACCCGATGACCCGGAGAAAATCCACGGGACTACGGGGAGAGCAGTAGATATGCAAACTCTAAATATACAGGCATCAGGGTCGGGATCGAACCCACGACCTGCATACCAGGCGAGGGAGAGATACTGAGGACACAGAGGGATACACCGGGCGAGGGAGACACACTGGGTGAGGGAGACACTCACTGGGGAAGAGAGACACTGGGGGAGGGAGACACTTACTGGGGGGGGGGGGAGACACTCACTGGGGGAGAGAGACACTCACTGGGGAGAGAGACACTCACTGGGGGAGAGAGACACTCACTGGGGGAGGGAGACACTCACTGGGGGAGAGAGACACTCACTGGGGGAGAGAGACACTCACTGGGGGAGAGAGACACTTACTGGGAGAGAGAGACACTCACTGGGGGAGAGAGACGCTCACTGGGAGAGAGAGACGCTCACTGGGGAGAGAGACACTCACTGGGGGAGAGAGACACTCACTGGGGAGAGAAAGACACTTACTGGGAGAGAGAGACACTCACTGGGGGAGAGAGACGCTCACTGGGAGAGAGAGACGCTCACTGGGGGAGAGAGACACTCACTGGGGAGAGAGAGACACTTACTGGGAGAGAGAGACACTCACTGGGGGAGAGAGACACTCACTGGGAGAGAGAGACACTCACTGGGGAGAGAGACACTCACTGGGGGAAAGAGACACTCACTGGGGGAGGGAGACACTCACTGGGAGAGACACTCACTGGGGGAGAGAGACACTCACTGGAGGAGAGAGACACTCACTGGGGGAGAGAGACACTCACTGGGGGAGAGAGACACTCACTGGGGGAGAGACACTCACTGGGGGGAGAGAGACACTCACTGGGGAGAGAGACACTCACTGGGGAGAGAGACACTCACTGGGGAGGGAGACACTCACTGGGGGAGAGAGACACTCACGGGGGAGAGAGACACTCACTGGGGGAGAGAGACACTCACTGGGGGAGAGAGACACTCACTGGGGGAGAGACACTCACTGGGAGAGAGACACTCATGGGAGAGAGACACTCACTGGGGGAGAGAGACACTCACTGGGGGAGAGAGACACTCACTGGGGGAGAGAGACACTCACTGGGGGAGAGAGACACTCACTGGGGGAGGGAGACACTCACTGGGGCAGAGAGACACTCACTGGGGGAGAGAGACACTCACTGGGGGAGAGAGACACTCACTGGGGAGAGAGACACTCACTGGGGGAGAGAGACACTCACTGGGGAGAGAGACACTCACTGGGGAGAGAGAGACACTCACTGGGGGGAGGGAGACACTCACGGGGGGAGAGAGACACTCACTGGGGGAGAGAGACACTCACGGGGGAGAGAGACACTCACTGGGGGAGAGAGACACTCACTGGGGGAGGGAGACACTCACGGGGGAGAGAGACACTCACTGGGGGAGAGACACTCACTGGGGGAGAGAGACACTCACTGGGAGAGAGAGACACTCACTGGGGGAGAGAGACGCTCACTGGGAGAGAGAGACGCTCACTGGGGAGAGAGACACTCACTGGGGGAGAGAGACACTCACTGGGGAGAGAGAGACACTGGGAGAGAGAGACACTCACTGGGGGAGAGAGACGCTCACTGGGAGAGAGAGACGCTCACTGGGGGAGAGAGACACTCACTGGGGAGAGAGAGACACTTACTGGGAGAGAGAGACACTCACTGGGGGAGAGAGACACTCACTGGGAGAGAGAGACACTCACTGGGGGAGAGAGACACTCACTGGGGAGAGAGACATCACTGGGGGAGGGAGACACTCACTGGGAGAGAGACACTCACTGGGGGAGAGAGACACTCACTGGAGGAGAGAGACACTCACTGGGGGAGAGAGACACTCACTGGGGGGAGAGAGACACTCACTGGGGGAGAGACACTCACGGGGGAGAGAGACACTCACTGGGGAGAGAGACACTCACTGGGGAGAGAGACACTCACTGGGGGAGGAGACACTCACTGGGGAAGAGAGACCCTCACGGGGGGAGAGAGACACTCACGGGGGAGAGAGACACTCACTGGGGAGAGAGACACTCACTGGGGGAGAGAGACCTCACTGGGGGGAGAGACACTCACTGGGAGAGAGACACTCACTGGGAGAGAGAGACACTCACTGGGGAGAGAGACACTCACTGGGGAGAGAGACACTCACTGGGGGAGAGAGACACTCACTGGGGGAGAGAGACACTCACTGGGGGAGGGAGACACTCACTGGGGCAGAGAGACACTCACTGGGGGAGAGAGACACTCACTGGGGGAGAGAGACACTCACTGGGGGAGAGAGACACTCACTGGGGAGAGAGACACTCACTGGGGAGAGAGAGACACTCACTGGGGGAGGGAGACACTCACTGGGGGAGAGACACTCACTGGGGGGAGAGACACTCACTGGGGGAGGGAGACACTCACTGGGGCAGAGAGACACTCACTGGGGAGAAAGACACTCACTGGGGGAGAGAGACACTCACTGGGGGGAGAGAGACACTCACTGGGGGAGAGAGACACTCACTGGGGGAGGGAGACACTCACTGGGCAGAGAGACACTCACTGGGGGAGAAAGACACTCACTGGGGAGAGAGACACTCACTGGGGAGGGAGACACTCACTGGGGGAGAGAGACACTCACTGGGGGAGGAGACACTCACTGGGGGAAGAGACACTCACTGGGGGAGAGAGAAACTCACTGGGGGAGGGAGACACTCACTGGGGAGAGAGAGACACTCACTGGGGGAGAGAGACACTCACTGGGGGAGAGAGACACTCACTGGGGGAGAGAGACACTCACTGGGGGAGGGAGACACTCACTGGGGGAGAGAGACACTCACTGGGGGAGAGAGACACTCACTGGGGGAGGAGACACTCACTGGGGGAGAGAGACACTCACTGGGGGAGAGACACTCACTGGGGGAGAGACACTCACTGGGGGAGAGAGACACTCACTGGGAGAGAGAGACACTCACTGGGGGAGAGAGACACTCACTGGGGGAGAGAGACACTCACTGGGGGGAGAGAGACACTCACTGGGGAGAGAGACACTCACTGGGGGAGAGATACACTCACTGGGGAGAGAGACACTCACTGGGGGGAGAGAGACACTCACTGGGGGAGAGAAACACTCACTGGGGGAGGGAGACACTCACTGGGGGGATAGAGACACTCACTGGGGAGAGAGACACTCACTGGGGAGGGAGACACTCACTGGGAGAGAGAGACACTCACTGGGGGGAGAGAGACACTCACTGGGTTAGAGAGACACTCACTGGGGGAGAGAGACACTCACTGGGGAGGGAGACACTCACTGGGGAGAGAGACACTCACTGGGGGGAGAGAGACACTCACTGGGGGGAGAGAGACACTCACGGGGGGAGAGAGACACTCACTACGAGAGAGACACTCACTGGGGGAGAGAGACACTCACTGGGAGAGAGTGACACTGGGGGAGAGAGACACTCACTGGGGGAGAGACACTCACTGGGGGAGAGAGACACTCACTGGGGGGAGAGAGACACTCACTGGGGGAGAGAGACACTCACTGGGAGAGAGACACTCACTGGGGCGAGAGAGACACTCACTGGGGGAGAGAGACACTCACTGGGGGAGGGAGACACTCACTGGGGAGAGAGACACTCACTGGGGAGAGAGACACTCACTGGGGGAGAGAGACACTCACTGGGGAAGAGACACTCACTGGGGGAGAGAGAAACTCACTGGGGGAGAGACACTCACTGGGGAGAGAGACACTCACTGGGGGAGAGACACTCACTGGGGGAAGAGACACTCACTGGGGGGAGAGAGACACTCACTGGGGAGAGAGACACTCACTGGGGAGAGAGACACTCACTGGGGAGAGAGACACCACTGGGGAGAGAGACACTCACTGGGGGAGAGAGACAATGGGGGAGAGAGACACTCACTGGGGGAGAGAGACACTCACTGGGGGAGAGAGACACTCACTGGGGAGGGAGACACTCACTGGGGAGAGAGACACTCACTGGGGGAGAGACACTCACTGGGGGAGAGAGACACTCACTGGGAGAGAGAGACACTCACTGGGGGAGGGAGACACTCACTGGGGGGAGAGACACTCACTGGGGGAGAGACACTCACTGGGGGAGGGAGACACTCACTGGGCAGAGAGACACTCACTGGGGGAGAAAGACACTCACTGGGGAGAGAGACACTCACTGGGGGGAGAGAGACACTCACGGGGGAGAGAGACACTCACTGGGGGAGAGAGACACTCACTGGGGGAGGGAGACACTCACTGGGGCAGAGAGACACTCACTGGGGAGAAAGACACTCACTGGGGGAGGGAGACACTCACTGGGGGAGGGAGACACTCACTGGGGAGAGAGACACTCACTGGGGGAGAGACACTCACTGGGGGGGAGAGACACTCACTGGGAGAGAGAGACACTCACTGGGGGGAGAGACACTCACTGGGGAGAGAGACACTCACTGGGGGAGGAGACACTGGGGGAGAGAGACACTCACTGGGGGAGAGAGACACTCACTGGGGGAGAGAGACACTCACTGGGGGAGAGAGACACTCACTGGGGGGAGAGAGACACTCACTGGGGGAGACACTCACTGGGGAGGGAGACACTCACTGGGGGAGAGAGACACTCACTGGGGGAGAGAGACACTCACTGGGGGAGAGAGACACTCACTGGGGGAGAGACACTCACTGGGGAGGGAGACACTCACTGGGGGAGAGAGACACTCACTGGGGGAGAGAGACACTCACTGGGGGAGAGAGACACTCACTGGGGGAGAGAGACACTCACTGGGGGGGAGAGACACTCACTGGGGGGAGAGAGACACTCACTGGGGGAGAGAGACACTCACTGGGGGGGAGAGAGACACTCACTGGGGGAAAGAGACACTCACTGGGGAGAGAGACACTCACTGGGGGAGAGAGACACTCACTGGGGGAGAGAGACACTCACTGGGGGAGGGAGACACTCACTGGGGGAGAGAGACACTCACTGGGGGAGAGAGACACTCACTGGGGGAGAGAGACACTCACTGGGGGAGAGAGACACTCACTGGGGGAGAGAGACACTCACTGGGGGAGAGAGACACTCACTGGGGAGAGAGAGACACTCACTGGGGGGAGGGAGACACTCACTGGGGGAGAGACACTCACTGGGGGAGATACACTCACTGGGGGAGAGACACTCACTGGGGGAGAGAGAGACACTCACTGGGGGAGAGAGACACTCACTGGGGGAGAGAGACACTCACTGGGGGAGGAGACACTCACTGGGGGAGAGAGACACTCACTGGGGAGAGAGACACTCACTGGGGGGAGAGAGACACTCACTGGGGGAGAGAGACACTCACTGGGGGAGAGAGACACTCACTGGGGGGAGAGAGACACTTACTGGGGGAGAGAGACACTCACTGGGGGAGATAGACACTCACTGGGGGAGAGAGACACTCACTGGGAGAGAACACACTCACTGGGGGAGAGAGACACTCACTGGGGGAGAGAGACACTCACTGGGGGAGAGAGACACTCACTGGGGAGAGAGACACTCACTGGGGGAGAGACACTCACTGGGGGAGAGAGACACTCACTGGGGGAGAGAGACACTCACTGGGGGAGAGAGACACTCACTGGGGAGAGAGACACTCACTGGGGGGGGAGACACTCACTGGGGGAGAGAGACACTCACTGGGGGAGAGAGACACTCACTGGGGGAGAGAGACACTCACTGGGGGAGAGAGACACTCACTGGGGGACAGAGACACTCACTGGAGAGGGAGACACTCACTGGGGGAGAGAGACACTCACTGGGGAGGAGACACTCACTGGGGGGAGAGACACTCACTGGGGGAGGGAGACACTCACTGGGGAGAGAGACACTCACTGGGGGAGGGAGACACTCACTGGGGGAGAGACACTCACTGGGGGAGAGAACACTCACTGGGGGAGAGAGACACTCACTGGGGGAGAGAGACACTCACTGGGGGAGAGAGACACTCACTGGGGAGAGAGACACTCACTGGGGGAGGAGACACTCACTGGGGGAGAGAGACACTCACTGGGGGAGAGAACACTCACTGGGGGAGAGACACTCACTGGGGGGGAGAGACACTCACTGGGGGAGAGACACTCACTGGGGGAGAGAGACACTCACTGGGGGAGAGAGACACTCACTAGGGGAGAGAGACACTCACTGGGGGAGAGAGACACTCACTGGGGGAGAGACACTCACTGGGGGAGAGAGACACTCACTGGGGAGAGAGACACTCACTGGGGAGAGAGACACTCACTGGGGGAGAGAGACACTCGCTGGGGGAGCACTCATGGGGGAGGGAGACACTCACTGGGGGGAGGACATCACTGGGGGAGGAGACCTCACTGGGGGACACTCACTGGAGAGAGACACTCACTGGGGGAGAGACACTCACTGGGGGAGAGAGACACTCACTGGAGAGAGACACTCACTGGGGGAGGAGACACTCACTGGGAGAGAGACACTCACTGGGGAGAGAGACACTCACTGGGGAGGGAGACACTCACTGGGGAGAGAGACACTCACTGGGGGAGAGAGACACTCACTGGGGGAGAGACACTCACTGGGGAGAGAGACACTCACTGGGGGAGAGAGACACTCACTGGGGGAGAGAGACACTCACTGGGGGAGAGAGACACTCACTGGGGGAGAGAGACACTCACTGGGGGGAGGCTCACTGGGGGGGAGGGGATCTCACTGGGGAAAAAACGGGGGAGGGGTCATCACTGGGGGGGAGGGTCCTCACTGGGGGGAGGACACTCACTGGGGGAGACTGGGACTCACTGGGGGAGGAGACACTCACTGGGGGAGGGAGACACTCACTGGGGGAGAGAGACACTCACTGGGGGAGAGAGACACTCACTGGGGAGAGAGACACTCACTGGGGGGAGAGACACTCACTGGGGGAGAGAGACACTCACTGGGGGAGAGACACTCACTGGGGGAGAGAGACACCACGGGGGAGGGACACTCACTGGGGAGAGAGACACTCACTGGGGAGAGAGACACTCACTGGGGGGAGAGACACTCACTGGGGAGGGAGACACTCACTGGGGAGAGAGACACTCACTGGGAGAGAGAGACACTCACTGGGGAGAGAGACACTCACTGGGGGAGAGAGACACTCACTGGGGGAGAGAGACACACACTGGGGGAGAGAGACACTCACTGGGGAGAGAGACACTCACTGGGGGAGAGAGACACTCACTGGGGGAGAGAGACACTCACTGGGGAGAGAGACACTCACTTGGGGAGAGAGACACTCACTGGGGGAGAGAGACACTCACTGGGGGGGAGACACTCACTGGGGGAGAGAGACACTCACTGGGGGAGAGACACTCACTGGGGGAGAGAGACACTCACTGGGGGAGGGAGACACTCACTGGGGGAGATTGACACTCACTGGGGGAGAGAGACACTGGGGAGAGACACTGGGGAGAGAGACACTGGGGGAGAGAGACACTGGGGAGGGAGACACTCACTGGGGATGGAGACACTCACTGGGAGAGGGAGACACTCACTGGGGAGAGAGACACTCACTGGGAGAGAGACACTCACTGGGGGAGAGAGACACTCACTGGGGGAGAGAGACACTCACTGGGGAGAGAGACACTCACTGGGGGAGAGAGACACTCACTGGGGAGAGAGACACTCACTGGGGGGAGGGAGACACTCACTGGGGGAGAGAGACACTCACTGGGGGAGGGAGACACTCACTGGGGAGAGAGACACTCACTGGGGAGAAGACACTCACTGGGGAGAGAGACACTCACTGGGGGAGGGAGACACTCACTGGGGGAGAGAGACACTCACTGGGGGGAGAGAGACACTCACTGGGGGAGAGACACTCACTGGGGGAGGAGACACTCACTGGGGGAGAGAGACACTCACTGGAGAGGGAGACACTCACTGGGGGAGAGAGAGACACTCACTGGGGGAGGGAGACACTCACTGGGGAGGGAGACACTCACTGGGGGGAGAGACACTCACTGGGGGGGAGAGACACTCACTGGGGAGAGAGACACTCACTGGGGGAGAGAGACACTCACTGAGGGAGAGAGACACTCACTAGGGGGAGAGAGACACTCACTGGGGAGAGAGACACTCACTGGGGAGAGAGACACTCACTGGGGAGAGAGACACTCACTGGGGGAGAGAGACACTCACTGGGGGAGAGAGACACTCACTGGGGGAGAGAGACACTCGCTGGGGGAGAGAGACACTCACTGGTGGAGGGAGACACTCACTGGGGGGAGAGACACTCACTGGGGGAGGGAGACACTCACTGGGGAGAGAGACACTCACTGGGGAGGGAGACACTCACTGGGGGAGAGACACTCACTGGGGGAGAGAGACACTCACTGGGGGAGAGAGACACTCACTGGGAGAGAGACACTCACTGGGGGAGAGACACTCACTGGGGGTGAGAGACACTCACTGGGGAGAGAGACACTCACTGCGGAGGGAGACACTCACGGAGGAGAGAGACACTCACTGGGGGAGAGAGACACTCACTGGGGGAGAGAGACACTCACTGGAGGAGAGAGACACTCACTGGGGAGAGAGACACTCACTGGGGAGAGAGACACTCACTGGGGGAGAGAGACACTCACTGGGGGAGAGAGACACTCACTGGGGAGAGAGACACTCACTGGGGGAGAGAGACACTCACTGGGGAGAGAGACACTCACTGGGGGAGAGAGACACTCACTGGGGAGGGAGACACTCACTGGGGGAGGGAGACACTCACTGGGGGAGGGAGACACTCACTGGGGGAGAGAGACACTCACTGGGGGAGAGAGACACTCACTGGGGAGAGAGACACTCACTGGGGAGAGAGACACTCACTGGGGGAGAGAGACACTCACTGGGGGAGAGAGACACTCACTGGGGGAGAGAGACACTCACTGGGGAGGGAGACACTCACTGGGGAGAGAGACACTCACTGGGGGAGGGAGACACTCACTGGGGGGAGAGACACTCACTGGGGGAGGGAGACACTCACTGGGGAGAGAGACACTCACTGGGAGAGAGAGACACTCACTGGGGGAGAGAGACACTCACTGGGGAGAGAGACACTCACTGGGGGAGAGAGACACACACTGGGGAGAGAGACACTCACTGGAGGAGAGAGACACTCACTGGGGAGAGAGACACTCACTGGGGGAGAGAGACACTCACTGGGGGAGAGAGACACTCACTGGGGAGAGAGACACTCACTGGGGGAGAGAGACACTCACTGGGGGGAGACACTCACTGGGGGAGAGAGACACTCACTGGGGAGAGAGACACTCACTGGGGGAGAGAGACACTCACTGGGGGAGAGACACTCACTGGGGGAGAGACACTCACTGGGGGAGAGACACTCACTGGGGGAGAAAGACACTCACTGGGGGAGAGAGACACTGGGGAGAGAGACACTCACTGGGGGAGAGACACTCACTGGGGATGGAGACACTCACTGGGAGAGGGAGACACTCACTGGGGGAGAGAGACACTCACTGGGAGAGAGACACTCACTGGGGAGAGAGACACTCACTGGGGGAGAGAGACACTCACTGGGGAGAGAGACACTCACTGGGGGAGAGAGACACTCACTGGGGAGAGAGACACTCACTGGGGGAGGGAGACACTCACTGGGGGAGAGAGACACTCACTGGGGGAGGAGACACTCACTGGGGGAGAGAGACACTGGGGAGAGAGACACTCACTGGGGNAGAGAGACACTCACTGGGGGAAGACACTCACTGGGGAGAGAGACACTCACTGGGGAGAGAGACACTCACTGGGGGAGGGAGACACTCACTGGGGGAGAGAGACACTCACTGGGGGAGAGACACTCACTGGGGAGAGAGACACTCACTGGGGGACAGAGACACTCACTGGGGAGGGAGACACTCACTGGGGGAGAGAGACACTCACTGGGGGAGAGACACTCACTGGGGATGGAGACACCACTGGGGAGGGAGACACTCACTGGGGAGAGAGACACTCACTGGGGAGGGAGACACTCACTGGGGGAGAGAGACACTCACTGGGGGAGGGAGACACCACTGGGGAGGAGACACTCACTGGGGGAGAGAGACACTCACTGGGGGAGAGAGACACTCACTGGGGGAGAGAGACACTCACTGGGGNAGGGAGACACTCACTGGGGGAGAGAGACACTCACTGGGGGAGAGAGACACTCACTGGGGAGAGACACTCACTGGGAGAGGGAGACACTCACTGGGGGAGAGAGACACTCACTGGGGAGGGAGACACTCACTGGGGAGAGAGAGACACTCACTGGGGAGGGAGACACTCACTGGGGAGGGAGACACTCACTGGGGGGAGAGACACTCACTGGGGGGGAGAGACACTCACTGGGGGAGAGAGACACTCACTGGGGAGAGAGACACTCACTGGGGGAGAGAGACACTCACTGGGGGAGAGAGACACTCACTGGGGAGAGAGACACTCACTGGGGGAGAGAGACACTCACTGGGGGAGAGAGACACTCACTGGGGGAGAGAGACACTGGGGGAGAGAGACACTCACTGGGGAGAGAGACACTCACTGGTGGAGGGAGACACTCACTGGGGGGAGAGACACTCACTGGGGGAGGGAGACACTCACTGGGGAGAGAGACACTCACTGGGGAGGGAGACACTCACTGGGGAGAGAGACACTCACTGGGGAGAGAGACACTCACTGGGGGAGAGAGACACTCACTGGGGAGAGAGACACTCACTGGGGGAGAGAGACACTCACTGGGGGAGAGAGACACTCACTGGGGAGAGAGACATTCACTGGGGGAGAGAGACACTCACTGGGGGAGAGAGACACTCACTGGGGAGAGAGACACTCACTGGGGGAGAGAGACACTCAGGGGGGGAGAGAGACACTCACTGGGGAGAGAGACACTCACTGGGGGAGAGAGACACTCACTGGGGAGAGAGACACTGGGGGAGAGAGACACTCACTGGGGGAGAGAGACACTCACTGGGGGAGAGAGACACTCACTGGGGGAGGGAGACACTCACTGGGGGAGGGAGACACTCACTGGGGGGAGAGACACTCACGGGGGGAGAGAGACACTCACTGGGGGAGAGAGACACTCACTGGGGGAGAGAGACACTCACTGGGGGAGAGAGACACTCACTGGGGGAGAGAGACTCACTGGGGAGAGAGACACTCACTGGGGGAGAGAGACACTCACTGGGGGAGAGAGACACTCACTGGGGAGAGAGACACTCACTGGGGGAGAGAGACACTCACTGGGGAGAGAGACACTCACTGGGGGAGAGAGACACTCACTGGGGNAGAGAGACACTCACTGGGGAGAGAGACACTCACTGGGGAGAGACACTCACTGGGGGAGAGAGACACTCACTGGGGGAGGAGACACTCACTGGGGAGAGAGACACTCACTGGGGGAGAGAGACACTCACTGGGGAGAGAGACACTCACTGGGGAGAGAGACACTCACTGGGGGAGAGAGACACTCACTTGGGGAGAGAGACACTCACTGGGGGAGAGAGACACTCACTGGGGGGGAGACACTCACTGGGGAGAGAGACACTCACTGGGGGAGAGAGACACTCACTGGGGGAGAAAGACATCACTGGGGGAGGGAGACACTCACTGGGGGAGATTGACACTCACTGGGGGAGAGAGACACTCACTGGGGGAGAGACATTCACTGGGGGAGAGACACTCACTGGGGAGAGAGACACTCACTGGGGGAGAGACACTCACTGGGGAGGAGACACTCACTGGGGGAGAGACACTCACTGGGGGGAGGACCTCACTGGGAGAGAGACACTCACTGGGGGGAGGAGCCTCACTGGGGGAGAACTCACTGGGGGAGAGAGACACTCACTGGGGGAGAGAGACACTCACTGGGGGGAGAGACACTCACTGGGGAGAGAGACACTCACTGGGGAGGGAGACACTCACTGGGGAGAGAGACACTCACTGGGGGAGAGAGACACTCACTGGGGGAGAGAGACACTCACTGGGGGAGAGAGACACTCACTGGGGGAGAGAGACACTCACTGGGGAGAGAGACACTCACTGGGGGAGAGAGACACTCACTGGGGGAGAGAGACACTCCTGGGGAGAGAGACACTCACTGGGGAGAGAGACACTCACTGGGGGAGAGAGACACTCACTGGGGAGAGAGACACTCACTGGGGGAGAGAGACACTCACTGGGGGAGAGAGACACTCACTGGGGAGAGAGACACTCACTGGGGGAGGGAGACACTCACTGGGGGAGGGAGACACTCACTGGGGGAGAGAGACACTCACTGGGGGAGAGAGACACTCACTGGGGGAGGAGACACTCACTGGGGAGAGAGACACTCACTGGGGGAGAGAGACACTCACTGGGGGGAGACACCACTGGAGAGAGACACTCACTGGGGGAGAGAGACACTCACTGGGGAGAGAGACACTCACTGGGGAGAGAGACACTCACTGGGGAGAGAGACACTCACTGGGGGAGAGAGACACTCACTGGGGAGAGAGACACTCACTGGGGAGAGAGACACTCACTGGGGGAGAGAGACACTCACTGGGGAGAGAGACACTCACTGGGGAGAGAGACACTCACTGGGGAGAGAGACACTCACTGGGGAGGAGACACTCACTGGGGAGAGAGACACTCACTGGGGAGGGAGACACTCACTGGGGAGAGAGACACTCACTGGGGAGAGAGACACTCACTGGGGAGAGAGACACTCACTGGGGAGAGAGACACTCACTGGGGAGAGAGACACTCACTGGGGAGAGAGACACTCACTGGGGAGAGAGACACTCACTGGGGGGGAGACACTCACTGGGGGAGAGAGACACTCACTGGGGNAGAGAGACACTCACTGGGGGAGACACTCACTGGGGNAGGAGACATCAGGGGGAGAGACACTCACTGGGGGAGAGAGACACTCACTGGGGGAGAAAGACATTCAGGGGGAGAGACACTCACTGGGGGAGAGAGACACTCACTGGGGGAGGGAGACACTCACTGGGGATGGAGACACTCACTGGGGGAGGGAGACACTCACTGGGGGAGAGAGACACTCACTGGGAGAGAGACACTCACTGGGGAGAGAGACACTCACTGGGGGAGAGAGACACTCACTGGGAGAGACACTCACTGGGGAGAGAGACACTCACTGGGGGAGGGAGACACTCACTGGGGGGAGAGACACTCACTGGGGGAGGGAGACACTCACTGGGGAGAGAGACACTCACTGGGGAGAGAGACACTCACTGGGGAGAGAGACACTCACTGGGGGAGAGAGACACTACTGGGGGAGAGACATCACTGGGGGAGAGAGACACTCACTGGGGAGAGAGACACTCACTGGGGGAGGAGACACTCACTGGGGGAGAGAGACACTCACTGGGGGAGAGAGACACTCACTGGGGAGAGAGACACTCACTGGGGAGAGAGACACTGGGGAGAGAGACACTGGGGAGAGACACTGGGGGAGAGAGACACTGGGGAGAGACACTGGGGAGAGAGACACTGGGGAGAGAGACACTGGGGGAGAGAGACACTGGGAGAGAGACACTCACTGGGGGAGAGAGACACTCACTGGGGAGAGAGACACTCACTGGGGAGGGAGACACTCACTGGGGAGAGAGACACTCACTGGGGAGAGAGACACTCACTGGGGGAGAGACACTCACTGGGGGGAGAGACACTCACTGGGGGAGAGAGACACTCACTGGGGGAGAGACACTCACTGGGGAGAGAGACACTCACTGGGGAGAGAGACACTCACTGGGGAGAGAGACACTCATTGGGGAGAGAGACACTCACTGGGGGAGAGAACACTCACTGGGGAGAGAGACACTCACTTCGTAGATCTCGGTAAGACATGGCGCCGCGTCTCCGCCGTCGCTAGGCGCGTGACGCAATCTGTGCACTCGAGCTGCGTGACGCGCGATGACGCAATGTCACTCCGAGAAAACATGACCGTGACGTCACGGGGTGGCTGCTGCGACGCGCGGTGACGTAATGTCACTCCGCGGAAAAGCGTATCAGAATGACGTCACGGCACCGCTCCGGCTACGCGAGATGACGTCACGTTCCCTGACAAGGAAATCCGTCCTCGGGTCGCTATGGCTACGCGCGGTGACGCAATGTCACTCCGAGGAAAACGTATCAGAATGACGTCACTGCAACGCTACGGCTACGCGAGATGACGTCAGGTACCCTGACAAGGAAATCCTTCCTCGGGTCGCTGCGGTGACGCAATGTCACTCCGAGGATAAGCGTATCAGAATGACGTCACGGCATCGCTTCGGCTACGCGAGATGACGTCACGCTCCCAGGGTCGCTACGGTCCGCGAGATGACGTCACGTCCCCCGACAATGAAATCCGTCCTCGGGTCGCTACGGCTACGCGCGGTGACGCAATGTCACTCCTAGGAAAAGCGTATCAGAATGACGTCACGGCATCGCTACGGCTATGCGAGATGACGTCACGTTCCTGACAAGGAAATCCTTCCTCGGGTCGCTGCGACGATGCAATGTCACTCCGAGGAAAAGCGTATCAGAATGACGTCACGGCATCGCTACGGCTACGCGAGATGACGTCACGTTCCCAGGGTCGCTACGGCTCCGCGAGATGACGTCACGTCCCCTGACAAGGAAATCCTCCTCGGGTCGCTGCGGTGACGCAATGTCACTCCGAGGAAAAGCGTATCAGAATGACGTCACGGCATCGCTACGGCTACGCCAGATGACGTCATGTCCCCCGACAAGGAAATCCGTCCCTCGGTCGCTCCGGCTACGGGTCGCGCGCGGCGGCGNCGGGGGTCAAAGCGCGTTTCGTGTTGCAGGGCGCGGCGTGCGGCGCATGGAACCCTGATCGCGTTGACCGCGGTACGTTCACGCGACGTTGCTTTCTGTTCACACGCGATGCTCTCTGTTACACGATGTTGCTCTGTGCATGCCCGCGGCAGCTTTCTCTACATCGCCGGCGTCTGTGGCGCCTTGTCACGCAGCCCCCCGATGTGCAATGGCGCGATGTGTGTGGGGCGGGAAGGCTGTGGGCGACTTGCCGAGTCGCCTTGGGAGTTGTTGTTCCCCCCCCCCCCCCCTGAGCGTGGACGCGGGGCCAGGGAGACGGAGTGGAATGAGTGCGAGGAGGGAGTTGGAGGTCTCCGTTGTAACGTTGGCGAGCCCATTGCGATGTTGCACAGGGCGCTGTAGACTATGCGCCATTCCTCGCTTGATGTTAATAATACTCTTTGTTTTTTGTTAGACAGTCTGCCTCAGCAGCAGCAGGCCACGCTTTCACTCCTGATGACGGAGGCTTGTGTGATCTATTTCGTTTCTAACTACGTGACTTTACCGAAAGAACCAAAGAGGATGGATTGCTGCAGCCACGCAAGCTTCGAATCTTGATGTTAATGTTCGCAGTAGCAACATCCTTGCGGGCGATTCATGATTTACTCATCATTTCTCCCGGGGGGGGGTCGATAAAGTACAACCACTTTGCCAATGAGTCGACAGTGGACGTGCTACGGATGAATCGCCTCGCCATAGGAATGTGGAATGTCCACCACTGGCTCAGGTGTGAGACCCGTGCTGATTTTGAGCAAAGTTCACTAAACACTTTGAATTTCAATGTAAACCCGTCGCCTTCGGCTCTCGTGATGAGCGCCGAGTGCTTGTGGAGCTCCACATTGCTGCCCCGTGACACTTCAACACTCGCACAGCGCGAGAGGCCTCCGATGCGGACAGCATTGGATGTACCGCATGCATGCGCGTGCTTGTCACAGGGGTTGTGTGATGTACCTTACACAACTCAAGTTCAAGTTCATTTATTTGGTGTAGCCCTGTGAGCCATTCGGCTCTTGAATCGGGTGCAACCGCAACAAACAAAAAACATGAACAAAAAACATCTTAAAGTGACTATGTGCAAACAGAAAATCCAAGAAAAGACAGCAAAATATTGCAGAAAAAGCACCGTACACCAACGCTGTGTGCAAAAATCCCAGTGGGATGCAAGTCAAACAACAACAACAACACAAGACAACTTAGATTAAGGCCATCAGTCTGACTCCGTACTNCAACAAACAGACATGGCCAAACCAAGAAACTTTTCAAAAAACTTCAACACGCGCACGAAACAACCAACGTCCGGTGTTAAAGGTGTTCATGTATGCACCGTTACGCGTTTGCTGTGCGGTTTGTACGATTTAATGAATACGAAACTCTGATCCAAGGCTTAGGCTGCTTCCTCGTCAGGGCTGCTATCGTACGGGGTAGTCGTAGAATGCGGCGGGCAGGTTGGTCTTGATGAACCGAGCTTCTCCACAATCGTGGGCCAGTGAGTTCCTTAGCTTGGAATGGATGAAGCCCATCGTTGAGAAGTTGGCGAAGTGCGGTTCTGCAATTATAGAACCAATTAAACCGGATTTATCCCAATCTCAGATGATCGGGTTTAATATAGAAAGACAATTAAACCCGATTTAAAAAAACCGACTGTGCCACCCTTGGGTCTGCCCGTGACCTCTTGCCATTGAGCTTTCGGCACTTCACGTGGGCTCAGGTGCACCTAGCCTGGCACAAGCCACCGCTTGTGGCGGACGGCGGTTGTTGTTACGGGTGTACGTACTCTTCTTCTTGGGTCTTTCGGTAAAGTCACGTAAAATTGTATTATATTTATTTTTATATTGTATTATTTCCCTTCTGCGTGACTTTACCGAAAGAACCAATAAGATTAATCCCTGCAGTCACGAAAGCTTTAAATGGAAATGTACGTACTCTTTTACGTGTTTTTTGTGCGCATTTGTCCAGAAGGCGCCATGACCCCAGAGGAGCAGACGTACCTGCTGGTGCTGCTGGTGTCGCTGCCGGCCGGCTTCGTGCTCAAGAATGCGCCGAGTCCGCTCGGCAAGCGGCTCGGTGCCGCCGGGCTGGGGGTGGCCATCACTCTGGTGCTGTGCGGCGCACACATCTTGCACTCCCTGCTCACCACGGCGCTCACCTGCCTCATCGTGCGCATGACACCCAGGTGAGCGAGCGCCACGCTCTACAACTCTCCCGCGTNTGGTGGGGGGGGGGCACGGGGCCCTCCTTCTTCCCCGTTTTCCACCGTCTCTGCGTCTCGGCACGAAGGGGCGCGTCTGAGGTAGAGGCGACCGAAATTCGGTTTCGGTTTCGGCGCCGAAAGTTGGCAAATGGCCTCTTCCGGCATACTTTCGGTTTCGGCCGAAAGTACATTTTTAACTTATTGTTTACTTTCGGTTTCGGCCTATAGTCTGAGGGATGCCAGCGATGCCGGGTTCAGTTCAGTCAAGCGAGCGGTGCTTATTTGCAAAACAAATCGGACGCAACGGGCCGATGACGGAGACAGAATTATAGAACTAGTGGAGAAATGTTGTCCTCGGTCTCTATAGAAACGTACATCTTTGTAAGTGAAATTTTTCAGCCGAAGAGAGGATCTTCCATGTGAAGCTTCATTATTGTCATTCATTTAACCAGGAAAGCCTCACTGAGTCTCCAGACTGCTACATTGCGATCTTGAAATTTAGGGTTGCCCTGAGAAAACTCTTGCATAGCTAAAGATGACACTCAGCCACTGCCTTCCCATGGCCACCTTGCAAGCCTCATTGCTCTAACACCGTGCCCTGGTCACCCATCTGGGAATTAACGAGCCTGAGCACCGCTTAGCTCCTGAGATCCGATGAGATCGGGCGCATTCAAGTTGATTTGGTCGTAGGTGCCAAGTGTTGGTCGAAAAGGGATGATGGTTTATGCCGCTGCATCTGTTACAGGCACTGTCACACCATTACCCTGGTTGGACCTTCACTTATCTCATGTTCTTCCGGACATGCCACCACTTCGGCTTCCCGGGACCTCCACCGTACGCTAATGCAATACAGTTACTGCTCACCCTCAAGGTAAGACTGCTCTAATGGCACGCGGTTTACAAAGTGCTATGTTGTCCTGTGCAGCGCCTCATTGTGCCCATGTGGGTTTGTCTGAGAGTGCATTCTCAGAGCCGACGTAATTTAATCTATCAGCTGGAATGACTGTTCACACTGCACACGGTGTAATGAGTCATCACGATTGTTTGAGGGCCATCATTCGATTCTAGAATAAAGTCTTATTTGTCAAATTGTTTTACGTCAATTACACGTCTAAGTTTCTTTCTGTGTGTCTTGTGTAGTTTTGTTCACTTAAAGATGCGTCGTTACACATCCAGCCCCCAACCAATGACGGTGCCCTGTTGCCTTCCTGAATGCAGTTGTGTTTATTTTTTATTATGTTTTATTTTTATTATTTTATTATTTCCCTTCTACGTGACTTTACCGAAAGAACCAAGAAGATGAATCCCTGCAGTCACGAAAGCTTTAAATCGAAATAAAAGTTGTGTTTCTTTTTATTAATACGTTCGATTACCCAGAAAGCCTTACTGAGTCTCAAAACTCTTTTTCAGTCGGGTCCTCCTAACCTTTCATATTAGAGCCACAGTTGCTACATGATTCCCAATTCAGTAATTTGCGAGTTTTGTTTATTTGGGCCATGTCAGAACACAATGGCCTCCTTCTTCGAGTGACGTCACGGAACGTTTCAACGTCCACTAAAGTGGGCAGCAATTCACTGTGGACTTTCACCTTGTTTACAAGTTCACTTATATTGTGGCTGGTACATTGAGGACAGGTTCACTTATATTGTGGCTGATACATTGATGGCAGGTTCATCTGTGTTGTGGCTATTACATTGATGGCAGGCTCATCTGTGTTATGGCTATTACATTGATGGCAGGTTCACTTATATTGTGGCTGATACATTTGTAGTAAGTAGCAGAGGAGACGATGTCGAAGTTGAGACACACTGTTTATTAACTCCGGGACAGATACAATAGTTGAAGGGTATCGGCCCCTTCACCCGTACTATGGGAAACCCACCCTAGTACTAAGCCCTCTGTCCTGTCCCCCAGTCCTCCTCTACTGGGCTACGGGAGGCTGACTGATCTGGCCCTGGCAAGCACAGATCTCGGCACCAGCTAACCAGCCTTGCCCTGACAAGGGCAGCGGTCTGGAAGCTCCTGGGCCGCGCCACTGGCTTACCCGGCTCGGCCCTTATAAGGACGGCGAGACCGGGAGTCCCAGGGCCTAATCTCCGAGTCTTGGATCTTCACTGGTCAGCTTCGTGTCGAACTCAACTCGAGCTCTTTGGGTTCCACCTTTTATAGGGATCGCCTCCAAGGGCTGGGGGCGTGGGCAATAACTGATGCGGACGTCGGTGTGACCACCCGTGTATGTGAGTGCCGACAGCCCTGTGTTTGTTGTCCGCTGTTCCTCCCGTAATAACCCCTACATCACCCCCCCTGTACAGCTCGCAGCCGTCCCGGCTGCAACAATCCCTCAACCCCAAGAATAAAGATTAACACCGTCAATACACGTGTGCCTCGTAACAGTAACAATAACAAGAACAAGCGTAACATCAACCGATGGTTCCCTATATAACAAAAAAAACCCTCACGCAGAACCGCAATACATATACAGAACGGTATACCAGCACATGCAATGAGCATATCGCGATCACACGCGTACATCGAAACACAATAGCAAGCAAATCTGCAGGCGACCAACACACCATCAATCCCGACGCAACTGTGCAACCGCAACACAATTATTCTCTGTCATGCAACGACCGCATCGCACACCGCACCTCGCGGCACAATACAGCCCAAAAAAAACATTTTTTTTCTCTTTTTCCAATTAAGCCCATCGCGCACGGTAACCACGAGATGGTGCAGTACAGGGTACCGACGCTCCCACGTTAATAATTAACTATACCATCAAGATGACAACACCACGCAGCAGCGCACACACTCCCTTTGAAACTCAGCAACCACAGCAGACTCTCCGTCCATTCCCAACACACGCACACACTTACATGGACGGCAAGCAACAAGCAGATAGCGTGGTCATCGTTATTTCACACACATACAACCAAAAAACATATATACAATGAGCGGGTTCCGCAGCAACGGAACACGCGCGGTAAGCTAATCATAACAACCGGCGCGTTTTGGCGCGAGTCCGTGCAGCGGGCCCGTCACAAGGGGCCGGCTTGGTAGAGTCGGTGGCAGGTGTCGCATCAGCAGGTGCCTGGTCGTCCGATTTCCCGGACGTGCCAGCGCCGCCCCCCACGGGGGAGGCTGGCAGCCCAGAGGGCTTCAGTCCTGGGGCTCCTGAAGACGGGACAGTCATTAGTGGATCAGAGGCTGGCATCGATCCCGCCCCCCCGGAGTCAGAGGACTCCCCACATGTTCGGCCATTTTCGTGGGAGGAAGCGTGCGGAGCAAAAANTGGCTTTAACCGTGAAGGGTGTACAAACCACCGACGCTTCCCCACTTAATTCGCACACATTGAGGCCGCACAACCTGCACAATTTCAACGGGGCCCCTCCATGGTCGCAACAACTTAGCCGAGGTGGCCAATGGCACCTGGGGGCAGTGCAACCATGCTCGGTCGCCCGGGTGCCATTCGTGCGTGTGAGTCCGGCGCGACGCAACCTCTCGTTTTGTTTTTGGCGGGAGTCAGAGTTTTGCATGGCCGCCTGCCGTGCCTCCGCCAAGCGAAGGATGTTGAATTTAACATGGTCGGCGATTTTCGACTTAGCATGAGGCGCGGCAATCGCCAGCTGAGTCGCGACAGGCGGGTCAACCTCGCGACCATACATCAAAAAAATGGCGAGAAACCGGTCGCCGCGTGAGGAGCCATCCTGTATGCCGCCAGGACTCCCCCGATCCGTAGATCCCAATCGTTCTGGACTCAGATACCTGGTGGATAGCATGGACGTAAGAGTCCTATGCAAGCGTTCCACCATCCCATCCGTCTGTGGGTGGTAAGGCGAGGTACGAACTTTCTTCGTACCCAGAAGGCCACATACCTCGTGTAAGAGGGTACTAGTGAAATTTTTTCCCTGATCGGTCAACAACCGTTCCGGAGCGCCCTTGTCGAGGACGTAGCCCTGAACAAAAGCCTCCGCAACGGCCGCTGCGGACTGGTTGGCGAGGGGCCAAGCCATAGGCCATCGCGTGAAATATTCCACGCCAACCAGCAGGTACTTATTACCCCTCGGCGTGGAAGGAAACGGTCCCAAAATATCAAGGGCGACCAGCTCGTTAACCCGGGTGACCGAAATGGACTGGAGCGGTGGACTGGCTCCCTTCGCCGGCGGCTTCCGTTGTGCACACTGGGTACAGGACCGCAGCAGATCGTCCACGTCTCTTGCCATGCCCGGCCAAAGTAATTAAGCTGGAGCGTGGCAAGTGTTTTGAGGGTACCCAGGTGCAGGAGCCGTTCATGAGCAGCCCATACAGCCCTACCCCTCAACGTGGAAGGCACCACCAGCCTGTGACGGCGGATTGTCGCGTCCCAATGCATGAGTACGCCCTGGCACCACCCCCATGAGTCAACGCCCGACTTCCCTGGACCCGATCCTTCCGCGCGACGTCGTAGTGCCAGGAGGGTCGCATCCTCCATTTGGAGGCGGCCCCACTCAGCACTCGACAAGCCAAGTAGGGAATCACTCCCACCCTCCGAAATAGGACCAGCGTCCGAAGGAGTATCAACTGCGGCCGCAAGAACCCGATCCTGACCGTCACTTGCCGATTTGCAACGGCCCGAACCCAAGAAACAAGTGCAATCCGGGCGATCGGCAGGCGTGATAGGGCATCGGCATTGGTGTGGCGAATCCCCTTCCGGTAAGTTGTTTCAAATCGAAATCCTGCATGATCTCGAGCCATCGGGACAACTGCCCGATGGCTGGTTAATTCGTAGGGCATACTGCAATGCCGCATGATCTGTACGGACGGTGAAATGCCGGCCGTACAGATATGGCCGGTACTGTTGGATAAAGAACACGATAGCCAACAGTTCGCGGCGGGTGACGCAGTACCGCTGCTCGGCCGGGACAGTACTCTACTACCATAAGCCACAACGCGCTCCACGCCACCCACAATTTGTGACAGCACGCCTCCAATCCCGGTATTGCTTGCGTCCGTGTCGAGCACGAACGGCATGGAAAATCGGGGTAGCTTAACGGCGGGGCCCCACCAGGGCATCCCGAAGAGAGACAAAAGCGGCGTTCTCCACCGGCCCCCAATGAAATTTGACCCCTTTTGACGTCAAGGCATGTAGTGGCTTAGCGATGGAAGCAAAGTCCGCAACAAACCGACGGTAATATGAAGCAAAGCGATGAAGCTTCTAACCTCCCCCACCGAGGTTGGGGTAGGCCAGGAGCTGACACAACGCGTTTTGGCGGATCGGTTGAGATACCTGACCGGCCGACGATGTGACCCAAATATTTAACAGATTCGCGCAGCAAATGGCACTTTTGTGGCTTGAATTTCAAATTCGCAGCGCGCATCTTGAGAAAAACGGCCCGAAGCCTATCAAGGTGTTCCTCGAACGTCTTACTGAATACGATAACGTCATCCAGGTAAATCAAACACACCTCCCATTGCAAGCCAGCGAGGACCAATTCCATCAGGCGCTGGAACGTCGCGGGAGCAGAGTGTAATCCCATGGGTAAGCGATTGAATTGGAAGAGGCCGTGCGGCGTTCGGAAAGCAGTTTTGGGTCTAGATTCGTCGTCCAAGGGAAGTTGCCAAAATCCTGAGAGCAAATCCAAAGTGGAAAAGAATCGCGATCCCGCGAGGGCATCCAGCGATTCGTCCATTCGAGGAAGCGGATAAGCATCGGCCACCGAGATCTTATTTAATCGCCGGAAATCAACGCAGAACCTTAGGGACCCGTCGTGCTTTTTAACCAACACTATGGGTGCACCCCAAGGGCTGGTTGAGGGAGAAATTATGTCCGATTTCAACATGTCATCTACAGCCGATTTGACATGATCCTTTTCGGCGGGACTTAACCGAAAAGGATTCTGGCGGATAGGAGCGTTGTCACCGGTGTCAATATGGTGGCGTAGCAATTTGGTACATCCGATATCGTATTTGTGTTTACTGAAGACGTCGGAAAATTCTCGCAATAAGGCGCGTAATTTAGCACGTTGTGCGTCGGACAGGTCAGGTGACTCAGCACACAACGCATCCAGCCAACCCTCGTCAGCGTCTGAGGCTAATCGCGTATGAGAATCGGTGGCCACCTGGCCAACGATCGGCGTTTCCGCAGGTACCGGAACCGCATGTGCGAACACGGTACCTTGCGAAACCACTGCCGTCCGTGTCCCGACATTGAGGACCGCGATAAACGGGTCCCCATCCCCTTTAACAATAGTCTGGGCCGTTACCAGATCTGGCCCACTCACCCCGGCTCTAGATGGTCCCAAAATAACGCCTCGGTCAGAGACCCCTTTATCGAACGGACGGCGCAAGCGCAGGGGTACCAACATCTGTGCCCCCGGGGTACACGCACCGTCCGAGCAACAAGTGCCTGTACCGTAGCACAGGCAACACGCACGGGAGGGGTGGCAGGTAGGAACGTCATGCGTCGGCCTGATGGAAGCTCGATGCATTGCTGGTCAATCAGAATTTTGATGGGCAATTGGCCAAAAAGTCTGTCCCAACAGGCACGGAATAGCCAGCGAGGAAGAGACGAACACCGGCCCAGATAGTTTAATGTCCCCTATGGAAATTTGCGCTCGAATTTGACCGATAATACCCAACGAGCCCCCATTTGCAGCGTAAAACGGTATATCGACAGGGAGCAACGGGCGACTCTGAACGGGCAGAATATTATAAATCAAATCCGAAATGATAGTTGCCGAAGCTCCCGTATCGACCAATAACCGTACCTCCACCCCGTCAATATGTCCCGCGACAACGGACGACCCGCCGATGCAGCCACAACTCGGTGAGCCAACTCGGACCATTGGCCGGTTGGAGCGCCCTCCCCGACATGCCGCGACCCGACGCACCAGCACCCAACCCCGAGAATTGTGTGCCAGACCATGTGATAGGAAAGTAGGTGTGTGTGCAGGCCGAACATGTGGGGTGCCATGACTTGCCCGAGGATGTTGCGAAGGCTTGTGAGGAGGGCCGTCCGCAGCTCCAGGTCTCGCACCGCGCTGTCGAGGAGCCCGGCATCCGGACGCCACGTGACCCGGAGGCCACAATTATAGCAGACGACGAGCGTTCCAGAGGACTTGGGCTGGTCTCGGTGGCTTGGGACGTCCCGAGCTGGACGCTCGGCAGATCGCCATCCTGCAGAACGATCCGCAGCGAAGGCTCCCTCCATTTCGGAAGAGGTCGCCGCCACGGTGTGTCGTGCAGCAGCTTTGTTCGCCTTCCTCCGCTGGGAGATGAGATTGGCGTGAATGTGCCTTGCAGCCCGCAGTGATGACATATCCGCATCGTCCTGCGCTAGGATGGTGAAGTCCAGATCGTCAGCCAGCAGCAAAATTTTCTCGGCCACCATCGCATCGATCCCCTCTTCATCCATGCGCGGGAAAGCGTCTTTCGCCAATGACAGCAGGGCCGTGCGATAAGCGAGTGGCGATTCCTTGTCACCCTTCTGCCGCTCATAGAAGAGCTGGCGACAATCAGAAGGCGGCCCATAAACGGTGGCCAGCAGCTGCAGCGCCGACTGAATGGTGGAGCGTGCCGACTTGGGTGCAGCAGTGAGGGTGCCCAGGGCGTCGCCGTCCAATAACGCCGGGAGAGCACACAGCGCCTCGTTGTCCGACCAGCCTGCCATCTCTTGGTGGGCCAAGAACCGGCGCTGGAACCCCCCCAATCGCCGTCGCTTGCAACAATACCTGCAGGGCGGCAGGCGTTGCTGGAATGTCGGCTCCGTCTCCGATCCTCTTGCAGCGTCTCTTGCAGCATCCGTAGCGCGTCCCCGTACTGTATGGTCGGTGCTGGCGTCAGCTGGTGGTGACGTTTCAACCCTGATAGGCTGCCACCGCGACCCGCCTCCGCCGATGACGTGGCGGCTGCTGGCTGGGCACCGTCTCCCGCGTGACGAGCTGGGACTCCTCCCTCCGCCTCTACTGTCTTCGTGGCGGGATTTTCGAGTCGCCCCGCTGTTGTAAAGGCGGGAGTTTCTGGCGGGCGTTGTCCATCTTCCCGCCGCGTCGCTCCTCCCGCCCCAGGCGAGTTATTTGTTCCAGCATAGCGGCCGCTGCATACAAGAGCTCCGCCAGCCGCGAGTGAGCCAACGCCAACTCGTCAGTCGACGTCCCGGCCCTCTCCGACGGCCCCGCCGATGCCGGAGCCGGCAGCAGTTGTGCAGGTACGTCGGCGGCGATGTCTTGCACTGCCCCTCCCTCGTCGTCATCCTCTCCTGGGTCTTGGGCACGAGTCTTCCGTCTCGTATCCATGCTTGGACCACTTCTAACACCAGATGTAGTAAGTAGCAGAGGAGACGATGTCGAAGTTGAGACACACTGTTTATTAACTCCGGGACAGATACAATAGTTGAAGGGTATCGGCCCCTTCACCCGTACTATGGGAAACCCACCCTAGTACTAAGCCCTCTGTCCTGTCCCCCAGTCCTCCTCTACTGGGCTACGGAGCTGACTGATCTGGCCCTGGCAAGCACAGATCTCGGCACCAGCTAACCAGCCTTGCCCTGACAAGGGCAGCGGTCTGGAAGCTCCTGGGCCGCGCCACTGGCTTACCCGGCTCGGCCCTTATAAGGACGGCGAGACCGGGGAGTCCCAGGGCCTAATCTCCGAGTCTTGGATCTTCACTGGTCAGCTTCGTGTCGAACTCAACTCGAGCTCTTTGGGTTCCACCTTTTATAGGGATCGCCTCCAAGGGCTGGGGGCGTGGGCAATAACTGATGCGGACGTCGGTGTGACCACCCGTGTATGTGAGTGCCGACAGCCCTGTGTTTGTTGTCCGCTGTTCCTCCGTAATAACCCCTACACATTGATGAATTCACCTGTGCGGTGGCTGTAACATTGATGGCAGGTTCATCTGTGTTATGGCTATTACATTGATGGCAGGTTCACTTATTTGTGGCTGATACATTGATGGCAGGTTCATCTGTGTTGTGGCTATTACATTGATGACAGGTTCATCTATGTTATGGCTGTAACATTGATGGCAGCTCCACCTGTGTTATGGGTAGTACATTGACACATTTTGCGATCGGCATGTTTTTTCGTTTTTTTTTTNACAGTTGGTAAGTCTGGCCAATGAAATCAACGAGTTCCATTTTGGTACGAAGAAAGGGGACTCGAAAGACGGAAAATTTCGACCAGAGACCTTGTGTCCGAGCCCAGCCTTGTGGAGACCTTCTGCTATGCCTACTGCTACATCGGCTTCATGACGGGTAACGGCACACCCACGTCCGAGTGCACCGTCCAGCACGGAGATTATTGTGCAGAGTGGAGTGCTGTAGTGCAGTGTGCAATTGTCGTTCTGGAATCTGTCATTTGTTTTAATGTTTGGTTTTTCTGTGGTATGATTAATTCACATTAGTACAAACTAGTCTCTTGTTTGTTAAAAATCTAATTAAAACGAAATCAATCATGACTTAACTCAGAATTTAGGCTAATAAGACTCACCCAGTGCATGCTATGATGGCCATGATGAGGCAAACAACACGACAAAGGCAATCGGCCTTCATGATACGAAGCCCGGTTAATATTGTGCTGGCATTGAGGTGACACAATGGACGTGTGGAATCTCTGTGCTGGCGAATGTGCAGTCGTTGCACACACACACACACACTGTCTCTCATACATTGCAGACAGCAGCTTGATGATGGGTGATGATACAGCAGCAGGTGGTTGATGCAGCGTGTGACTTGCCGGGTGTGGTCGGGTCTTGACGACGTGTCGAACGATGATTTCGTCCTCCTTTGTTGAACTTCCGAAGTAAAAAGACGCGTCTTCGCCGCGATAATGAATCATGGATTCTAGATTTGAAGCTTTCGTGACTGAAAAGATTCATATTCTTAGGTTTTTTCGGTTAAGTCACGTAAGTAAAACATCAAAATAATTTTTATATATTATTATTTTTTTTTTTGATGTTTTACTTACGTGACTTAACCGAAAAAACCTAAGAAAATGAATCATGGACTTGTTGTTCTTAGCCTGTGTCATCCAGGGCAGATGACCTTGAAGCGCAGTTCGGGTCAATGTTAACTTCTTTTCCCTCTCTAAAGTGTAATGTCTTCCCTTCTCCAGTCGGCAAATCTGTCTTCTCTCTTTCCTTCAAGATGTATTCTGCAGCCCTCACTTTGAGTCTTTTTAATCTTACTTGCTGTTTGTATTGGCTCGATATCATTCCACAACTCAAATCTTAAATGTGCTTTTAGCTTATCAACTGCTTTACCACAATACCTTCTCCACTGCTCTACCACTATCCCTCTGAGTGGTTACTCGGCTTCTCAGCCATTCTCGTCGTGGGGTGCGCTCTCACGTAGGTTCTGTAGTGCGATGCACTGTGGTACGTTGCCCCATAGTGTGGTGCGCTGCGGTGCGGATCACTTGCGCTGTCGTGCAACGCGAATCCCAGGAGCCCTGCAGGGCCCTAACGGCTGCACTCCTTCTTTGCTGCTGCAGGTCCCTTCTACCGGTTTCGCACGTACCACGACTGGGTGCAGGAGCAGCAAGGAGCGCATGTGCCCAGCTGGAAGCCCATGCTGCTACGGCTGAAGCACGTGCCCATGCTCGGGGCGTTCTTCCTCCTTGCCTCGGCCTTCTTCAACCTGGACGAGGCGCGGCAGGACGACTTCTACGAGCGCGGCCTCCCCTACCGCCTGTTCTTCATGGTGCCGATGTTTTTTATTTTCCGCATGCGGTTCTACGTGGCCTGGATCCTGGCGGAGTGCACCTGCATGGCCGCGGGGCTCGGGGCCTACCCGCGCGAGGCCAAGGCACGCTCGGGAGGGGGCCCCACAATGCAGTGGGCTCTCAAGTCCAGGTGACGGCGCGCATCGATCGAGACCCAGTGGGATCTGGTAGTCGGGGAATAGGGAACGAGGAGCCCCTGTGAGCACCGGGGGAAGGTGGCGGGCAGAGAAGCGGGACAGTCTATGAATTCAGACCAGTGCTTTACTGTTGAGTGCTTTGAACGTGGAAAAGTGCGTATAAATAGAATTCATTATTATTCGATAGTCCAATTGTCGCTGCCACCTGCGGTGGCGCGACTTTAGTCGTTGAAATTTATTGTGGCCAATGACGGTGAATTATGTGATAACCGCTTGAATTGAGTGGTTATCAAATAATTCACTCTTATAGGCCGTTTAAATAAATCGGTACGACTCAAGCTTTGCGATTGTAGGTGGTGCGATTTCTGCTCTGGCCCGTGGACTCAAGACGATGCTGTAGCCATGGTGATCTGTGGCTCATGAGTACGATCTTAAGGACTCACCCCCTTGAGAATCGATCATTTTTCACGAAGCAGTCACGAGAATTCCCTTCCCAATTGTCTCATTTGTACCACTGGTTTGTACTGCCTTTCGCATACATCCAGTGTTGTTCATTCCATCTTGTCATTCTATTAGCCTCAACACATTTGCACGCCATTTTTATACATTGTAATCATCGCGGGATTGATAAAATAGGTATCACTTTATATTCTTTGGGTCTTTCGGTAAAGTCACGTAGAAAATAACAAAAAGCTACGCCGTTTCGATCGCAACGCAAGCAGTCATCTTTTTTTCTCCTGATGACGTGACTTTACCGAAAGACCCAAAGAATATAATTCTTAGTCACGAAAGTTTTAAGTCAAGGTATCACTTTGTTGGAAATCAGCAGTGGTTGCCCTACGTATAGACTCACCCCGCCATAGAATGTGGAATTTCCACCACTGGCTCAGGCTGTATACAGGAGAAGGTGCTTCTTTGACGTTCCTCTGATGCTCCTTTGAGCAGCAAGATTCACTGCCTTTTTGGCCTGTCTCCTCAGTGATGAGCAGGAGAGCCGCACCGTGGAATACGACTACGAGAGCATCAAGAACATCGACTACTACAGCACGGACTTCTGCGTGCGCGTGAAGGACGGCATGCGCTACTGGAACATGACGGTGCAGTGGTGGCTGGCTCAGTACATCTACAAGAAGGCCCCGTTCAAATCGTACATCCTACGGTGCGTGTCCGGCACGCGCGTCCTTCACTTTACATGAAAAATGCCGAAAGGCAGTCGTCGCAGGCGAGGTGTCGTCGTCTGCGTTGCGTAGGCTGCGGCGCCGGCGACGCAGCATTGCACTGGAGTGGTCGGCAATGCAGAATAACGCTGGGAAAACCGGGTTTTAGTGTACGCTTAGGTTTTTTTGGTAGTCACGTAGGTAAAAAATAAAATTTAATTGATAAAGTAAAATAAAAAATCACGACGTTTCGGAGGCAACACAAGCTTCCGTCTTCAGGTGGAACCGTCACAGCACGATTGCTGTATCAAGTAAAGACTTTCCGAAACGTCGTGATTTTTTATTATGCTCTTATTCATTTTAATTGTATTTTTTACCTACGTGACTTTACCGATAAAACCTAACAGTATGAATCCTTGCAGTCACGAAAGCTTCAAATCGGGTTTTAGTGTATTGTCGTTGAGAGTGCAATACGCCCTCTGTATCCATATGGCAGCGTGGTAATTGTGAATGAAAAGACTGGCTTTGCCTGTCTTTATGCAGGTAAATTACACTCAACGGAGTTTATTTCACACATCTTTGCGTTCATCTTATTAACGTGTCCCCACTACCTTCTTCTGCTTTAATTATTGTAGTCATTACTGGCAGCGTCACTTTGTATCGCGTCGAAAATGAAATATCTCAAGATGCAATGGCTTCCATAGGCCATGACGGGTCACGGGTTCGGTAACGTGCATCTGCGTTGATGAACAAGAGCATCGCAGCTGTGGTCTGGAACGTGGGTTGAGGTTCAACGCAACTGATGCCACGTGGCTCTGCCTGTGCCCGCGTGCAGGAGCGCGGTTACGATGCTGATCAGCGCGTTCTGGCACGGGATCCATCCCGGCTACTACCTGAGCTTCCTCACCATCCCGCTGTGCCTGGCGGCCGAGACGTCCATGGAGCGCGCGGTACGGGACCGCCTGCCCCCTCGCGCACGCCGCTCTTCGACTGGGTTCACTGGTTCCTGAAGATGCGCGCGTTCGACTACATGTGCATGGGCTTCATCCTGCTGAGCTACGAGGAGACCGTCCGCTACTGGCGCTCCGTCTACTTCGTGATGCACGTGGTGACGCTCGGGTTCGCACTGCTCGGCAACGCGCTCTGCCTGCTCCCGAAGACGGTGCGGCGCGTGGCGGTGGCCACCACAGAGTGACCGCTGCACAGTGATCATAACACGGTGACCACCACATTGACAACCACACAGAGACTACCACATTGACAACCACACAGTGACCACCACATTGACAACCACACAGAGACCACCACAGTGACAACCACACAGAGACCACCACATTGACAACCACAGAGAGACCACCACATTGACAACCACACAGAGACCACCACACATTGACTGCCACAAAGCGATCACACAGTGACAACCACAGTGACCACCACAGTGGCCACAGCAGAGTGACCACATGGTGATACCCCTACCCAACCACACAATACCACACAGTTATACCCTACCAACCACACAACAACACACCGTTATACCCCTACCCAACCACACAATAACCACACAGTGATACCCCTACCCAACTACACAACCCCTACCAACCACACAATAACCACACCGTTATACCCCTACTCAACACAATTACCACACAGTGATACCCTACCCAACCACACAATAACCACACAGTGATACCCCTACTCAACACAACAACCACAGTTATACTCCTACCCAACACAATAACCACACAGTAATACCCCTACTCAACTACACAACAACCACACAGTTATACCCCTACCAACACAATTACCACAGTGATACCCCTACCCAACCACACAATAACCACACAGTGATACCCCTACTCAACTACACAACAACCACACAGTTATACTCCTACTCAACACAATAACCACACAGTGATACCCTAACCAACCACACAACGACTTGTTGTGCGAGCAGGACCCGCACACGCTTCTATTTGTCCCGGGACCACCATGCGAGCTGTTACTCCACTCGGTGCTGATGGTATCAGTATGGACTGTGCTGACGGTGCGGTCGGTGTTGACGGTGCGGGCGGTGTCGTTGCTGTCGCTGACGGTGTCAGTGCTGATGGTGCGATCCGTGTCGTTGGCGCCGACCGTGGTGATGTCTTTCCGGGAGCCACGGTGGCAATTCGGTCCGGTCGGAATCCCTAGAGCGACGGCGGCTACCCCTGGGTGCTTAGCGGCCCTGTAATTAAAATTTTAATGCCGAGCGTGTGGAGTGCGGAGGGAGGACCATTCTTTGTCCCTCGGAAACCAAATTAGGGAATATTGTACCTGAAATTGTGTTAATATCACCTGTTTTATGTCATGGAATTGTCATTTTCCTAATAAATAAAAATAGGAGTGTGGTGCCCTTGCGTGGTGACGGGAGGCTTGCCGGGCGGTGGCAGCGAAAGCGATTCTCAAATCGGCGGCAACAGGAGCACACGACGTCCAGCTGAGCATGTGACTGCAGCTCGTGTTTAAGTGGGGAATGTGAGGGGGGCGTGAACACGAAGAGCTGCGAGTAATTAAGGCGATGGCATGGTGTGTGTGTGTATGATATTAGGTGACAGTATGGTTTGTGTTTATGATATGGGGTGACAGTATTGTGTGTGTGTGTATGATCTGGAGTAACGGCATGGTGTGTGTATCATATTGGGTCACGGCATGGTGTGTGTGTGTGATATGGGGTGATAGAATTGTGTGTGTCTGTGTGTGATACCCAGAGAGATGACTTGCCCACGCGTCTCGTCACCGCGCCGTTCTGCCTCAATGTATATCTGTGTGGTTTGTTTCCGCAATGTCCCCTGCACAAGACATTTCTCCTGCACGGTATGCATGCCGCAGTCTGCCCACCACCCCCCACCCTTCGGCTGTACCTGATCTGTGCCCAGGTGCAGTGAGCTATTATGGCTGTACTGCGAGGATGAGTCCTGACAATGATGAAACCGGCATGCGACATGTTGAGCACAACAAGATCGCGTGATGCCATCGTCCAAAGCCCTTCGTGCTGTGTGCTCTGCACGGTTGTGTGATGGACATGCTGCTGTTGGTCCCGCGACACTAAAACCATGTTTACACATCCCATCAGCCACACGGCATTCTCCCAGGAGTGCGGAGTTTCAGCAGCATTCAGTACAAGGCTACTGGGCAGGTTTGCACGTGCAGTGTTTCTGCGGCATTGTTACTGCGGCATTGTTACACTCGCACTTGGGGGACGCCCATAAATGACGTCACGCACCTAGGAGGGGGTGGGGTCAGGCATTTGTGACGATGTGTGACGAGGAGGGGGGTTTTGAGAAATGTGACGTCACATGAAAATGCGCAACTTTAAATAAATATAGACAACACGTTCTACTTGATTAAATAGACTTTTTAATAAATGTATCTTACAACATCAGTGTAGCGACACATTAAATCTGCACTACAATGACAATAGTTTAAAGCAATTGGAAGCATGTTTTATTTTGGGGGGGGGGGGGNCAGAGCTTTGTGACGTCATATTTGAGTGGAGGTCTGACTTTTTGTGACGACGTGTGATGAAAGGGGGTGGGGAGGAAGGGGGTGGGGAGGAAGGGGATGGGGGAGGAGGGGGATGGGGAGGAAGGGGGTGGGGAGGAAGGAGGGTAGGGAGGGGGTGGGGAGGAAGGGAGGTGGGTAGGAAGGGGGGAGGAGGAGGGGTGGGGTAGGAAGGGATGGGGGAGGAAGGGGGTGGGTAGGAAGGGGGTGGGGGAGGAGGGGGGGGGTGGGGGGGGGGGTAGGANGGGGGTGGGGAGGGAGGGGGGGGGGGGGAAGGGAGGGGGGGGGAAGGGGGGGGGGAGGAGGGGGGGGGGAGGGGGGGGGGGAAGGGGGAGGGGGGGGGGGGGGGGAGGGGTGGGGAGGAAGGGGGTGGGGNAGGAGGGGGTGGGGAGGAGGNGGGGGGGGGGGGGGGGGGGGGGGGGGGGGGGGGAGGAGGGGGTGGGGNAGGGTGGGGAGGAAGGGGGTGGGGTAGGAAGGGGGNTGGGGAGGAAGGGGGTGGGGTAGGAAGGGGGTGGGGAGGAAGGGGGTGGGGAGGAAGGGGGTGGGTAGGAAGGGGGTGGGGAGGAAGGGGGGTGGGTAGGAAGGGGGTGGGGAGGAAGGGGGGTGGTAGGAAGGGGGTGGGGAGGAGGAGGGGNTGGGGGGAAGGGGGTGGGGTAGGAAGGGGGTGGGGAGGAGGAGGGNTGGGGAGGAAGGGGGTGGGGAGGAAGGGGGTGGGTAGGAAGGGGGTGGGTAGGAAGGGGGTGGGTAGGAAGGGGGTGGGTAGGAAGGGGGTGGGGAGGGAGGAGGGGGGGGGGAGNAAGGGGTGGGAGGAAGGGGGNTGGGTAGGAAGGGGGGTGGGGTAGGAGGGGGTGGGGGAGGAAGGGGGTGGGGAGGAGGGGGGGTGGGATAGGAAGGGGGGGTAGGAAGGGGGGNTAGAAGGGGGGTAGGAAGGGGGGTAGGAGGGTGGGTAGGAAGGGGGGGAAGTGGGTAGGAAGGGGGTGGGGTGGGAAATGGGTGGAACACGTGGAGGGGAGCCGCACCTGCTGAGGTCACGGTGACGTCACCAGGTGACTGCAGACATGGAGGGAGCCTATGGTGCCGGGCCTGCGGGGAGCAACTTTGATTTTGTCGCTTTTGTGAAACGTCCCACGACGATTCTGAGCATCTGCAGCACGGTGAGTGAGGCAGGGGTGAGTGAGGAGTCAGGTGAGTGGGTGTTGGAGGGCTGAGTGATTCTGGTGTTGATCACGCCGGGTGATTGAGCTGGTGTTGGTGGGTGAGGCCCTTAGCTGTTCGGATGCAGCGAATGCGTTCTGCCATGGACTCCAATAAGACAACTCAATCACAGGGCGGTCTAAGAGGAAACCTCTATATGCAATTGACGACGGCTTGAGCAATGGGCTCTTCGTGGAACTTTAAATAGGGAGGCCATAGAGACAAGACCGTAGCCATGGAGTCAACATTGGGGGGCACCAAATCTTCCAGGGGTTCTGGGGTCCCAACCCCAGAAAAAAAATGTTAATTTGAAAAGTAATTTTCTGCCTAAAATATTAAAAATTTACTACCACATGGGATGGATTTATGTATTTATTTTTCACAATAATATCTTATAGTGTATTGTATGACATTGCTCTGTTTTTACTTTATTTTACCTTTTCTTGTTTCATTGTATGTAATGGCAGAGATTAGGGATTCATAAAGTACAACCATAACCACCATCATATAAACAGAAATCTATGCATTGTTTTATGAAGACAAGTCCAGATGTTGTGGCCAAGGTTTAGCAAATTGTTTTTATTTACATAGCATCGCAATTATTTTAAAAAAAATTTTATAGCAATATATTGGGGGACATTTTGAGCATATTTGATTATTATAAATTATAATTACGGCCTTGCATAGAGATATTGTAACTTCACAGCAGGCATCGTGGTGTAGACTGCAGTCGGCTGGGTGAGCGAGTTGGTGAAGGTTTGGGTGAGTAGTGAGTGTTGTTGTTGAGTGCTGACGATGCAATTGGGGGTGGTTAGTCTCCAACTCTTATTCTCAGGCCTATGTACAATTCACAAGGTACCGTTTCCCTGAAGCGTCGCCGATGTGTATATCTGTTTTTATGTTTAAGGCCAGGGTGCGTCCTGTCGAATGCTGGTTCAGAAACCACTGCCAAACGCGACGGGAGATTTTTATCATAACAACAACAGTCGCTGTGCATTCGACTCCGCGTGACGGATTCCACCCGTTGCTAATATTCAACGCAGTCCATCACAACGCTGCGGGAGCTGGTCAGTTGGATAAATGGAAATTCGTCCGGAAACCAAAAAGAAAACACGAGGCTTACACTGAAATTACTCTTCTACAGAGGGGGCAGTTGCCGCAGTCTTAGGTACAAACTGGTCCCTAAACCTTGATTTGAAGCTTTCGTGACTGCAGGAATCCATACTCTTTGGTTCTTTCGGTAAAGTCACGTAGGTAGAAATAAAACAAATTAAAACAAAAATACGTGACTTTACCGAAAGAACCGAAGAGTATGGTCCTTCAACCGTAGTCCTAACCAGAAACGCAAACCTACACCTTAACCTATATACCCAAACCATAAGCCCTAACCCAGCGGTTGGGAACCTATGGCTCGCGAGCCATATATGGCTCTTCCAGTGACGGCATATGGCTACCAGACAATTTTGAGTTGAAAAAGAAAAAAAATCAGTTTGGAACTGATTTAAAATACTTGTGATATTGCTTAATAATACTGTGTCATTTTAAAGTAAACAGAAATTAGTTTTGAAGATAAATTTCACGGGTCACGCCTGCACGAAGCTCAACCTCACCACGTATGAACCAGACTACAAGGCCATCAGCAAAACCATGCAGCACCAGAAGTCGCATTAAAAGTAAGACATTTAATTTATTATACGTTAAAAATACTATATGGCTCTCAATGAAATATATTTAGAAATATTTGGCTTTTATGGCTCTCCCAGTCAAAAAGGTTCCGACCCCTGCCCATCAACTCAGATCCCTCAATATAAACGCTGACCCAAAGTGAATTGTATTTTTTTTCACATTGTGTCCAAAAAAATGCGGTCTTATGTCATCGTACAGCCACAGAGATTCTCTCTCTTCCGCTCGTCATTTCTCATCGAATTTCATTTGCGATATTTCCTCAAGTGTGGCGGCTTGGAACGTTTCAGAGCCCGTGGCTTTACCCCAACCCTTAGTGATCCCCCAACCCTTAATGCCTCTCACTTCCTGTAAACCACGTTATTAAGTCCATCCCGGAAACTGTAGCTACCCTGTAATGTGACCGAACGTCGTATCCATTGCGCTCCTGAATGTTTCAAGTTTCCTACTCTTAGGTTTTTTTGGTAAAGTCACGTAGGTAAAAAATAAAAGTAATAAAGTAAAATCACGACGTTTCGGAGGCAACACAAGCTTCCGTCTTCAGGTGGAACCGTCACAGCACGATTGCTGTATCAAGTAAAGAGAAATTCCAAGAGACCCGACCTTTTATCGCGGCATCTCTTGAAGGCCAGCGTCGCGAGATGCTGTGACTTCTTGTATACCCTCTACGGGGAGGAATTCCACCTATCTGTTAGAGTTTTTAACAGACAAGACAAGAAGTCACAGCTTCTCGAGACGCTGGCCTTCCTCAAGAGATGCCACGATACAAGGTCGGGTCTTTGGAATTTCTCTTTACTTGATACAGCAATCGTGCTGTGACGGTTCCACCTGAAGACGGAAGCTTGTGTTGCCTCCGAAACGTCGTGATTTTTATTTTACTTTTATTAATTTTATTTTTTACCTACGTGACTTTACCGAAAACCTAAAGTATGAATCCTTGCAGTCACGAAAGCTTCAAATCTAGAATTGTTTCAAGTTTATTTCGTGTAATCAGGTGAGAGGGAACTCAAGAGAGCAGGAGGAGTTTCATTTAGAAGTATGGTCTGGGTCCGAGACATTAAAACCCAACAACATAAGAACAAGGCCATCGATGAAGCAATTAGAAATAAAGAAAACAACTGCGTTACAAGATACATCCAAAACAGTGCACAAACATAAATCAACGTTAAATAAAATACATTTCCTGAAACAAAAGTTATTTAAGGCAAATTACTTTTAAAATCAGAGTAAAATAAAACAAATTTTTAGAAACATGAAAATATATTGAGGGTCGTTATTGCACAGGAGCCATACATTCCGTGTGTGAACGCGGCCCTTACAGCCCCTGTGTGCCCTGCAGGTGTTTGCCATCGTGGTGTTTGGCTGCATCGTGGGCGAGGGCCACATCAACCACCCTTTAAGCTCCACGCTGCACTGCGTCTACAACGCCAATGAGCACGCGTGCGGCCTGGCCACTGCCACGGCCATCCTCTCGGCCGTCTCGGCCCTCGCCTTCCTTGTGCTCGACTTGCGCTTCGCCGACATCAGCAGCGTGCAGCACCGCAAGGTCGCGGTGCTAGGAGAACTGGGCCTCTCTGGTGAGAGCAAGGGTGACGAGTCAGGCTTTGCCAACGTGTCCGGGTTTGAGCCACGAATTGGCGTCTGGTCTTCTTTCGTACGGCTGATGTAGATGTGGAGCAACAACTACAATTTCACATTCCAGGTGGTCAAATCAGATAACCGCGTCAGGAGCAGCGGAGTGTATCGCTGTGATGTCTCCTTCGTATTTGCGGATCGATCGTTGCGTGTTTCCGTGGCAGGAATGAACAATCCCGGATGCACTCATCATGTCTGGGTTTACATAATACTGGAGTTTTCCCGATTGAAACATATTTCTGGGTTTGGTCTCCTTCAGCCCGAGCATTTGAGGCTCAGGGAGGCCGAGGGGTTGCACTTGGCAATGCCACACTTCTCAGTGATTTTAAGGGTGAAGAAAGTAGCATTATCCTTCTCCAAAGGCTGGAGCTGAGGTGTAGCACACGCGGCAGTATGGGAGTCATGAATCACCACTTGTCAAATCAAATTTGGGAAACGCAAGGTCAGGGCCTCATTCACACTTAGTCTGCCAAGCGGCACCACCTGTGTGTGCCCGCTCCTATGGGTTCTATATTATACTGGTGGGGACCTCCTGGTTACACCAGCCCCAGGGATTATTGTGTCCGTCGTGCAGGGAGGGGCTGGGTGGGTGGGAGGGTGGGGCTGGGTGGGGCTGGGTGGGTGGGAGGGAGGGGTGGGTGGGAGGGAGGGTGTGGAGGGCTGGGTGGGNAGGGAGGGCTGGGTGGGAAGGGCTGGGTGGGGAGGGCTGGGTGGGGAGGGAGGGCTGGGTGGGGAGGGGGGGTGGGTGGGGAGGGGCTGGGTGGGGAGGGGGGCTGGGTGGGGCTGGGTGGGNAGGGTGGGCTGGGTGGGGAGGTGGGGCTGGGGGGAGGGTGGGCTGGGTGGGAGGGTGGGCTGGGTGGGGAGGGTGGGGCTGGGTGGGGCTGGGTGGGGAGGGTGGGCTGGGTGGGGAGGGCTGGTCACCCCGTGGTGCCCTTATAAAACTCAACGTTTAACCTACTCACGCCGGCTTGTGCCCACCCTCACAGTCGGGCATATTTGGGAATATACCACGCTGCCGTTGACCCTGGCCATTGACCGTTCCTACCAGCTCCCTCCGCAGGAATGTGTTTTGCACGCTTTTGCGCCGAGTGCTTCGACAGCTGTGCCGTGTGACCCATGCTGCAGGGCTCTGGGCATTCTTGTGGTTCGTCTGCTTCTGTTTCCTGACGAACCAATGGAGCAAGACCGCCTTCGCATCCTGGATGGACATTGTGGGGGGAGCGCTCGTGCTGCCATTGCCTTCTCCTTCTTCTCCATCCCGACCTGGGTAATGCCAACCCACTCCACCTGCCCCGTGCACCAACCACACGCATGGGGTAGTTTTAGTTTCATACTCTTAGGTTTTTTCGGTAAAGTCACGTAGGTAAAAAATTAAATTAATAAAAGTAATAATAGAAATAATATATTTATATTACTTTTATTAATTTTAATTATATTTTTTACCTACGTGACTTTACCGAATAAACCTAAGAGTATGAATCCTTGCAGTCACGAAAGCTTCAAATCTAGAATTAGTTTTAGTTTGTTCTTCCCCTGCACATCCGATTATCACGGTTGGCTATGTGTGGTGCGAAAGAAGTTCATACACAGAGCAGCCGATGTTCCATGATGCATAAAATTAGGCCGGCATGTTCACCATCCTGTGGGCTCAACCCAGATTCTCGCCCAGCCGTGTGGCCTGCTTTCAATGGTTGCGTGCTTTAGCCAGGCTTCTGCAAAATTACATGTAGATGTTGGCTTGAAAAAGCATAGCCCAACCCAATCGTGTACTTGATTGTGTCCAGGTCGGGCTCACGATCTTCGTCTTCCAGAAGTACCGCTTGGGCGCCCACTTTGGAGAAGAGTACACGGACCCCAGCCCCGCCGCTGCACAACTCCCGGACTCGGACTCGTACCAAGCGCCACCCTTCTCGCGTGACCTGGGCAGCGCTGGCATGTCGCAGTAGGGCCCCCAGCGAATCCCGCGAACCCTGTACCCTCTCATCGCACGGTTTCTTAGGTTATGAGCTCACAACGCTTCTCATTTTACAATGAACAGCTGACATTTTTGTTGGAGTCCCTATTAACTTGGTACTGGCTTTCATTGTACATTTTACTAATATGGGGAGGGATGGGTGGCTGAATGGGGTGTGCATGCACGTCCAATGGGACCAATCGCCACGGGAAAAAGATAACCCACAGCTGATCCGCAAGTCCTATGGGATTACCCGAGCAAAGTGGACTTGCAAAATTGTGAGACATAAGACGCGAGGCAGATGTTTCCAGTGGAAAAGCCGGTTACAAAGTGAGCGTTGGTTTGCTCTCTACAAGTCAAGGTTTATCCGTGGGCTGTCACCAGTTTGAAGGTCAGCTCAGGTTATTATTGATAAGGATTGACACATTTCGGAGGTGATCATTCTATTTCATTGGGTTTGGGAATTAACTTTACTTTCTAGCTGCTCCTCACTTGTGCATAGAGGCCAATGTTGCCATGTATTTCATATTACATTGAAATGTTTGAATTTACCCATGCTGTACAGTACTGTTATTCCTGAAAGGGACCATCTCTTTGGGGAAACTCTTCAGGGCATAATTAGAACCTTGTGCAATTTAAGGACGAGTTTGTAATGCGGGCAGCGGCAGAGTGAATGCGTTGTTATGTCTGCCCAGGCTCGGGACTGACCCAATGTTCTTGCCGACTTCAACAGTTAATATTTCATTTAATGTTTGTTTTATCAGGTGCCAAGACTTGTAATTAAAGTTACTGAATGTGCGAGTCAGGTTTATTTGAACCTTCGACTGCTCGAGTGATTGAGATGCTTGTGGAATGTTGAATGACGGGCAGAGACGTGATGCAACACTTTAAACAGGTTTATCAAAGTGCACCCCAACAACTGCGATACCAACCCACTTAAGTGCACCACTTGAATTCAAAACCACATGTCAATGATGATTTGGATAAGCGCTAAATCATGGACCAGCCATCAGCTACTCAACTTATCAACCATGGCTGTTTCTCAGTTTCAAAGAGCACTCCAACCTGCTCTGAATTGCTCATCACCATTTTGGTCCTGGTCTGCCTTCAGTAATTTTCCTAGGGATGCACACTCATCTATAATTTACAGATCATTGTCAATCCAAAGCTGGATAAAGGCTCCCCACGCTGTGGTGGTCGAGTGGATGTTTGACCATACTTGGCCACGCTGGTCATCTCCACCGATATCCATGCTGGGAATCACTCGGATTATAACTGTTAATTTTCAAGTCGTAAAAAATCCCAATTGACACAAATCACGTGCTCTTAATAGCTAACATCCAATGTCATCAGTCCCCTTGACACAAAATATTAAAGTGTCATGTTTTTTACAGTTGTTGCTGGCCAGCCATCACAGTAGGTTGTGTAGTGGCAGACACTGCGGATGCTGCTTGTACTGTCCCTGTGCCTCTAGGACGCCATCTGGCGCGCACACCCAAGGGTCGTAAGTGGCCCACTGCCAGGCCCGCAGCTGCTGCTGCAGGGTGCGCAGTGTGTCCGCGTAGGCCGCGTCATGTGCCAGGTTGCGAGTCTCTGCCGGGTCGGCGTGCGTGTCGTAGAGCTCCAGCGCTCGCGGTAGTAGAACTCCCGTAGGCTCTTGTACCAGTGAGTAGGCTGGCCCTGCATGCTGCGATTGAGCAGGTCTTGGAAGGTGGGGACACGTACAGATCCTGGTCCACAGGGAAAGGCATGAGGAAGTGCATGTTGTGGATCAGGTGGAGGTGGCCGTGGCGCAGGGCGCGCATGGGTAGTACATCGTGACCTCGTGGTGGCTCTGGCTGGAAAAGGCAATGTCCCACGGTGGTTCTTGTTGGAGAGCTGGAAGCAGCGAGCGTCCTGTTAGCACTACGGGCTCATCCTTCTTGAACATGGCGTAGTCGGGATAAGGCACCGAGAACCACTCCAGCAGCGTCGGCGTAATGTCTGCAAGGGTTTGGAGACACATTCTCATTAAGAGCATGAACAGGGCCACAAGAATGTGGAATGGCGCTGACATCGTGATCTGTAACACACCGGTAAACCAAACTGCTAAGCACCAATTTCAGTGCCATTGATGTTTCCTGTACACTTTTTTATTTGTAATTTACTCAAATAAGAGGTACGGAAAATAGATAAGAGGAACACAAATGTATACGTCCGTCACGATTATGTTTCTCTGCGGAAACTCAGTCTGAGTCGCAACTTCCCCTCTGAGCCCGCCGCGGTTCCTCACCCCAAGCACTGCCGCGTTCCAACGCACGGCACATGCGGCGATTTCTTCACAGATGGATAGTCGCCCAATTGTGAATGTGTTCATCGGACAGCTCCTGATGCCATCGACACACTTTACGTTTTGTCCGTTACTATTCAAATGTTTAACACGTAGGCTTTCGCGACCAATATTATTCATAATCAACGTTTTTGGGTTTAGATCGCGTTTCGCTGGTAATTGCACCAGCTGGATGCAATTACCAGCGAAACGTCGTACTCAAATTGTAAATGTTGTGGTTTCATGCTTCAACACACCGGTGGGCTAAAGCAGTGAACTATTTGTCTTTTGTCAACGTGACACTTTTTTACTGATTGGCCGTGTCGGGTGGTGGAGGGTTACGACACATTTATAAATAACGCGATCTAAACCCAAAAACGTTGATTATGAACTATTCAAATGCCATGCGCGAGAGAAAGCGCCATCTTGTGCGTACCCAGCAGGCTCACGTAGGCCTCGCTGCTGTGGCCCCAGCGCTCGCGGTGCTCCGGGAGGACACGAGCAGCGGCTCGGCCACACCGCCCGTGTACAGGTTGGTGCGGCCGCCGGGAAAAGGGATCCCGTTGTCGGAGCTGTAGAGCACGAGCGTGTCGTCCGCGTGGCCGGCGCTCCGCAGCTCCTCCAGCACCAGCCCCACGCCTGCAGTAAGGACGGCACGTGGGGTCGGCCTTCGCGTAGGAACATCTGCTCAAGGGCGAGCGGTCTATTGCACAAGCTGCCGCCTTATTCAGCGATTTCCTGCTCAAATGAGCAGAGGAGGTGGTCATACACTGTTTAGAGTCCTGAGACAGTGGTGGAAATTCTGCACTGCTATGGTGGCTGCGGCCAGTCTACGCAGGACAACCACTGTTTACTTGCCTGAAAATGGCACTCGTATTGACCCCGGAAGTATGATTGGCAACCCCAACCAGGATTTAAACTCGCAATCTTCCCATTGCGAGCTGCTTGCTCTACTGCTGAGCTACCCGGCCATGTTTTTACTGTGGATATGATACACGCTAAAATGTGGTTTAAAACTTTTTCTCGTCATCTTCACTGCCTCCCTACCGCTATCTTTTTTTTCGCTGACATGTTTTTTTTNCCCTGTCCATTGCTTGGCCTAACCCTCACACTATCTCCTGAGCCTTGCCTGGCCTCTCCTCCACATCCTTGTTCCTCCCATCTCGCCCGGGCCTCGTCTAGGATTAATTAATGCTGCCCCAGCTGCCCCAGCTGCCCCAGCTGCCCCTGGAACTCGTTGGTGAATTGACTGCGAGCCCTCCAGGGTTTGCCTTGGGGCTCACTTGTTCCTGCCCCTGGGGCTCATGTTTGCTGTTGTTTTTGGTGCTGGGCCCTAATTCCTTCATCCCGAACCGTGCTGTGCATTGCTTTCTCTCCTCTCCCATGTTTCCCTATCCTATGTCTGTAGAACTTATTCACACTGTGTAGAACATGTTGAGATACGGCTTGCAGTTAGATGCTATATAAGTGTCATTTGTTTAGTCGGAGTTTTATCTTGCATTGCGTGCTAGGTTGACATCACCATTGTGGTTACATTCTGCACAACCTTGTAATGGAAGCAGCTCAAAAAGCCTGGATTGTGGCATTCCTTGTTTTGCTGTTTAAGACACCTTTTGCGTATGTATTGTTTGCTTCCATCCTGTACACCTTGTTCAGGCTTTTGAATTGGCTCTTCAGCTAAATAAACGCTCAATTTTGTCAATGTGTATGCGGTGTACACCTATTTACTTTGACTTTTTATATATTATGCTTGTTTACCCAGGAAAGCCCCACTGAGTCTTAAGACTTTTGAAAGAGGGTCCTGCTAACTTTTCCCAATCGAGATCAATGATTTCTATGTGTTTCCAAATTAAGAAATTTAGCGGGTCATATTTTTTACTTTTAAAAATTTTGTACTGCGATGCCAGCACGGAATATTTATAAACACAACTTGTAACGTGCACATTTTTCTAATCGGACACATTTTTGATCACAGAATCATGAGCGTCCACTGGAAAGCAGATGGCGCATATTTTATGGCTGATACAACGGCAGTATTAACCAGGGCGACCTGCAGGATTCGAACTAGAACTTTTGCAAAAAGCAATAAACGCACCGCCGTTGTGCCACATCACCACCCCTTTAATATCTAATATGTAGGAAAGTGAGTACTTTCAAGGATGGAGGATGAATCAATAACGAAGACACCCCGAGGACAGGCTGTTGTCGCGAAGCCTCGAGGCGCGTTAGGACGCGATACCTTGGTCCAAGCGTCCGATGGTCGTGTACTGTGCGGCGAGGTCCGCGCGCGCTGTGGGCGTGTCTGGTACGAAGTAGGGCACCTGAGTGGACAGGGCAACAGGGGGACCTCAATGCACCACCTTCGCCGTCCTCACTTTGAAATAAAACATCAACCGGGAATGTTTATCACCTCCAATTTAGTTTCTACATTAACATGAGGCCTGGTCATCTCAGCCATTAGCATCCCAGGTTTTGATTATAAAATATTCTATTATTTATTCAGCAAAGCCTCACTGTGTTTTCAAACGAATCCTACATTTTGTCAAGTCTGCCAGGCTGATTGTAGCAAAATCCGGCCGTGCTAATCATCCGGTGGCCTATCAGCCACATAAGGGGCCATCCATTTAGTACGACGCAAAAATCTGTCAAAACTTGACCCCTTCCCCCTCCCTGTACGCACGCGTACTTTTTACCCCCCCCCCGCCTGCGTAGGTACGCTTGACCCCCCCCATCCTATAGAACGGCCAATATTTAATCCACGCACAAACGATCAAGGATTAATCATTAACGTGTTTAAGCAAATAGATAGTCCGGCGGTGGACTATCTAACTCATGCAAAGACAAGGGCATGCCATGTCAATTCCACCAGTGCAGGTAGAGTGGAAGAGCGTAACCCATAACCGTTTCACATTTACTACGTAAGCTTCTCAGGTGAAGTGTTAATAATTGAGTGTGCGTACCTTCACATCGTCGGGATTATAGTGACGGGGTTTCCAGTCAGGGATTGTCCCCATTCCAGGCTCTCCATTCCCAAATTTCTCGCAGAAAGATCCAAACTGGGGCTGGGAATGGCCACAACGGTGTGGATCATGAAAGGCCACGTACAGGAAGAACGGCCTAGGATAAGAGACACGTATCCCTGTAAGATGCACGGGTCCCTGTGAGATACGAATGTGTGCCGGTGTAAGTGCACTGGCAAAGGAAGTTGCCGTAGGGTTAGGAGGAACAAGATTGTCAGGTACCTGCCATCGTCCATACGCAGGAAAGCTCTCACTAGCTGTTTGATGCGCGTAATGTTCCGTCCAACCTGAAGGATCGAGTTGTTTTCTTCAGTATATGAAAACTCAAAAGGGTAGACGGCTTCGGGTCCTACGTGTTTCTTCCCGATAATACCTGCGGCATCACACAGTCAAAGCAACCTCTTCCATGGGAAGCCTCCACAATCCCAAGACAGTACACCTAGAAGCGATTGCACTGGGAGTACACAACGCTTCCGAGTACTCACTCCTCGTGGAACAACTAGGAAGGAAGAACAATGATCCATTTGGCTGCAAAAATGAAACACTGTTGCCGACCGCTGAATGATCTCTTGCTCAAATTAGCATCGAGGCAAGTGTTCATAAACATCTTCTTGGTTCTTTCGGTAAAGTCACGTAGAAGGGAAATAATAAAATAATAATAAAACATAATAAAATACAATTCTCACGACGTTTCGGCCACAACGCAAGCAGCCGTCCTCAGGTGAAGAACAGGTCTGTCGGAAAGACAACTTCAGACGCTGTCTTTCCGACAGACCTGTTCTTCACCTGAGGACGGCTGCTTGCGGTGAAGAACAGGTCTGTCGGAAAGACAGCGTCTGAAGTTGTTGTCTTTCCAACAGACCTGTTCTTCACCTGAGGACGGCTGCTTGCATTGTGGCCGAAACGTCGTGAGAATTGTATTTTATCATGTTTTATTTATATTATTTTATTATTTCCCTTCTACGTGACTTTACCGAAAGAACCAAGAAGATGAATCCCTGCAGTCACGAAAGCTTTAAATCGAAATCTCTCATACAGTAGTATTCCTATTGAAGCCGCTGTTGCACAATTGGTTGCTCTTCAGCTTTAAAAACTGGTCCAGTCTCCAACTCACAGCAGGGATTGACGGTGCATTCATTGACAAGGCATCGCGTTCTCGCCATACAGGGGACGAACCTCGCACAACGTTACACCACCACCACACATTGGATTCAGAAAGCACGCCGTACACGCGACTGCAGACACCAGGGAGACGCATGTGTCACGACACCGTGGATAAGATTACGAATCGGGTGTCAGGCAACAACAAAAGAGGTAACCGGAGCGTACGAGGAGGGCGACTTATTAACAGTTGCAATAATTTGTGGACAAAGATTTAAACGGGCTTGTGGTTCTCGTTCACTCACTCTCGAATCGAGAGGCACGAGGAGGAATAATTCGGCCCACGTGCAGAGCAGATTAGCCTACAGGTGCCCATGAAGGAAGGTACATTCTGGACCAGTGGCGTGGAGCAGGTGGATCAGGGGGCTTTCTACGAGGCGTCAGCGGAGGAGTCGCCGCCGAGGGACGGGTCAATGTTGACAGAAGCAAGCAGCGCAAGTGAGCATTCTCGCTATCAGCTGCAGGAGAAGCAAGGCTGTCTCCACAGCTGCTGCTGCCTACATTCACACGAGGAAGTGTCTGGCAGCGGGCAGAGCGGTGCCATCTCGGCAGCGGTCCTCCTTCACCTGTCCGAATGCCGACTGGTTGAGCAGCAGAGGGAGGCTCCGCACTTGTTCAAACGAGTTGAAGTGGTGGACGTCTTGGTGGAGGCCGTACATGCCATTCTGGTGCTGGACACAAAACACAGCGCGGCTTCGTTCGTCTCCGAGCAGTCACGACACACAGAACGTACACAAGTGACACACACACACGGACAACAGACACACGGACAGACAGACACACAAGTGACAGACACACACACACAAGAGACAGACACACACAGAACGAACACAAGTTACACACACACACACACAAGTGACACACACAAAAGTGACACACACACACACAAGTGACACACACACAAGTACACACACACACACAAACACAAGTGACAGACACACAAGTGACACACACACAACACACACAAGTGACAGACACACACAGTGACACACACACAGACACACACACGTGACACACTCACCTGCGGCAGGCCGCTGAGCAGGGCTGCGCGACTGGCGAGCAGCTGCTGACGCTGGTGAACGCGTGGCCGAAGCGGAGGCTGCGGGTCGCCAGCGCGTCCAGGTGCGGCGTGCCGATGGCCGTGTTGTTGTAGGCGCCCAGCTCGAAGCGCCATCGTCGGCTGCGCGAGAGTTCAAGTTCAAGTTCGTGTATTAGGTACGTAGCCCTGTGAGCCATTCGGCTCTTGAATCGGGTGCAACCGCAACAAACAAAAAAACTAAAACTTGAACAAGAAAACATCTGAAAGTGAATATGTGACTAAGTTCAAACAGAAAATCCAAGAAAAGACAGCAAAATATTGCAGAAAAAAGCACCGTACACCAACGCTGTGTGCAAAATCCCAGTGGGATGCAAGTCAAACAACAACAACCACAAGACAACTTAGATTAAGGCCATCAGTCTAACTCTGTTACTACAACAACACAAACATGGCAAAACCAATACACTTTNCGAAATCACCAAAATAAAACCACGAAAGCAATGAAAAAGCATCTTCTTGGTTCTTTCGGTAAAGTCACGTAGAAGGGAAGTAATAAAATAATAAAATAAAACATAATAAAATAAAATATTATATTATGTTTTATATATATATATTATATATATACGTGACTTTACCGAAAGAACCAAGAAGATGAATCCCTGCAGTCACGAAAGCTTTAAATCGAAATGAAAAAGCAATCATAGGAACTGTGACGGAATTTTCACAATAAATGTCGAGAGGAGGGAGGAGGAGGAAGAGGTAAGAGGAAGAAGAGCCAAGCCCGGGGGGGGGGGACGTCAAGGCGCCCCGCACCGCTCTCCCGTGCCCAGGTCCCCGCTGGTACCGAGGATGAGCAGCGCGTTCCTCCTGCTGCTCCTCCTGCTGCTCCTGCTGCTGCTGCTCGCCACGACTCCGCACGGAGCCAGCAGCAGCAGCATGGCAGCAGCAGCAGCAGTGCGGGCAGCAGTAGCAGCATGGCGACTCGTCACGTGGGAAGTGGGCGGGTCACGGGAGGTGGGGGAGGGGGTGGTGGGGGGGAAGGGGTGGGGGAGAGAGAGGTGGGAGGGGGTAGTTGGGAGGGGGGAGAAGAAGGGTGGGAGGGGTAGAAGAGTGGGAGGGGGAGAAGGGTGGGGGGAAGAGGGGGGGGGAAGAGGGGGGGGAGAGAAGGGTGGGAGGGAAGAGGGGTGGGAAGAGGGAGGGGTTAAGAGGGGGGGGAGGTAGTGGGAGGGGGTCGGAAAGGGGGAGGGGTAGTGGGGAGGGGGTGGGAGGCGGGAGGGGCCCCGGTCACGTGACATCTGGATCCACGTTGAAGGCTACGGGCGACCAATTGAGCATCCGCGTCCTCATTTTTTTCCAGCAACTCCAGAGCAATACAACCACAGAGCAACACAACTACAGAGCTACACAACCACAGAGCAACACAACTACAGAGCTACACAACCACAGAGGAACACAACCACAGAGCAGCACAACCACAGAGCAGCACAACTACAGAGCAGCACAACCACAGAGCAACACAACTACAGAGCTACACAACTACAGAGCTACACAACCACAGAGCTACACAACCACAGAGCTACACAACCACAGAGCTACACAACCACAGAACAACACAACCACAGAGCTACACAACCACAGAGCTACACAACCACAGAGCAACACAACCACAGAGCTACACAACCACAGAGCTACACAACCACAGAGCTACACAACCACAGAGCAACACAACCACAGAGCTACACAACCACAGAACAACACAACCACAGAGCTACACAACCACAGAGCAACACAACCACAGAGCTACACAACCACAGAGCTACACAACCACAGAGCAACACAACCACAGGACAACATCACAATACACAACAACTGCAGTACACAATAACAGTCCACAAACCTACACAACTACAGTACGCAACAACTCTACACAACACTCCTACAAAACACAACTAGACATAACAACAGTCCACACAACAACAGTACACACAACAACACAACAACAGTACAGTTTAACACGTGGCAGGCTTTCGCGAACAATATTATTAATAATTATCAACGTCTTTGGGTTAGATCGCGTTATTTATAAATGTGTCGTAACCCTCCACCACCCGACACGGCCAATCAGCAAAAAAGTGTCACGTTGACTAAAGACAAAATAGTTCACTGCTTTAGCCCACCGGTGTGTTGAAGCGTGAAACCACAACATTTACAAAACTTTTCTTTTACACACAACAACACAGCAACAAAACAAGCGACTTGAGTACACAGCTACACACAACGACCTCACAGAGGGACACAATTACACACATCAGCACAAACTCACACTTGCTTCAATCACACACCCACTATTAACACAATCGCACTCTACCAACACACCACCAACACACGTTTATTCACAATCACACACACTGCTAATACACTTCCAATACACTACATACTATACACTATGAACACAATCACTCACACTGCTAACACACTACCATACTATACACCACTAACACAATCACTCACACCACTAACACACTATGAACACAACCACTCACACTGCTAACACACTACCATACTATACACCACTAACACAATCACTCACACCACTAACACACTATGAACACAACCACTCACACTGCTAACACACTACCATACTATACACCACTAACACAATCACACTACTAACACACCACTAACACAACCACTCACACTACTAACACACCACTAACACACTACCACTCACACAACTAGTCCACTAAGCAGGCGACTGACACGGTCACACCCCATGACCACTGCCGCACCCCAGAGACGCTGATCCCCCCCCCCCACACTCGGAGCGAGACGCAGGGGAGGTGAGGTGAGTGTGTGTGTGTGAGTGACATTGTGTGTGTGTAAGGTGAGTGACATTGTGTGTGTGAGTGAGTGTTTGTGTGAGTGACATAGTGTGTGTGTGTGAGTGACATAGTGTGTGTGTGAGTGACATAGTGTGTGTGTAAGGTGAGTGACATTGTGTGTGTGAGTGAGTGTTTGTGTGAGTGACATAGTGTGTGTGTGTGAGTGACATAGTGTGTGTGTGAGTGACATAGTGTGTGTGTAAGGTGAGTGACATTGTGTGTGTGAGTGAGTGTGTGAGTGACATAGTGTGTGTGTGAGTGACATAGTGTGTGTGTAAGGTGAGTGACATTGTGTGTGTGTGTGAGTGACATTACGTGTGTGTGTGAGTGTAAGGTGAGTGACATTGTGTGTGTAAGGTGAGTGTAAGGTGAGTGACATTGTGTGTGTAAGGTGAGTGACATTGTGTGTGTGAGTGAGTGTGTGTGTGAGTGACATTGTGTGTGTGTGGTGAGTGGCATTGTGTGTGTGAGTGTGTGAGTAAGGTGAGTGACATTGTGAGTGTGTGTGAGTGACATAATGTGTGTGTGTGTGTGTGNAAGGTGAGTGACATTGTGTGTGTGTAAGGTGAGTGACATTGTGTGTGTGTAGGTGAGTGACACTGTGTGTGTGAGTGTGTGTGAGTGACAGTGTGTGTGATATTGTGTGTGTAAGGTGAGTGACATTGTGTGTGTGTGTGAGTGACATTGTGTGTGTGTGTGAGTGTAAGGTGAGTGACATTGTGTGTGTGTTTTGTGTGTGTGTAAGGTGAGTGACTGTGTGTGTGTGTAAGGTGAGTGACATTGTGTGTGAGTGAGTGACATTGTATGTGTGTGAGTGCGTAAGGTGAGTGAGATGAGTGACATTGTGTGTGTGTAAGGTGAGTGACATTGTGTGTGAGTGAGTGACATTGTATGTGTGTGAGTGCGTAAGGTGAGTGAGATGAGTTACGTGAGTGAGCCGAGCGATGTGTGTGAGTGAGGTGAGTGAGTGATGTTTTTGACACGAGGCTGAGTGAATGAGTTGTGTGAGTGAGTGATGTTATTGACAGAGGTTGAGTGAATGAGTTGTCAGATGTCTCTGACAATTCGGTGGGAGATGTCCGTGCGATGCCTCTTGTGCTTTGACGTTGCACAAGAACTAGTCCGTAGGCGTGGTTCTTTGTATTTATTATGCTTTAAGTGGACGAAGCACACTTGCAGAAAAAAATAAGTTGAAAAAAATGTCAATTGTTGTCCAAGTTTAGACGAACTCAGCACGTTTTTTGTTTAAGCAGGCAAAATCTGCACCGGTTTCAACATTCTCGGTCTCATTAGCAGAGTGACCAAAAAAAATCACCACATTCGTTAATAGCACTGGCCTTAAAGGGAAATACGTGTAACAGGACACCACTAAACTTGACACGATGGAGCCTGATGATGATGAATGGAGTGAGATACTGTATGTTTAAACACATGCTGCTGGATTACATCATAATGGCAGCACGAACTTAATTTGGCAAAGACAGTGGAAGGAAAACAACACTTTTGAATAGGTTCATAGTCCGCGTGAAGTCCATTGTGATTGAGGAATATGCTCAGTGCATTTCACGTGGTTGGATGAATTGTTAAATATTATCCATGCTCGTTGAAATTGATCTATGGGGGATGTGAGTTTCTGTACCGTGTGACTTTGCTGCCTCTGGAAGGACCTGGCAGCATATTTTAAATTGGCCACGTGTTTAAGAATTATCATGCACGTACAGCATAGAAGGACTTGTATTTTATGGAAAGTAAATTTATAAACGCGGAAAGGCAAAGCGTGGTGGGTCGCACCGAATGGAGTTTGGGAAAGTGTGACATAATGCCCTCACTACTTTTCTTCATCCACTGTGAGCAAAGCAGATGGCATGTATTTTACTGTTAATACACCCGCAGTATTAACCAGGGCCGCCTGCCGGTTGCGAACTTCAAACCTCTGCAGAAAGTGGCAACAACGCTTCCGCTGTGAGCCGTGTCACCGCCCCGACCCTGACAGCAGACCGCGGTGGTTGTACGCGAGTGGTAGGGTGTACGTGAGTGGTGGGGTGTACGTGAGTGGTGGGGTGTACGTGAGTGGTGGCGTTTCCTTCTTCGTGCGTGTGAGATGGCGGAGCGGTGCCACGCTGGTCTCGCTCGCGCTCTCGGGCTCGCCAGGACCGGCGTCGCGTCCGTGGCGCGCTGCTGTTGCCCACCTGGCCGTGTGCGTGGGCTGCTGCCCCGCTCGCGTGGCTGCCAGGCTACACGCTGCGCTCTGCGCGCATGGACTTGGTGGCAGGGCTCACCGTGGGCCTCACCGTGGTGCCTCAGTCCCTCGCCTATGCACAGGTGGCCGGCTTACCCGCGCAGGTAAGGCTGCGGCAGAGGTCGCAAACGGGTTTTGATTCCTTACCGTACCCGTACCCGGCCGCACCAGGGTCGCAAATGGGTACCCGTTCCCTACCCGTACCCGTACCCTACCCGAAATGAGTGACAAACGGCTACTCACCAGTGACTCACGGCCTACCTGTACCCGTACCCGGCCGCACCAGGGTCGCAAACGGGTAGCCGGTTATTGGGTAGGGTACGGTTATCGGGTACCCGGTTGCGACCTCTGGCTGCGGTCGCCCTCCACCTGTCCCCCGCTCCCCCCCCCCCAGGATCGCATTTCGGTGGCACATCCAGAGAAGTTGACCTGGCTTTTGTTTCGATGAGGCCTGATGGACCGCACACGGGGGGTGGTGAGTTTCGTGGACCACAGCACTGTGGGCACGCTGAATGGGAGGCGTTGCGTGCATTTGTCAAGTCAAATCCTGACCTGTGAACCCAGCGTCAGATGTATTTTTCTGTGCGATGCATGGCTTATGCTGACTTATGATGGTTGTGCTGCCACTGAGAGGTTGCGTGTAATGTTCTGCCTCATGCATATGTTGGTGTTCTCTTGTGAGAAGCTTTCAGCTGCAAAGAGTTTACATTTTTTTTATATATAATTGAGACCAACATATGTGTTAATGATAGATTTATTATCCCGAAATTATTTTATTTCAGGACACTGGGTAAGGACATGAATACTTATGCCCTTACCCCAGGAATTCATACTGACACATTGCAAAACAATTATACGTAGAATCACGACACGGTGCCATTTCTAGTTGCTGACAATCCCTTGTTTTGTTGAAGCAGTGCTCGGAGTCTCACTCGGACCGTGTGAAGGTGGAGGGTGAAAGGTGGCGCAGTGGGTTCGTGACCGAGGCTGTGCATTTCCCTGCTGCAGTACGGCCTCTACTCGGCCTTCATGGGCTGCTTCGTGTACTGCCTGCTCGGGACGTCGAAGGACGTGACGCTGGGCCCCACGGCCATCATGTCACTCGTTGTGTCGGTGTACGTGCGCCGAGACCCGTGTACGCCGTGCTGCTCACCTTCCTGTCTGGCGCCATCCAGCTGCTCATGGGGATCCTCCGTTTGGGTAGGGACCGTCACTGTGGCCTGAGATCTTGTAATATGCGTGTGGAGACGCGCAATGGCGGAGCCAGGATTTTCAGGTGGGGGGGGGGCAACCCCTCCTGCAATGAAAAATGACAGAGGAGTTGTTAGTAGGTGAGGACTTGTCCCTTGTTTTTATTCGACGCCGTGTGCGGCGATGGCGCAGCCACCGATCGAGGGTTGAATTCGAACCGCGTTGTGTGATCGGCATCGCGCTCACTGAAGGTGTTTGCCTTCAGGGAAGTCGTGTACTGTATAAGCAAATGGGCACAATTCTGTAAGTCACTTATAACCGCTTTGCCGTTACTTATTGCCAATTATGGACTCGGACTATTGTCCTATCATCTCATAGAGTCCCTGGCACGTAATAATATGCTACACAGTGGCAGTGGGGTCGCAAAATGCCGATTTATTACTAATAAACCCCAATGATCCGATCGAAATTAGGGATCATTGAGGGGGCACGTGCCACTCCACCCTCCCCCACTGGCTCCGCCAGTGGAGATGCGGCTGTTGTTGTGCATGTGAACATTTCTACCTTTACAATGCAATGCCGCAGTGTGAATATTAAGCTGCTGCCAACGTTCTCAAGGAAATTATTTCTCTGCAATAATGTGGTCTTCTTCTTTTGTTCAGGTTTTTTGGTCGAATTCATCTCCCTCCCTGTCTTGAAAGGATTCACTTCCGCTGCTGCAATAACGATTGGATTCAGCCAAATTAAGGTAACTGCTCAGTTATGGTAACTGCTTCACTGAAACTTGTCCTGAATGTGCATTTGTGCGTCTGTAAAAAAAAGGCCAGCGCTGCAATCAATAAGTCTTGTGTCCTAAAGGGACAGAGGACCGACTTGTGTTTCTCTCGACGTATGACTAGTGCAGGGGTCGGAACCCAAAACAACAAACAGAGACATTTTTTCAAATTCGGTAAAAAAAANCAATATTTCAAGAGCCGCAATGCACGTGAATACGAGGCAGTCCTTCAAAAATAATGTTGCGAAACAGTCCTTAATGAGCTGCATGCGGCTCCGGTGCCGCAAGTTCCCGACGCCTGCCCATGAGGTGTACTTCCATGGTGAACTGGACTTCCATGGTGAACTGTACTTCCATGGTAAACTGTACTTCCATGGTGAACTGTACTTCCATGGTAAACTGTACTTCCATGGTGAACTGTACTTCCATGGTAAACTGTACTTCCATGGTAAACTGTACTTCCATGGTGAACTGTACTTCCATGGTAAACTGTACTTCCATGGTAAACTGTACTTCCATGGTGAACTGTACTTCCATGGTAAACTGTACTTCCATGGTAAACTGTTCTTCCATGGTGAACTGGACTTCCATGGTAAACTGTACTTCCATGGTGAACTGGACTTCCATGGTGAACTGGACTTCCATAGTGAACTGGTCTTCCATGGTCAGGGTTCGGCAACCAAAATAACAAGAAGAGCCACTTTTTATTTGAATTTTAATTGCAAGCATTCAGAGATGTGTTTGGTTGTTTGTTTTACAGCAGTTATTAAATTTCGATTTAAAGCTTTCGTGACTGCAGGGATTCATCTTCTTGGTTCTTTCGGTAAAGTCACGTAGAAGGGAAGTAATAAATAATAAAATAAAACATAATAAAATAATTCTCACGACGTTTCGGCCACAACGCAAGCAGCCGTCTTCAGGTGGAGAACAGGTCTGTCAAGTAGACAGAGTCTGTGAACTGGACTTCCATGGTAAACTGTCTGTCTACTTGACAGACCTGTTCTCCACCTGAAGACGGCTGCTTGCGTTGTGGCCTAAACGTCGTGAGAATTATTTTATTATGTTTTATTTTATTATTTTGTTACTTCCCTTCTACGTGACTTTACCGAAAGAACCAAGAAGAGCAGTTATATTGATGCAGTGCATCTTGAGCACATTGTGTATTTAGTCAAACTTTTGTCTGTTGTGTGTTCTGCATCTGGTTAGACACTTCTCGGACTTAAAGACATCCCTCAGCAGTTCTTTCAGGAGGTGTATTACACGTTTTCCAAAATCGCAGAGACCAGGTGAGCATCATATTCCTCCTAAGCCAGCAAGCACATCCTGAAAATAAATTTTCGTTAAAATTGTTTTCCTTTTTACACGCTTTCTTTTAACTCACTGTGTCTGTTGTCATTGTTGTCGTTGTCGTATCCTCAAATCTTGTAACTCAATTTTTAACCCACTTCCCAATGTGGTATCGACTGCAAACTTGGTATACTTATGTCATACTGATGACAATACTATATTCTATCATAAAAATAATAATATTTTTTAACATACTTTTTTTCTGTTATGTTTCGGCTTGGGTCTAATTGTCCACGGTCAACTGACGTTGACTGTAATTGGCCACAGGTCCCTTACGTTATGGCAAGCTTCGGGGCCACTTCCTGGAATCGTGGAGTTCTGCCATTACTAGTACATTTCATATAAGCGTGTTTTTAGAAAAGGTGTTTTAAATATTACTTATTCAGTTCAGTACATGGCTGTCAGCCACGTGGGTTATTTAACGACACGTTACCAAACTTTGCAGTGTTGTAAACGTGAGCTACGTGCCCGTGTGTGTGTGCATGCTGATGTATTTGTGTACATGGGAGTGAATGCGTCCATGTGCATTGTCCGTATAGACAATGGGTAGCTGGTGTACAGCGGTAGCGCGCTGCGCTAAAACCCGGCAACGAGTACCGCTCACGGGCAATTATCTGAACTAGTCCTGTACCTCCTATAGATTGACTCAGCCTCAAATAAGTACCTGCTGCGGTGTGTAAACCTCACCACTGGGGAGACAAAGGCGGCAGGCATGGTGCTGGCCACCTGCCCCCACGTGTGCCGTGCCAGCCTTCATAGATGCTCGCTAACAGCACTTGCCCCAACAGTCTGTTAAGGCTGCACGGGGGATCTTTGTCTTGGTCCGCCCATGCGCGCAGAACTCATTCTGGGCCCCCTAGCACACTCGAACAAAAATGCGCATCTGATCGGTGTGTAATGTCACAGGGAACTTTGTCAGCAGGGCTTTCGTCCACATTTTTTGGCTGTTCAGACATTTTGACCCGTGTGGTTGCGCTCTCAGACTGGCGGATGCCTTGCTGGGCGGGAGCTCCCTCTGCTGCTCATCCTCTCGCCATTGCCGACGACCCTTACCGCCCATTGTCTCCGTTGTATCAGCAACAGCATCACCTATTTTTCGGGAAGGTTTNTGTTCATTTCCAGGAATATGCGGAGGTTGTTTTTGTGAATACGGTAATTCCCCGATTTACGCCCCCTGTTTGCGTACTTTCACTCGAACATACTAAGCTTTATTCTAGATTTGAAGCTTTCGTGACTGCAAGGATTCATATTCTTAGGTGTTTTCGGTAAAGTCACGTAGGTACAACATTAAAATTAAAAAGTAACATTAAATAAAAATCACGACGTTTCGGAGGCAACACAAGTCTCCGTCATCAGGTGGATGCAGCAAATCTGGCTGTGACAGTCCCACCTGATGACGGAGACTTGTGTTGCCTCCGAAACGTCGTGATTTTTATTTTATTTTACTTTTATTAATTTTAATGTTTTACATACTAAGCTTATTGATACCCGATCCCATTTTACATACTGTGGTACCTCGCCATAGCGTACTCGAGATTTAGGAACTTAACTATGAAGCCCCAATTTTTTAACGTTCTGCGGCGAAATTTAGGTGCCAGATGCCGCCGAATCATTCGCATCTCCGATTGGCTATAATCTCTTTCATGTGTACTCTATACATATTTTTACCTCCACATACTGTATTTATGGCGATTATCTCTTATAAAGTGTAAACTATTTTTTATATAATAAACAACTGATAACACATATAGTATACTAAACAAGGTAATATATCTTAATATATCTATAAAATAGACTTACTTTTCACACCGATCGTTTTACAGTCTCGATGCGCAATGGGTTATCGAGCATCCTTTGTTTAGGTACCGTACCACATTACAATCCGCCATCCCATCTCTTTGCTTCGATTTACGTTCTGGTTTTAGGAACGCATCCTGGGCATAAACCGGGGTATGCCTATATCAACTTAAAATACATAACCTTGTATTGGAAGGTTTTTTCCCCTTTTTTCTGGCAACAAAACTGACACCTTTAGATGGTGGCTCTAAGAAAAGCTGTCTTTGGGTGGACCAATCAGTTTCAAGGACAATGCATAAATTATCAGAGTATTGTTTTTTGTTTGCATTTGATTGCAAGTATTGTGGTTAATGTTAACATGATTCCTTGCAAAATATGTCATTTTTGTTGCCAGAAAAAAGGGGAAAAACCTATTGGTATATTTTGGTACTGGCAAAGGAGGCCTCATGATTGTATTAGAACATAGAAGATTGTTAAATGTGGGAAGGTGGGTTGCGAAGACTGGCGCTCTGGAAACCGTGTCCGTGTCAATGGCTGTTTGACAGATGAGCGTTGGCCGCGTGTGTGTTTCAGTGCGCAATGCGGTGGTCGTCCTGGCCGCCGCACTTGTGGCGTTTGCCTGCGAGAGCCAGAGGCTGCACCCTTCACCCTCACGGGGCACATTGCCCAGGGCCTACCCCGTTCCACCCTCCTGCCTTCTCAGAAACCAAGGAAGGCACATTCATCCCTTTTTTGCAGATCGTCAGGGTAGGTCACCGTGTTGGAGAGTGGCTGTTGTTCCAGATCCAAAGCACGATGTCCAAGCCAGTTACAGTGTTCCCCATCCCATAGTTTCATCCAATTTGATGTCTTCAGTATTTTATACATCTTGCTTTAAGTGCTGAAATATGCAAGTATTACACATGGCGTGTAACTTGCTGTTGCAGGACCTGGGTTGGCGCTGTTGGTCGTTCCGCTGCTGGGCTTCCTGGAGAGCATTGCAATCGCTAAAGCGTTTGGTACCCTTAAAGCATACGAGCAAATCGCACAGCAGTGCCACTCCACCACACAACAGTACCTCACCAACACACACACAACAGTACCTCAATCAACATGAACCAACACAACTTAAAATGTCATACAGAACAAGGATATTTTTGTCCGTTTTGCTAATTGCATACTTTTAACGTTCAGTTTGAGTTGGTATTGTCGCTGGATGTTCACCTCGTTGTGAAAATGTGGGAGACTTGCCCGCTGTGTTGTTGCGCTCTTTCCAGCAACGAAGAACATGTACAGGATCGATCCCAGCCAGGAACTGATAGCAATAGGTAAGCAGAGGTCTGGGTACACTGACACTGACTGTAGCACCACTACCAGCAACCACATGGCCTCACGAGCACATATGTTTTGTGTCACAAGCATTGCCTTTTACCAGAGCTGTTGGCTTGTTATGCGATCACTGGCCACGATGGTCAGCGTGTTGCTTTGTGCTTGTTAAGTTGGTCACGTGTGCCTCCCTCAGGCCTCACCAATGTTCTGGGTTCCTTCACCTCTCCTACCCCGTCACAGGCAGCTTTGGCAGGTGACCTACACGAACCAGCACTGCTTCATAGCATCAAAACTTCTGGGGGAAAAAAAACCCCCAAACAAAGATCTGTGTACCATATGATACAAAGGCACAGCTATGACATAAACTGCTTGTGCAATATATTACTTATTGCAGTATAACACTAATGCCACTTTAACACATAACAGGGCGTGTGTTCCTCTCAGACACTTATACTTCGGGAATTCTCATCTCCAGCGGTGTCGATACGTGTCCACAGACACTTATCGCCTATTACATAGCCGGCTTGTGGACTATGAAAGCAGCACCAATGCGCGTCCACACTGGGAGGTCCGACACGTGACACCCAGGCCTTGTGCGCGTGGCTCGGCCGCTCTGACACAAGCGGAACTTGTGTTGCAGAACGCGGTGAATTCCGAGACGGGTGTGGCAACACCCGCAGGCGGCCTTGTTACAGGTATGCACGGGGGGCAGGGCCTCGCCATCGTCGTAATGCAGTCAACATTGATGTCTGTGCATGTGTCTGGAGCAGTGGTACGAGATTTAAACTCCGCAGAGTTGAGCCGGTTCGTACTTTGATGGGTTACTAGCAGTGGCTTGTCAGGTGATGTAGGCACAAGGCAGTGAGGTGGCCAGGAAATGGCAATAGTGTTGAATCTCACCCCCTCATAGATGTGGTTTTTCTCCGGGTATTCCATTTATCTCCCACGTGCTACTCAGGTTACCATTCCACTTTCCATAGGAAGATGGTTTTGCAACTGTGTGTAGCGGTGCCACTGAGCAGCTTGTACCAGTTTGATAGAGGCTCTTTCCCAGTGTACACCTCTGTGGGCCTTGCTCACCCCAACTGCCGTGATGGTGCTGGTGACTGCGTGCAGGAGCTGTGGTGCTGCTGTCGCTCGCCTTCCTCACGCAGTGGTTCTACTTCATCCCCAAGGCCACCCTCGCCGCCGTCATCATTTGCGCCGTGGCGCCGCTGTTCGACTGCCACATTCTGTGGAGGCTTTGGAAAATAAAAAGTAAAGCGATGTTTGTGTTCCACGCATCACAATTTGAAATGACAGTGTTTAAATCTCGGGGCTCAGCTCTCTTTTTTACAGCCCTGAGCTAGTGGTGAAATTCTGCATTTTTTGGGAGAATCGAATCTATTCAGAGAACAACAAAGCTTACAATACATGCATCGAATGGTCCATGTGAGAATCGATTGTTTTGGGCATCTCCGGATTGCAATTGGAGCACGTATTGACTGGAGCGGCTACATTCACCTCCGTAATAAAAAGGAATGAATTCTTAAATTATGATGCCAAATTGTGACAATGGAACTGATGGGGGCATCCTGACATGCCAAGTTCATCGAGTTGCTTGTTGACCATCACATTCACCTCCTTCACAGTGGATGTTAATGGTTCCATGATGTCATTTGAAAAAGATGAAGCGTCATCCAAATAAAAAAAAACATTCTTTGCAAAGTACTTAATTGGCAAACACATATAGCATTCATCGTACGCTACTAGGGATATTACCAGATCCCTCCTGAGAAAGCACGGTTGGCTATGTATGGTTCGATGAAGTTCACTATACATAAGTCAATGCAGAAGGAGTTGAGACTCGGGGAGCTGTCCTAAGTAAATAAGTAATGTACGTTAGCTGCACCTTGTGGCTTTCTGCTGTGTGGCAATAACCCTGAGTGCTCTGTTTCCCGCTCCTGCAGAGTCAGATGCATTGGTGTTTGTGCTGACATTCGGGCTGTGCCTGTGGGAGATCCCGTATGGGCTGCTGGGAGGGGTGGTCGCATCTCTTCTGCCCCTCCTGTACCCACTTCTACGGCCACATCTCCACGTGAGGGAGCTACGCTCACACACCGCACGCACACGACACATGCACAGCACACAGAGCACGCACAGCACGTACGCACGCACGCACAGCCTCCGATGCCGCCCCCGTATATAGGCGACGCGTGTGGAGGCAGCTGTGCAGGCCTCGGGGGCCCTGGTGGTGGAGTTGCAGTGCGGCTTGTGCTTCCTGGCTGTGGAGCACCTGCGCGACGAGCTGCTCGCCCTGCAGGGTACGCATCGCGTGCCGCCTTCGTTTGAGCTCCCTGGGCCCAGCGGTGCGATAAGCGGCATTGGACGTTATTATTTTCAGTGGGCTGTGAAGGTTCGAGAAGCAAGTGGTGAAATTGAATCCGAGTGAACTGTTCACCGTCGTTTAGAGAGTGAGCCCACCTGAGATGCTGCTATTTGAAACGAGCAATTAAAAAGTTATTTCTTGATGGCTAAACTAAACTTTTACTTACCAGGTAAAGCCCACTTAGAAATTGGCCTTTTTCAGAGGTTACCTGGCTACATGTGAAAACTCATCAAAAGTGGCTTATCATAGGTGGGAATTTATAGTGGTAGTCAAATATTCTAAACATATATTTGTAAATGTGGAGGGCAAAACTGGAGACCTGAAGAAAACGACCAAGGGGAGAGAACTTGTGAACTCCAAATATATCATCAGGGTCGGGATCGAACCCACGACCTCCTGCATACCAGGCGAGGGAGATAACATCACTCTAGCACGTGCATTGTGAGTAACCCCTTACCCTGGCTTCGTGTGTGTGCGCAGCGCCTTGCTCTGCCATCCCGGCCCTGCTCGGCCCCACGGCCGGTGGTGCTGGACTGCAAGGCCGTGTACATGCTCGACTACTCGTCCGTCTGCGTCCTGCGGGATCTGCTGCTCAACTTTCACAGCAGAGGCTCCCACTTGCTGCTTGCCTGTCTGCAGGTAGTGAGCTCCTTACGGTCACATTCTACTTGGGGCTACTGTCAAACGCACCTCCACTCAGGAGATAATCACCGTGCCGGTGCGTGTTTGGAATTTTATTGAGAGACAGTTGAACATGTGGATTGCGTAGCGCATGCAGTAAAGTACGTGGGCTTGGGCAGGGCACGTCGCTAGGTGGATGATGGCCGATGATCGAGAATGGTGGTGATGACCAAGAAATGGAATGCATTCGAGGGGATGACCACCAGGGAGATGGAACGTTTAAATTAGCTACTGTGCATGTGCTAGGTGGATTGCACCTCGGACTAGCACGGTTGGCTCTGTACGGTGCAAAACAAGTTCAATATACATGCATTGTCACATTGCAGAACCATGATAAACAGTGACGCATTGAATTTCGATTTAAAGCTTTTGTGACTGCAGGGATTCATCTTCTTGGTTCTTTCAGTAAAGTCACGTAGAAGGGAAATAATAAAAATAAACATTAAATATAATTTTCACGACGTTTCGGCCACAACGCAAGCAGCCGTCAGACCTGTTCTTCACCTGAGGACGGCTGCTTGCGTTGTGGCCGAAACGTCGTGAAAATTATATTTTATGTTTAATTTTTATTATTTTATTATTTCCCTTCTACGTGACTTTACCGAAAGAACCAAGAAGAGTGACGCATTGGTTAGGCCGTCATTCAGCAGTGGATTGATCATGGCTCATGATGGTGATGTTTAGCGAGTGCTTTGATTCCAATGTTTCCACATTTCTGTGATGCTCTCTCTTGTTTTATTCCTTGAGTTTCGCTTTTTTGCTCCACAGCGTTTGTCCATAAGAGGCGAGTCTCCCTTGACCTTGAGTTTCTATGAGCTCTCACCTGCTCACAAGTGAAGAACTTATGTGTTTTATGTTTGCGGTGGTGTGTTTTGTGCAGCCGCAAGTTCTTGACGTCCTGTGTCGTTCCGAGGTTGACTGCGAGCCATTTGCAAGTGTGGAGATGGCAGAAACGTGGCTGTCAGGTTTGTATGCATTTTTTTTNAATCCCTCGAAAGCGACAATTTACCTGCCTGTTTACTCGTGGTGCATCGAATCATTAAGTAATATCCATTATGCATCACATAATACGGGGACTGAATAGTGTCAGGATAAAATGTAGTGGAAATCCAATAAACTTACCTTGCAAAAATGCGCAGATCCAATGCTTTCCGATGCCCCAAAAGTCTGCAACTTCTAAGTTCTGCAGGGGTGGAAATCACGAAATGTGTGATGTAGTGAATATATCGTTGAGTTATCCGAGTCGCGTAACTAACTTATTGAAGTGTGGCGTTCAGCTCGTCGCTTTCTGGGTGGCTTGAGGTCGGATAAAAACAAGTCTAAAGGCAACATCGAGGATTGGCTGTTGAAAGATGTGAAGAGACTTTTTCTATAAAACTGCGGTGACCACAGAATTGACGTTTACAACATATTAATAATTTTGCTGCAATGTTACTGAGAGCGGCTTTCAGACACAATCTTCACATTCAATACCTCGACTGGAGCGTCTTGTTTAAAAGCACTTGCAAGTTACTGTTGTTGGATTCTATACACCGTCACTTGTGTACGTGCATTGGTGTCTTTTGACGGCAGTCGTTTTCAATCTGTCATTTTGCTGCCAGCCCTAACTTGATATTGTGTTTGCAGAGCCGATCTCTGGCTGTGAATGACTCTTGATCTTTTGTCCATGTAGAATAACAGCACTGCTTTTTTTTTCAGAACAAGAATGCAAAGAAGAGAGAATATTACATTGAGTTACTGAAGAAATTGTTTTAATTTTACCCTGGAACACGAAACTTTTATACATTATGTTTTATTGTGTATACATCTAGAAGCTAATCTTTTAATGTAATGTATTAACCTGTGAGACTGTGTGATGCTGAAATATTTTTGCACAGAAATTACACAAAAGCTGCAACAACATTCTTGTCACTGTCAATATTACTGTAAAATAAAGGTAAGCTTATGGCTAAGGCCAATGCATTCTTTGGTTCTTTCGGTAAAGTCACGTATAAAGATAAAATAATAAATTAAATAATTGCATACTACGACGTTTCGATTGCAACACAAGCAATCATCATCAGGTATAAAAGAAATAGCAACAAAAATATAACCAGAAAACTATAGACAGACATCTAAGCAGACAGATATCACAAAGATACACAGAGAGAGAACACGTATCGGCACAAAGAGAGAGGTCGTCTCTGTGACGGGGCCTTAAATATAGAGAGGGGCGGGGGCGGAGAGAGGGAGGGGCAGAGAAAAAATTAGCATGTCAATGAGTGGACGACAACGTGGTACGGGTACGCAAGCTTGAAAATTAGGAGAAAGACACACTAAAATTAAATAACCTAGCAAAATATCGAAATGTAATGCAACACAGAGTCGGTCAACACACAATTAACTCATAGCCTGGTTGATTACGTATTTCAAAGATTGCTAAGTTAGAATTTAAGTGTGAAAATTCCAAAGATAGGACACAGGCAGAGAGAGAAAACAAAAAAACAGAGAGAGAGAAAACAGATAAGCTTAAAATTAAGATTAAGGCCAATGCACTTTGTTTGTGCACTTTGCCTCCTCGAGACGAAAATTATGGGCAGTTATGGGGCAGTTGTGGAGAGAGTGGAGTAGTTCCCATACCTGGGCAGTGTGCATATGACCAGCTCTGGTTTGGCAGCAGAGGTGTCACTCCGAATCAGTCAAGCAGCATTATCATTTCATCAGCTCCAAAATGCTGTGTGGAATCTGCCTGGTCTGTCTCTCCTTACAAAGCTCTTGGTCTTCTCGTCAGTCATGGTGTCCCTTCTCTATGCTTGTGAAATGTGGACCCCTCTAACAGACCGTCGACACTGGTTAGAAACATGCAGACTGGCCTGTACGATTCATCCTGGCTTTATCCAAAGCTCTGCCCCCCCCCAAATAAAACATACTTCAAATCGCTTTAAACTATTGTCATTGTAGTGCGTATTTATATGGCGCTGCATTTCGATTTAAAGCTTTCGTGACTGCAGGATTCATCTTCTTGGTTCTTTCGGTGAAGTCACATAGAAGGGAAGTAATAAAATACAAATAAAACAATTCTCACGACGTTTCGGCCACAACGCAAGCAGCCGTCCTCAGGTGAAGAAACAGGTCTGTCGGGAAGACCGCATCTGAATGACACACCCAGGCTTGGAGCGTCTATTTAAGCTGGGTTGGAGCGAGAAGGTGCGCCTTAAGAAAATAACTAATCCCATTTCTGCATTTCCATAAATATGCTAAATTCCTATTGATATGCAAAATATGTTGTTAAGGCGCACCTTCTCGCTCCAACCCAGCTTAAATAGACGCTCCAAGCCTGGGGCGTGTCATTCAGACGCTGTCTTCCGATAGACCTGTTTCTTCACCTGAGGACGGCTGCTTGCGTTGTGGCCGAAACGTCGTGAGAATTATTTTATTGTGTTTTATTTTTATTATTTTATTACTTCCCTTCTACGTGACTTTACCGAAAGAACCAAGAAGATGGCGCTGCACTCTGATGTTGTAGGCGAAAACATTTATTGAAAAGTCTATTTAATTAAGTAGAACGTGTTGTCTATATTTATTTAAAGTTCGGCATTTTGATGTGACGTCACATTTCTCAACCCCTCGTCACACATCGTCACAAATGTCTGAACCCCCCCCAGGTGCGTGACGTCATTTATGGACGGCCCCTAAGGACCGTGAGACCCCCCGGGGTTAGTGGCTGTAGCGCCACCGTGTGGCCACCACGGGGGCTGTAGCGCCACCGTGTGGTGGCCACCACGCGGTACGACTGTGCGGTGCCCACAGTAGCGGTACGTCGTAGAGGTGTTGCGCAACTATTGCGGCTGTCCGAGTGGGTTCAATGCATATGCCGTGTCAACTCATACGGTCCACGCCGTATTCTTGCACAGGAAATCGAGCCACATATTCACTTTAAGATGTTTTTGTTCATGTTTTTGTTTGTTGCGGTTGCACCCGATTCAAGAGCCGAATGGCTCACAGGGCTATACCTAATAAATGAATGAACTTGAGTTGTCGGTTCATGCGGCGTACAGCCGTGTAAATACGGGCAACAATAACAAAATCGTACGGCCAAATACATAAATTCGTGGGACAGAATTATTTTTTTTACTCCGTAGAGTCGCGCTCCGTAGCAGCCGACAAATTTTATCCGCAATTAAGACGCTTCTCGGTACAGAATGACAGGCTACTGTTACTTCCACATCCGATTTTACAACACACAACACGCCATAGCACAGCGACAGTGGGGGTGGGGGGGGGGCAGCGTTTCCTTCTGCGGCGAAGAAGGCGAAAGTAGCGACGTCGACAGCAACATTTGAAAGTAAGAGCCCGACCTATGGCTGGGCAGGACCAGGATGAGTGTCTGTCTGTGTTTCTCCCTTGTGATGGGGCTTTGTAGGATGAACGTTGTGAATTATAAGGGCGCGGGTGAACCAACAAGGTCTGAATTGGTCTGTAATAACAAGAGGCCGTCCATAAATGACGTCACGCACCTAGGGGGGGGGGGTCAGACATTTGTGACGATGGGTTGAGTGTAGTGTCACGTCGCCTCACACCGAAACTTNTAAACAAATTTAGACAAAAAAATCTGTTTTATTAAGTGCACGTAAATGTGCCTTCATGAACTTGAGAGTTCATCATTCTTGAATGTTGATAGGTTATACCGAGTGAAGTGTGTTGCAACTTAGCAAGTAGACGCAGTTTCACGTAGTGTAGTGGTTATCACGTTCCCATCACACGCGGAAAGGAAGGGCGGAAACTTTAAAAATCCCAAAAACTCGTGTTTGATTTAAAGTGCACGTAAAATGTGCCCTCATGTACTTGANGNGTCCNAACGCGAAAGGTCCCCGGTTCGAAACCAGGCGGAAATTTTACGAAAACCCAAAAAAATCTTTTTCGACATTTGAAGTGCACGTAAAATGTGCNTTCATGAACTTGATGATCATTTCTTAGTTGGCATGGCTATACCAGTGAATGTGTTGCAACTTCACAGGTTNGCCAATGGCAGTTTCCGTAGTGTTAGTGGTTATCACGTTCGCCTACACGCGAAAGGTCCCGTTCGAAACCGGGGGAAACATTTNACTTAAAAAAAAAAATCGTGTTTNATTTAAAGTGCACGTAAATGTGCCTTCATGAACTGTGATTTCATCATTCTCACGTTGGCATAGGTCTATACCAGTGAAGTGTGTTGCTTTCCGTAGTGTAGTGGTTATCAGTTCCTNACACGCAAGGTTCGAAACCGGCGGAAACATTTTACGTAAAACCAAAAAAATGTTTTTATTTAAGTGCACGTAAAATGTGCCTTGATGAGTCAATTCTGACTGTTGGCATAGTCNACATGAAGTGTGTTCAACTTACAGGTTGCAGCAGTTTCCGTCCAAGTGAGTGATCACGTTCCTAACACGCGAGTCCCGGTTGAAACCGGGCGGAAACTTTATAAAATAAAAAAAATGTATTTNATTGAAGTCACTAAANTGTGTCCTTTACTTGATGAGTCATCATTTCTTAGTTGGCATAGGCTATACCAGTGAAGTGTGTTGCAACTTCACAGGTGTACAAAGTAGTTTCCGTAGTGTAGTGGTTATCACGTTCCCTCACACGCGAAAGGTTTCAAACTGGGCGGAAACATTTTACTTAAAATCAAAAAAACTCGTGTTTATTTAAAGTGCACGTAAATGTGCCTTCATGAACTTGATGAGTTCATCACTTGAACATAGGTCTATACATGAAGTGTGTTGCAACTTACAGGTCAAGCAGTTCCGTAGGATGCACTCGCCTCACAGCGAAAGGTCCCGTTCAACCGGGCGGATTTACGTACCAAAAAATCGTGTTTTATTTAAATGCACGTAAAATGGCTCTGCTTGATGGCATCATTCTTGACTGTTGGCTAGGTCTATACAGTGAAGTGTGTTGCAACTTAGCAAGTAAGACAAGCAGTTTCCGTAGTGTCGTGGTTATCACTCTCACACGCGAAAGGTCCCAAACCGGGGGAAACATTTTACGTACCCCAAACTCGTGTTTAAATGCACGTATGTGATGAACTTGATGAGTCATCATTCTTGAATGTTGGCATCTATACAGTGAAGTGTGTTGTAACTTAGAGGTTTGCAAGCAGTTTCTGTAGTGTAGTGGTTATCACGTTCGCTAGCACGCGAAAGGTCCCCGGTTCGAAACCGGGGGAAACATTTTACGTAAACCCAAAAANTCGTGTTTTATTTAAAGTGCACGTAAAAATGTGCCTTCATGAACTTGATGATTTCATCATTCTTCACTGTTGGCATAGGTCTATACCAGTGAAGTGTGTTGCAACTTCACAGTTNGCNAAGCAGTTTCCATAGTGTAGTGGTTATCACGTTCGCCTCACACGCGAAAGATTCGAAACCGGCGGAAACATTTTAAGTAAAACAAAAAAAAATCGTGTTTTAATTGAAGTGCACGTAAATGTGCTCTCATGAAGGTGATGAATTCATGATTCTTAATTGTCGGCATAGGTCTATACCAGTGAAGTGTGTTGCAACTTATCGGTAGACAAGCAGTTTCCGTAGTGTAGTGGTTATCACGTTCGCCTCACACGCAAAGGTCCCGGTTCGAAACCGGGCGGAACCTTTTACGTAAAACCCAAAAACTCGTGTTTATTTAAAGTGCACGTAAATGTACCCTCATGAACTTGATGAGTCATANCACGCTCCCCGGTTCGAAACGGGCGAAATTTTACGAAAAACCAAAAAATCGTGTTTATTTGAAGTGCACGTAAATTTGTCATGACTTGATGAGTTCATCATTTTGACTGTTGGCTAGGTTATACCAGTGAAGTGTGTTGCAACTTACTCGAAAGCAGTTTCCGTAGTTGTTATCACGTCGCCTCACAGAAAGGTCCCCGGTTCGAAACCGGGTGGAACATTTTACGTAAACCAAAANCTCTGTTTATTTAAAGTCACGTAAAATGTGCCCTCATGTACTTGTGATCCTANCACGCGAAAGGTCCCGGTGAAACCAGGCGGATTACAAAACCCAAAAAAAATCGTGTTTTATTTGAAGTCACTATGTCCTTATACTTGATGATCATTTCTTGTGTTGGCATAGGTCTATACCAGTGAAGTGTGTTGTAACTTCACAGGTTTGCCAAGCAGTCTGTAGTGTAGTGGTTATCACGTTCGCCTAGCACGTGAAAGGTCCCGTTCGAAACCGGCGGAACCATTTTACGTAAAACCNAAAAACTCGTGTTTTATTTAAAGTGCACGTAAAAATGTGCCTTCATGAACTTGATGATTTCATCATTCTTCACTGTTGGCATAGGTCTATACCAGTGAAGTGTGTTGCAACTTCACAAGTTGCCAAGCAGTTTCCTAGTGTAGTGGTTATCACGTTCGCCTCACACGCGAAAGATCCCCGGTTCGAAACCGGCGGAAACATTTTAGTAAAACAAAAAAAATCGTGTTTTAATTGAAGTGCACGTAAAATGTGCTCTCATGAAGGTGATGAATTCATGATTCTTAATTGTCGGCATAGGTCTATACCAGTGAAGTGTGTTGCAACTTATCAGGTAGACAAGCAGTTTCCGTAGTGTAGTGGTTATCACGTTCCCTCACACGCGAAAGGTCCCGGTTCGAAACCGGGCGGAACCCTTTTACGTAAAACCCCAAAAACTCGTGTTTTATTTAAAGTGCACGTAAAATGTGCCTTCATGAACTTGATGAGTTCATCATTCTTGACTGTTGGCATAGGTCTATACCAGTGAAGTGTGTTGCAACTTAGCAAGTAGACAAGCAGTTTCCGTAGTGTCGTGGTTATCACGTTCGCCTCACACGCGAAAGGTCCCGGTTCGAAACCGGGTGGAAACATTTTACGTAAAACCCAAAAACTCGTGTTTNATTTAAAGTGCACGTAAATGTGCCTTCATGAACTTGATGAGTTCATCATTCTTGAATGTTGGCATAGGTCTATACCAGTGAAGTGTGTTGTAACTTCACAGGTTTGCCAAGCAGTTTCTGTAGTGTAGTGGTTATCACGTTCGCCTAGCACGTGAAAGGTCCCGGTTCGAAACCGAGCGGAACCATTTTACGTAAAACCCAAAAACTCGTGTTTATTTAAAGTGCACGTAAATGTGCCTTCATGAACTTGATGATTTCATCATTCTTCACTGTTGGCATAGGTCTATACAGTGAAGTGTGTTGCAACTTCACAAGTTTGCCAAGCAGTTTCCATAGTGTAGTGGTTATCACGTTCGCCTCACACGCGAAAGATCCCCGGTTCGAAACCGGCGGAAACATTTTAGTAAAACAAAAAAAATCGTGTTTTAATTGAAGTGCACGTAAANTGTGCTCTCATGAAGTGATGAATTCATGATTCTTAATTGTCGGCATAGGTCTATACCAGTGAAGTGTGTTGCAACTTATCGGGTAGACAAGCAGTTTCCGTAGTGTAGTGGTTATCACGTTCGCATCACACGCGAAAGGTCCCCGGTTCGAAACCGGGCGGAACCTTTTACGTAAAACCCCAAAAACTCGTGTTTTATTTAAAGTGCACGTAAAATGTACCTCATGAACTTGATGAGTCATAACACGCGAAAGGTCCCCGTTCGAAACCGGGCGGAAATTTTACGAAAAACCCAAAAAATCGTGTTTTATTTGAAGTGCACGTAAAATTTGCCTTCATGAACTTGATGAGTTCATCATTCTTGAATGTTAGCATAGGTCTATACCAGTGAAGTGTGTTGCAACTGCACAGGTTTGCCAAGCAGTTTCCGTAGTGTAGTGGTTATCACGTTCGCCTAGCACGTAAAAGGTCCTAGGTTCAAAACCGGTGGAAACATTTAACGTAAAACCAAAAAATTGTGTTTATTTAAAGTGCACGTAAAATGTGCCTCATGAACTTGATGAGTCCTAACACGCGAAAGGTCCCGGTTCGAAACCGAGCGGAAATTTTACGTAAAACCAAAACTCGTGTTTTGTTTAAAGTGCACGTAAAATGTGCCTTCATGAACTTGATGATTTCATCATTCTTCACTGTTGGCATAGGTCTATACCAGTGAAGTGTGTTGCAACTTCACAAGTTGCCAAGCAGTTTCCATAGTGTAGTGGTTATCACGTTCGCCTCACGCGCGAAAGATCCCCGGTTCGAAACCTGGCGGAAACATTTTAAGTAAAACAAAAAAAACGTGTTTTAATTGAAGTGCACGTAAAATGTGCTCTCATGAAGGTGATGAATTCATGATTCTGAATGTCGGCATAGGTCTATACCAGTGAAGTGTGTTGCAACTTATCAGGTAGACAAGCAGTTTCCGTAGTGTAGTGGTTATCACGTTCCCTCACACGCGAAAGGTCCCGGTTCGAAACCGGGCGGAACCCTTTTACGTAAAACCCAAAAACTCGTGTTTTATTTAAAGTGCACGTAAAATGTGCCTTCATGAACTTGATGAGTTCATCATTCTTGAATGTTAGCATAGGTCTATACCAGTGATGTGTTGCAACTGCACGTTAAAGTTTCCGTAGTGTAGTGGATCAGTCCTAACACGCGAAAGGTCCCGGTTTGAAACCGGGCGGACATTTTACTAAAAATCAAAAAATTCGTATTTTATTTAAAGTGCACGTAAAATGTGGCTTCATGAACTTGATGATTTCATCATTCTTCACTGTTGGCATAGGTCTATACCAGTGAAGTGTGTTGCAACTTAATTGCAAGCAGTTTCCGTAGTGTAGTATTTATCACATTCGCCTCACATGCGAAAGGTCCCGGTTTGAAACCGGCGGAAACATTTAACTAAAAAAAAAATTGGTGTTTTATTTAAAGTGCACGTAAAATGTGCCTTCATGAACTTGATGATTTCATCATTCTTCCTGTTGGCATAGGTCTATACCAGTGACGTGTGTTGCAACTTCACAGGGTTGCCAAGCAGTTTGCGTAGTGTAGTGGTTATCACGTTCGCCTAACACGCGAAAGGTCCCCGGTTCGAAACCGGGCGGAAACGTTTTACGTAAAATAAAAAAAAANTTGTGTTTTATCTAAAGTGCACGGAAAATGTGCCTTCATGAACTTGATGAGTTCATCATTCTTCACTGTTGGCATAGGTCTATACCAGTGACGTGTGTTGCAACTTCACAGGTTGCCAAGCAGTTTCCGTAGTGTAGTGGTTATCACGTTCGCCTAACACGCGAAAGGTCCCCGGTTCGAAACCGGGCTGAAACACTTTAGTTAAAACCAAAAAAATTTGCGTTTTATTTAAAGTGGACGTAAAATGTGCCTTCATCGACTCATAATTTCAACATGTTTTTAAATCCCAGTCTACATTGAACACTTGGATAATGGTTAGCGGAAACTAATAACCGAGCGGTAGTCAAAGGAGGGATCGCTAAAAAGACCAGTCCACCAGTTGAGATCACTTGGCGCTTGGCTGCACCGATGCATGGTTTGAGGATGGCAATGTTTTTGGAGACAATAAAAGATTGGGCATGTGGCTGAAGATAATGCAAGGTATGGATGTTGTTGTAATTTGTTTCCACAGACAGTTCCCAACTTAAGAATGGCCGACTTCCATAAGATCTTTCCTTTTTAAACATCTGACTTGTGAACCGAGCTGTGGAACTATTTTGTTCAGAGAAGAAATCCTCCACGAGATGTTATGAGTCACAGGATCCCACGGTGTTGTGAAAGTGAGTGCATGTGCGGGAAGTGGTCGTGCAAATGGTTAGCATGCTGCCCCACGTTCGATTCCCACTCATGACCAACACCAGGTGATGATTATCTGAATGGTACCTGGACCCCTCGCCTAGGTTGACTAAGCCTGAAATGAGTACCTGGTTCAGTGTGTAAACATTGCCACTGGGGAGCTAAAGGTGGCCAGGCGTGGTGCTGACCAACCTCCACCCCTCGTGTGCCGTGCCGGTCCTTCATCGGTGCTGCTCGCTAGCAGCCAAACATATGCAGCAGTCGTGCTGTGACGGTTCCACCTGAAGACGGAAGCTTGTGTTGCCTCCGAAACGTCGTGATTTTAATTTTTAAATTTTTATTAATTTAAATTTTTTACCTACGTGACTTTACCGAAAAAACCTAAGAATAGCAGCCAAACAGTCTGTTAAGGCGATGCGGTTGTTGTGGGGACTCATTATGCCTCTTCCAACAAGCAAGCCAGCATGAGGACTCAAGGTTAGTGAAAATAAAATAGGCATTTTTTCTTTAGCTACTTTATTTTATGTTTTGTTTGCTATACAGTATTGATTACATTTATTTGTGCAATATTTATTATGCTTCCCTTTTGTTGAACTGTAACATATTTAGTACACTGACCGTATGTGCATTTAAATACAAGACATTGTTTCACCTTACGAACGGGTCTCAGGAACACAATTGCCCGTATATTGATTGCTTTTCACAGTGTAGTGGTTGTCGGATTTTTGTAATGCTTGAAAGATTAATAGTCGAAAACTGGGCAGGGACCTGTAATAGTTTTGCAATAAAAGGGGATAAATATTTTATTTTAACCATTTTGACATTGTCTAATACCTTTTCAGATTATATTTAAATATATTATTCTTTTTTTTCTCATGTCATCCTCAATTTAGGGTTGATTGCCATTTCATCAGATGCTTTACATATTTCAAGACCTTGACCATCTTTCATGTAAAATTTTCACATCGTCTTAAAGGCCGATCTTTCTTTCTTCTTCCCATATTTCCCTTGCAACAACTACTTCCTCATATGTTTATCAGACTCAGGATATGTCCTACATAGATGTACGCTCACACATGTTCGCAAACACACCCACCATAGACACGTATCGTTTTTGATTTTTTTTTNCTCTTTTATAAGTTAAACGATTTACAAAATATACCTGTTCTACAAGAAAAATGTATTCAATGTTGTGATTAAAATGACATGTTTTGATTTTTAAAAATACCTAAACATGTAGAAAGATTGGGATAAAACCAATATAACATGTAAAAAAAATCTACAGAACCAAATATGTATATTTGATGGCCAACAGTTGACAGCTTTAACAGAATTCAGAAAATGTAAGTACTATTATCTGATAGACTGAATACACCTGTTTCAAAAAAACACAATTGCACATTTAATACAATTTCTGCCATTTTTTAAATTGCAATGTATGACATTTTTAGCTGGTGTTATAAACTTTAAAAAGCACAATAGCATTTACTTGTATATGATTTTGTGGGTAAAATATATTTTCAAACACTATAAGGCCACAGAGAGTTTTTGTTGCTTTTGGGCATAAACTCAAATGTCGATAGTTATTCCAAGACAAAACAGTTTAGTATAAAATTGGAAATATCAGTTATATATTGTTTTACTATTTCTGGTTCTTTCGGTAAAGTCACGTAGAAGGGAAATAATAAAATAACAAGAAAATTCTCACGTTTCGACTGCAACACAAGCAATCATCATCAGGTGTTGCAGTCGAAACGTCGTGAAAACTTGATTGCTTTATATTTTTATTATTTTATTATTTCCCTTCTACGTGACTTTACCGAAAGAACCAATAATATGAATCCCTGCAGTCACGAAAGCTTTAAATCAAAATTTCTTTTTTTACTGTTGAGAAATACGTCTTTGATAAACATAGCTACCTGAAGGTCACAATAAATGTTAATTCGTAGGACAAGTCATACTGTGTAACTGATTATGAACGCGCTTTCATTAAAATGTTAGTGCTTGACAAATGTATAAAACTGCACGAAATTCATAATTTTGAGAACATTTTTAGACATTGTTGATTTCACCTCGGTACAATCACTATTTTCAACTTGTTGCTAAAATAAATGGTGGGTTCCCTCCTTTTACATAAAACCCAAGCGCAAGGTTTTTCTTAATTCACCTCAAATATGTTTTTGTATGTTGACAGCATAGCAGTTATTTATACCGATTTATGTTAATCACATTTGGAAATGTTGTATGGGCTATTATGAATTGAGTACTTTATCTATGGAAGCTGGGCGTTCAAACCGTAAGAGCATGCGCTTAATTTTCTCCACAGTGACACCATGCGTGTTTCGTCTGTGAAGAAAGCAAGAACACCAATGTACTTTTTCACGAATCATTTCCAAGATAAAATTCAAGCACTCTCCATTTTAAAGTCCTGCATTTCCCTCTTCTCATTCTACTCCCCTCCATACACTTTGAGCTTTCTTACCTTGCAAGTTGATTGGCGTTCAAGAGCCACTGTGTTTTTGGTTCCTTGAAAATAACTTTGTATGTATGTTCAAGAGCCTGCAATTAGAAAGCATTATTCATATTTGCGTCAATATCACTTATTTCAGCTTCATAACATCGCAACTAAAGTATAGTGGATCTATGGAAAATTCTGATTTATTCGATTATTTACGTTCAATCCATTTCTAAGATTACATTGCACAAAATAGCAATATTTTACTACACTTATTTCAACTTAGAGAATGGAAGTGAATGCTCATGGGACAAAAAAAATGATGTTGAAAGTACTGTTAAATTGTTGGGTTGAGTTGTAATGAGGATAGATATGACCGTAAAGCAGAGGTCGCAAACGGGTTTTGATTCCTTACCCGTACCCGTACCCGGCCGCACCAGGGTCGCAAATGGCTACCGGTACGGGTAGCCGTTCCCTACCCGTACCCTACCCGAAATGAGTGACAAACGGTTACTCACCAGTGACTCACGCCTACCCGTACCGGCCACACCAGGGTCGCAAACGGCTACCCGTACCCGGCTGGGTACGGGTAGCCGGGTATCGGTAGGGTACGGGTATCGGGTACCCGGTTGCGACCTCTGACGTAAAGGTGGAAGAAAAAAATCTTTAAATGACAAAATAATTAACGCCTGGCAGTGGCGGTAATGCAGTCCATCACTTGCAGAGGTGGTCGGTAGATTGGACAAATGACAAAATTGCGAGACTTCCCTTCCTGCAGGCAGTATAGAAAAGAGGATTATACTGGTAGGAACCTCCTGGTTACACCAGCCCACAGGGGATTATTGTGTCTGTCCGTCGTGCAGGGAGGGGCTGGGTGGAGAGGGAGGGGCTGGGTGGGGAGGGGAGGGTGGGGAGGGNCTGGGTGGGAGGGTGGGCTGGGTGGGGAGGGAAGGGTGGGCAGGGACTGGGTAGGGAGGGCTGGGTGGGGAGGGTGGGGAGGGGCTAGGTGGGGAGGGTGGGGCTGGGTGAGGGGTGGGGCTGGTCACCCCGTGGTGCCCTTATAAAACTCAACGTTTAACCTACTCACACCGGCTTGTGCCCGCCCTCACAGTCGGTCATATTTGCGGAATACACCACGCCGCCGTTGACCCTGGCCATTGACCGAGCAACCCAACGTTCCTACCAGCTCCCTCCGCAGGAATGAGTTTTTGACATTTAGATGTAATTGTAATCTTTACAGTTGAACTTGCTTATTCACCTTTTCTGTTCACCTACTCTGCCTTCGCTCAAACTTACTTTTTTTCAGGACAATCCTCACATGTTACAGGTATGTGATGTATATTTAATTGTACATAAACCAAGATTAAACATTAATTGCGAGCAGTTGGGCGAAGCACAATATTAAGGGTATGTTGAACTTCTTTTGCACCGCATGTAGTCCATCGTGCTATCAGAGGTGGGGCACTATCGGAGGTGGGGTGAACTACCATGAGGCTAGACTTATTTTAATATTTGGCAGATGTCACCCAAATTTGAAAAATGACTTCATTGGGAAACATAGCAACCATCCCCCCCCCCCTACTGCAAAAACTTAGGACCATCCTGAACAAGTATTTTGATTTCCAGGATGAAACAAGCATGTAAAAAAANGACATTAAACTGTAAATGTATATTTTACAGATGCAGATAAACTTACCGCAAGAACATAGGGTTTCATCTCCCAAAAATTCAGATTCGTGTTGTCGATGATAACTGGTGACTTTCCTAACTTCATCGCTTTTTCTGCTGTAAAGTTACAGCACATCGCTGAATGGTGAGACTCGTTAGGGATACAGTGTCATATCGAATAAAGCATTGGGTTATTTGTTTTTATAAAGTGTACAGCCTCTACATCATTAGACCTCCTTTGCCAGTACCAAAATATAATAATAGGGGTTTTCCCCTTTTTATGGCAACAAAACTGAAACCTTTTTACAAGGATTCATGTCTGCATTAACCACAATACTTCAGTCAAAATGCAAACAAAAACAAACTATGATAATATATGCATTGTCCTTGAAACTGATTGGTCCACACCAAGGGACGGCTTTCTTTTGAGCCTCGACCCAATTGGTGCTCGACCAGAGGATGCCAAAAGGCGTACAGCTCAAAGACAATGCATTATCAAATGCATTTTGACGCCTTTTGGCCTCTTCTGGTCCAACACCAATGAAGACTAGGCTCTAAGAAAATCTGTCTCGGGTGTGGACCAATCAACTTCAAGGACAGTGCATATCATTATCAGAGTGTTTCTTTTGTTGACATTTTGACTGCTTGTGTTGTGGTTATTGCAAACATGATGCCTTGTATAAAGGTGTCAGTTTTATACCAGTTTAAAGGGTAAAAACCTACTACTATATTTTGCCACTGGTAAAGGAGGCATCATAGTGTAAGATAAGTATATTTTGGATATCACGTGTTTTTCTCCGTACCATTCGGGAGATGACTGATGGACACGAGTGCATTACATAAATCGATGATTACAGTAGTTAATATTTACACAGTATAATTACATTTCCACCTTGTTGATGATTCCAGGTGTGCGCTGCCTCCAGTTGACTCGCATTATATTCGTAGCGTCCGTTATGACAGAAGAATTGGTCCGTGCTTAAAACCACTCCATTTGGGCCTTCTGACAGCAGCTCCCTGCACAGATTACATGTCGTAAAAATTCACATCTCACAACGGTACCCCAAGAAACATAATTTATTAAATGCCACAGTTTACCTTTAGCAATCCAGAAATGTATATCCGGCTCATTTTGCAAATCCACTGCTGAATGAAGGCATTGCCACGCTGTGCAAGTGGTGGGGGTTATTTGGCAATACTTCACCACACTGCTCAGTGCCAATTAGTGAAGGTGAGAAGGCACAGACGCCCAGTATACCATATATTCTACAGTAAAAATACCAGTGTGTGCAGAAAAATAATATTAAACATGCGTGGTGATACTACTCTTGGCAATATTGATATATACTGTTAGGTTTTTTCGGTAAAGTCATGTCGGTAAAAAGTAAAATTAAAAGTTAATAAAAGTAATAATGGAAATAAAATAATAAATCACGACGTTATTATTTTATTTTATTTCCATTATTACTTTTATTAACTTTTAATTTTTTACCTACGTGACTTTACCGAAAAAACTAACAGCATGAATCCTTGCAGTCACGAAAGCTTCAAATCTTGAATAAATATTCATTATTTTCGGTGAAGAGTTTTGGATTTTTTGTTTGTTTATTGGATTAGAGATTTTCAGAAACACATTTCAATTTGTTCATATTTTCAGACGTTTTTATCGATGTGTATAACAGGTGTGGCTTTGGTCGTAAGTTGTGAGTACATTGGCACCAACTTGTAGCAAGCGTGTTTAGAATTGCGTAATAGTAGGGTCACAAGGTCATGATTGCCAAGGGCAGACGGGCAGTACATTAGGCCCTGCCCTTCCCAAGACACACGTGGGCAGTCGCGTGACGAGGCAGCTTGGGGAGATGAAGTGCTGTCCGGGCCGAGTCAATACCTGGGATGCTATTGTAAACAAGACGAACTATTTATTTTACCAGGTAAAGTTCACTGAGCTATTACAAATCTTTTTCAGAAGCGACCTGCCCGCAAATGATAGCTCAACGAAGTGGCTCATCATGTGGACATTTAGGGCAGGCAAATACTCAATGCATGTTTCTATTCGTGGAGGGGAAAACTGGAGGACCCGGAGAACAATCTACGCGACTACGGGGAGAACATAAAAACTCCAAATATGCGGGTGTCGAACAAAAAACCTATTGTATACCAGGCAATATATTTAACATCTCGCCACCGTGACGCACTCTCGCTAACGTGTTGGTCTTCCATCGTATGGCTGATGTAGATGCAGAGCAACATTCAGGTGGTCAGGCCACACAACCGTATCAGGAGCAGCGAAATGTATCGCTGTGATGTCTCCCTTCATATTTGTGGATCGGGCATTGCATCGTTATATACATGGTCGGTTCTGGATGGCCACAGTCACACACTAAAGTGTTTTTGTTATTTTACATTTGTGCATTAGGTATCCACATCTGCCACTGCATGATCGTGAGGATTAATTGACCACACCGGAAAGAGAGGAAGACCTAAAAAGCTAATTTTGATTTAAAGCTTTCGTGACTGCAGGGATTCATATTCTTGGTTCTTTCGGTAAAGTCACGTAGAAGGGAAACAATAAAATAATAAAAATATAAAAAAATAAAATTCTCACGACGTTTCGACTGCAACACAAACAATCATCATCAGATGTGAAATCCACAGCAAGGAAATTTGCTGTGGAAAATTTCCTGTGGATGTCGAACCAAAGACCTAGGATATTTGCTGTGGATTTCACACCTGATGATGATTGTAAGGAAATTTGCTGTGGAAAATTTGCTGTGGATTTCACACCGATGATTGTAAGGAAATTTGCTGTGGAAAATTTGCTGTGGATTTCACACCTGATGATTGCTTGTGTTGCAGTCGAAACGTCGTGAGAATTTTTAAAAATTTTATTTTATTATTTCCCTTCTACGTGACTTTACCGAAAGAACCAAGAATACAATAGCTTGACAACATCAAATATTGGTGCCAGAAAGATGTGGCACTACTTCAGCATATTGGCACGAGGCAGAGGAAAGTGGCACCAACGGACTGATGCCCATGGATCGTGATGATGACCTGCACGACGTCAACCCCATCCTGCAGTGGGATTTTAAAAAGTACTGCACATCTTACATAAACTATGCAGCCGAACGCTGGCCATCCATCCAGTACCTTGCCAGTGTTGACTTGCCAGAGCCCGGAGGTCCTCGTAGCAGAAACAACAGCTTCTTGGGACCCCTGTCGCCACGTTTACCGCCGTGCTGGGTCTGATGGTTCTGCTGGATCATGGAACCCCCATGCCTTTGGGGTTCTCTGGCAGCTCTCCGCTGCCCTGGCCTCTGCTGCCCTGCTGATGGCCTCCGTTCCCTGTTGGCCCTGGACGTTGCTGCTGTGAGGGCTGCCGTGTGTGTAGCTGCCCTCGGAGCCACATTGAGCAACCTGCACCTCCGAGCCCTGAGAAGGCCACCGCCGTGTTTTTCCCTGACTGCCAATCGGTCCCTGGGTGCCCCGAGGGTAGGAACATCCNTGCAAGTCCTTCGAATAAGATCCTTGGATTTCTTGGGAGTGACATAATCCTCTGGTGCCATGGAAGTTACCTGACCCTATGGTCTGAGGGTAATTGACCCTNTCGTTCCCTGAGGGTGACCTGACCCTCTAGTTCCCTGACTACCTGACCTCGTGCCCTGAGCGTGACCTGATCCTCTACTTCCCGGTGGTTAGTTGACCCTACAGTTCCCTGGTGGTTGACTAACCTCGTGCCTGAGCGTGACCTGATCCTCTACTTTCCCGGTGTTAGTTGACCCTACAGTTCCTGGTGGTTGACTGACCTCGTGCCTGAGCGTGACCTGATCCTCGACTTCCCGGTGGTTAGTTGACCCTACAGTTCCCTGGTGGTTGACTGACCTCGTGCCTGAGGTGACCTGATCCTCGACTTCCCGGTGGTTAGTTGACCCTCGGCTTCCCCAGGGAGAGAGNCCTGGTGCCCTGAGGGCACCTGCCCCTCATGCCACAAGGGCCTGTCCCTCTCCCTGTGAAGGACGTCGCATCATCCAGGGCGAGCTCCTGAAACAAACGAGGGATGTCGCCAGCCATGGGTGGTCTGATCTACTCGCTGAAACTGAGCTGAGCACACGCAATCAAAATTTCATCACTGAAAAGAAAACCCCACAAGAACAACAAAGAAACGGCTGCACCAATGTCCGCATTCCCAAGTCACAATAGAGACCCAGCGGGGCCACGCTTTGCTAAATAACACTAAGGCATATCGTGTTTTCGCTCCCTTCATGCACGGCTGCAACGGGTGAACTCTCTCAGTAGACTGTGTCGGTATTTGTTTTATGTTCTACAGGAGCCGTCCACGGCTTCGGACTACTGTATAACCACTCCCCTCTCCCTCGTCCTTCAACCACGACCCCCACAACTGGAGAAAGGCGGCTGATGAAACCAAAGCAGTCGTCACTTCTGGAATTATCATGCTCGGGGCGCCCTCTGGTGCCACGCCTGGCACGGCCTCATCCGGCTGTGGATGGTCCCACAATTAATAAGTCCCATGGCCTAAGCCAGGGGTCGGAAATGACCACTTGTTTAAAAAAAANTACTTTTAAAAGCCACGACTCATGTGAATACGAGACGGGCCTTAAAGAGGCGCATGCGGTAGGTTGATGACCCCATGGTGCTGACACTGCTGCCACGTTCTGACATTAAGGCGCTCCAAAAAGTAAAACTTGTCCTAAATTTGAGATAATTCGCGTCTACCCACCAGAAAAGCAATCTTTACGAGACCGGTTTACTATCACAGGTGCATCGTTACGCAGGCATAATTATACCCGTGTTTACCACTCAAAACTGAGTGGAGCTGTAATGCAGAAGTTTGTGCACCGAGCTATGAGCCATAGGTCACAAGTTCGATTCCTGGCCACAGCTAATATCAGAAGATAAGGGAATCAGTCTGAGGCGCCTCCTCCACTAAGCCACATTAAGCAAACGTGGCGATGCATTGTCAAACAACCCCACGGGTCAACATCATTCAGCCTTTATCCAGCAGCGAATTGACAAATGGCTAATTATTCAAAACTATTCATGAAGTCGATTGACAGTGTAAATTACTAGTTTGTGCTTGTATTTCATTAAAAATTATGTATTCACCTGTCATACTGGTTTAAAGGCAAACGAGGTGAACGTTCGTTTCTATTCGTGAGCCCGTTAGTGAACGTTCGACACATTCTTATAGCATAAGGTTGTCCTCTCCATAGGATGACCAATCTTGACCTAGCAATGTGAATGTCATATCTTCGAAGGTTAACTCGGCCCATCAAAAAGAGGTTCGGTTTGTTTGAATTCTCGGAATGCAAACCTGACAATTTATTTCATTGTTGAAGACAATATATTGATGAAACCAGTGAGTCCGTGTACGGATGACCAAAGTGTAGTATGATAGTGTTTGCATTACATGTTTGAGACTAAGCAGACATTTTTAATGTTTGAGTACACAATAGCAATGTTTAATGTCGAAAGATTATGCATCTTTAAAATATACAACTTTTGTACAAGTCATCCCTTATTTCATAAGGCTCACACATTCTCAAATATATCAATGTATTACTGCAAATACAGAAAGCATGCATATTGAAGCAGTTTATAGGTTTCAGGTGTATACAAATAAAGGCAAAATAACAATGTGGCGCAGTTATCAAATGGGCAAGAAAATTGACAACTACATCTTATAATATTTATACCATATGCTTAATTAGCTTGGTTAACTTCATCCATGCAAGGACAGATGCAGTCATGTATACACTTAAAAAGTATTTCCATTCAAATGTTCGGCATTCTACCAATTCCAGCAACATGTTTGTTTTAACACAAGGGTTAAAAACTGTGGAAGCATTCAATATTGGATTTTTTGCCGTTTTTAAAAGCTGCCTAAAGCAGCAGTGGGCATCTCTTGGGCAGTTTGCATTTCATTGAAAGGCAAGCTCACTAGAGCTAAAATATCAATATTAAAATACATTAAAGTGTATTACCAATTCTTTTCTGTGGCTGTAACATCACATACTATTTACAATAAAGCCTACCATAGGTTAATGTCATTTAAGTTAATTAAAAAAGATTCAAGTCGTATGCAATTAAAACATTTGTATACATTGTCCCTAACTTTAACGCCAACAGGAATATTGTACAACAGCAAAAATACATTTAGAGATCAATGGTGGTACGTGTCAGAAAATGTAGGGTGTAGTACCACCAATAATGAAGGACTTGATTCTGTCTGGTTAAGGTTGCTCATATGTACAGTAGTGGTTGTGGTGTCTTGTATTTCAGCATGTTCTTATTTGGCTGCTTCGAGTGATGAGGGTACCCAAACAGACGGGGTTTCTGCTATCAGAAGCTGCTGCCAAAAGTCGTTTCTCGTCTGCAAATTTGGCACCACCCAGTTGCACCTTCAAATTTACTTTTGGAGCTATACTGGGTGCCAAATGTCCCCTTTAGTTAAGCTGAAATCTAGTGATTATCCCCTGAGTATTTATTTTACCAATTGTCAAGCCAGTATTGCCAAGTAGGGTCAACACCAACAGCAGGTAATGCACCATCACTTCCCATTTAAAAAAAATGCCTGTTAACATCCATTCACAATAAGTCCTAAAAATAGTAATTCATTCTGAATAAAAAGGATTAGCCTCTCGAGGTTATCGTATATAATCTATCTCTACTCGGTACCTATTACTAAGGCATTTGACAAAAAAACTTGAATATATGCAAGCCAGCAACAGCACACAAATTCCAGTATTTATTTGTGATTAAGAAAATTAATTGTAGTTATATGGAACGCCTCAACGAGACCAACATTTCCAGATGTGCTCGCCCTCCATTAGGCAGAGGAATCCATTTTGGAGTTCTGTTGCAGCTGCGATGAAGTAAATAAAAATGGCCACACATGTGTATTCACATTTGCTATCGAGTAAAATTATGGCATTACTGACTTTTTAGAGGCCACCACAGGTGACTTCTACTCAGTTTAAAAACTAAATTACATACAATTTATCCCGACTTTAATTACCGTTTTGTAAGTTTTATAGCATGATGGTAGAAAGACGTAACAAGTTTGTCCAATATGATAATTGGTTTTTTACCCTTATATCTGGCAACAAAACTGACACCTTTTTACAAGGAGTCATGTTTGCATAGACCGCAATACCTGCAGTCAAAATACAAACAAAAGAACATAATCTGATAATGTGCACTGTCCTTGAAGTTGATTGGTCCACACCCGAGACATCTTTCTTAGAGCCTAGTCTCACATGGGTTGGACCAGATGACTATTCTTGAAACACTCGCTTGTTCTCCTTTTTACTCCAATACTTCGGGCTCGAGTTCAGGCTCGCCCCCCCACCCTGTTCGTGCGTCTTTTTGTGGCGGATCAGGCTGTATGATATGCAGAACTTCTTGCCGCAGACGTCGCACACGAATGGCTTCTCCCCGTGTGCGTCCTTCGGTGGCGCGCCAGGTTGTTGGAGATGATAAATTCCTTTCCGCAGTACTCGCATGTGTACAGCTTCTCCCAGTGTGCTTGCGCAGGTGCACCCGCATCATGTGTAGGTGGGGAAATGACTCCTCGCACTGCTCGCACTGGAACTCTTTGCCACCGGCGACGTCGATGGTCCTGTATTGCGTGTACGCGCGGTACTTTGACTCGTTTTCCAGACTCTCTTCCGCCCTCTGCAGTGCGTCCAATGCTGCGGCGTTTTCTTGGCTGGAGGTCGGAATCTCGCACGACTGGCCCAGCGAGAGGCTACTATTGTTGCTATTGCTACTGTTATTGTTACTGCCGTGCACGTCTGCATGGTAAGGGAAGCTAGCGTAATTCGAGTGGCTGCCTATGGGTAAACTTCTGGACACGTAATTTGAAGCACCCAGCTGAGGCTCACCTGGATCAGATTCTATTATCTTCTTGTGACCTGGTGGAATGAAAACATAAAGAGAGCACTGCTGAGAATTATTATTTTTCAAGTTAGCTCCATTTACCTGCATTAGTAAGTTTGTTAAAATCCCTTATGCTGTGGCACAAAAACAGAATGTTGGCAGGAAAATAATTACACACTTTATAATCCAAATACGGCTGATGTGACAGACCATGTGCTTTGCGATGCTGATTTCAGAATAGTTCAATCTGAGAACTAAAAGTGATGCATCATTGTACAATCAAACCTGCCTCACACTAAGCACCGTCACTATTCCTCAAATGCAGGAGAGCTAGTGCAATTGTTCTGAAGCCTGAGTTTCATAAACTGCAGTCTTTGCAACCCATTGTCTGCCTTCCACATGAACCAACATTTCCCATTCAAACACAAATAGGCTGAGATACGCTACACACCGTTGATGATTGGTAAACATCTCCTATCATATACATATGTCCCAATTCAAATTGAGAGAATCTTAATTTGAATTAGTGCCCGTTCTCACATAGGACACGTTTACAAGGTCAGGTACCTGCAGGGTGTAGCGTTAACATGTATGGGTCATGATGAATGGCGTTTGAGAAATGCAGTTTTAACAAATGCAAGACCAACTTAAATCTGTTGTACCCACAATTACAGAATGCCCAAAATTAACATGCCACACTTGTGCAGACACGATCCACAATTTTCAGATTATCCCATAAAGTCTGGTCTTAAAAACAAACCGAACCTATTTGAAGGTGTCCCCAATCCCTCATACTAACATGACTGTTTGCACACCAACAAAGTATTGAGCAGATTAACTTTTATTGATGCCTATTGAAATGTACGCAGTAAATGATTAAGGAAATACTTTTTTAAGTATATATCAACAGCACTTGAAAAAAGGTCCTATATTATAACTGTGACTGCACGTGGAAATATTAAAGTATAGTAAAGAGAAACACTGAAAACAATTCAGTGGCAAAGGAAATTGTTCATTCAAGCCCACCATCTCAATGTACATCTTTTAATAAAAATACTTTCACTTATAAACATGAACACCTTCCTCCCAATTCTTGAAGCAGAATCTCCCCAACTAAGTAAAGCTCTCCAATTGGCCTGACGGAGCCAGATGTGACGCCTACGCGAGACCGTGCGTCTTCATGTGACAGGAAAGGCCATAGGACCTGAGAAGCGTTTCTCACACAGCTGACAGGCAAACGGCTTCTCCCCTGTATGCGTGCGCCGATGCCGCACCAGGTCGTGCGAGGCGAGGAAGCGCTTGCCGCAGTGCTCGCATGCGTGCGGCCGCACACCTGAATGCTTGCGCTCGTGCGCCACTAGGTACCACTTGCGTTTAAAGCACGTGCCGCACTCCTGACAGATGAACGGCTGGTCACCTGAATCACTCCTGCGCCGTTTGGCAGCCCGGGTGGTGCTGACCCCGCACGGCCACCGCCGCTGCCCTGCGATTGAATACGCGACCTCGACGCCCAAGGTGAGGCGGCGCCGGGTGGATAAGCGGCCACGGGGAGGACCAGCTGCCAGCCTCACCACCGCTTCCCCGGTTCGTCAACTCAGCCCGCCGGTGCAGCGCCGCTTGCCGCTCCGTCATGCGGCGCCCAGTCTCAGATGGATGCCGCGAAGATTCAGAATGGCCACCATCATCTGCTTCAGTTTCATTTTCACCGCTTTGATTCCAGCTGTTTGCTAAAATGGACAAATTAGTAGTTTATATGTGTATGTAACTACAAATAAATGTACACTTGTTCACCAAATGTTAGATTTAATTTATAATGAATCGTTTACCATTAGTGTGATCGATTAATCTCTTCCTGCTTTTAACCCATTGAGACCCTTACAAATATGTAGGGTTCTTGGTTGCTTGTTAATTACGAGCTTGGATGAACAGTTGTGCCTAGATTTGTATTAATTCCTTTAAAGTAAATGGTACGGTTTTCTCATTTAAAGTGGCATGTCCTATTCTGTTGGAATAAACATTTTCAGTTTTGATGAGAACGTGGAAAAAAGGTTTGCATTTTTATAACGTATTAGTCCCTGGACTTTGATGTATAATTTCAAATTATTTAAGGTTAAAGACCAGTGTCCACCTGCTCAAACGAGCACCGAGCAGAGCCCATGGTATGCATTCCACATTGTTATAGCAGGAACAAAACAGCTACTCTGTTACATCCCAACAATTTAAATAACCACAATGATGGCCTCGGTTACAATCTCACAACTATAAGCCTGCAGATGTCAATTGAGTTACACTGAGCCATAATAAAAATCAATTTACCTGCTGAAGCTTGCCCAGTTTCTAGCTTCACATCCTTCACACGGTAGTCACCATCAGCTGTTTCTACCACTTCTTGTAAACCATGTGAATCTTCTGGGAAGCTCCCAACATCACCTGGGCAGCAGGTTATCCGTTAGCCTGCACCATCATTAGAAGGTGAAAACACTACAACATCAAAAGGATAACTGTAAATATACCTCGAGCTTGAGCGTTGTCGTAATGCTCCATTTTGACGTTGTAACCACTCCATTCCTGCTGTTCTGTCCCTTCCATGTCCTCCAGATCAGTGGCCTGCTGGACTGCTTCAGATTCTGACTTGCCCCTAGACACAGCAGTGCACATGCTCTCATAACTGAAGCCCAACTCAAATGAGATGGTTTCATTAGACGATAACGGTTTTGGACTAGAAAACATTAAAAAGCAGCTCAATGATGAATACAGCTCGGCAATTTGATCACAATGTAATACATAAAGTATGCAGAACATTTCTATATTTCACACTAATAAGATCGTATCAAACTACAGACTTATTCATGTATTTATTTTGTACTAGCTTGTAAACGCATGCATATATGTACATACATGCACAGGCACACAAATACAGTGATACCGATTCATGGAAGTCAAAATGTCGTGGCATGACGTCACTGAAGTTTACCATCTTCCCAAGACTGGGATTGGTTGTCTTGTGCATCCTCAGGGGTCCATCAGGCACTGCAGGGGCATCAGTCTCATAGACTTCTCCTCCATCTAAAAACGCAATTTAAAGCAAAACAAAGATGACTTATTGAGGCGTTTCATTAATCTTCCAACAATACAGAAATGCACTCACCTACATTAATAATACATTGAGCATTCTGTAAAGTATGAAAAGTAAAACCACAAGATATAACATTATTCAGTCCTTGTCTTCATATCGTGTTTGATAGCATGAATGTACACATATTTAATGAAACCATAATAAGCATACACCAATATACACATATTGACCAACTACTGAGTAGTGAACTGGGGTGACTTTTGAACTATTAATAAGTTGTACATTTTCAGTTGTGAAGCTGTAGATCCTGATATCTGTGAACGAATAAAAAGGTGTTTGGTATTCTTTGGGTCTTTCGTTAAATTCTAGATTTGAAGTTTTCGTGACTGCAAGGATCCATGCTCTTTGGTTCTTTCGGTAAAGTCACGTAGATAGGTTCAAAGAAAGTAACCAAAAAAACTACACGTTTCGATCGCAACACAAGCATTCGTCATCCTGATGACGAACGTTTGTTATTTTCTTTGAACCGATCTACGTTACTTTACTGAAAGACCCAAAGAATATGAATTCCGCAGTCACGAAAGCTTTAAGTCAAGATTTAGGTGTTTGGTAATTTTATTTTAAACAAAAACTAAATGACACAGCCATTTCAAACCGTCTCTCTATGCTCAAACAAGCATAATGTGGTGCTCATCTCCTCTGGCAACCCTGAGAGATATAATTTCACAATCATATTGATGGGACAAGTCTTGCTACAGGAATTGTCTTTCACAGTGACACTAATTTAATCAACCCACAGGGAGATGGGTTGAGTCAACCCCCAATCGGAATTTGAATTATGACCTTTGAATTGTGAGTTGAGCACTTGACCTCAGCACCAATCAGCACAATAGCCACAGCAAAGTTGCATTTCTTTGGCTGTTTTGTGATTAACAATACCGTCTTCTTGTAAATACGGGCTCAGGCCTTCTTCCACAGCATTAGGGTAGAGTGCAGGCTCCAGGCAGCTGAACCTCTCGGCCGACTGCAGCAGCTCCTGGCTCAGACTGTTGAGCATGAGGACGATGGCGTCCAGGAGGCCGCTGAGGAACGGTTGAAAGCAGTGGCTGCCGCAGTGGCCTGGAGTACTCCTCCAGCTACCCCTGCTCCGTCGTGGCGCTTGGGAGACGAGGCCTCAGTGACGCGGCGCAGCACAGCGTAGAAGGCGAAGGGCAGCCTTTCCCTGGCAGCAGCGAACAGCTCAGCCCTGACGTGGGGCTGCTCGGCGCACGCCAGGAACGCCTCGTAGTCGCCGATGCCCAGCTCCCTGTCCACGGCCTCGGCCACACTGAGGCTCACGCCGTGAGCGGCCAGCCACGCGGGGAAGTCCTGCCGCGGGTTGATGCTCGACACTGCCGCCGCCACTGCTGCGGCCGCCATGGTTGACTTTGAGAGCAGCTACAAAAAAGTTTTTCTTTAAAACTTGAGCAGGTGCATCCTAAACACAGTGCGGACCACAATTAATGTTGTTCAACTGGCTGAATGTATTGAAAGATGAGAAGGAACCCACAATGACATTGACATAGACCAGCATTAAACATTTTGGGTATTGGTCAGAGGTAAATTTGGAAATGAGAGTCTAAACTTTAAATTACTTAACGTGTAGCCCTTTCTCAATCTACTGTTGGATGAGGCCCTTTTTTGCCATGTCGTTTGGTTTTATGACCATAGCTCACCACATTAGTGAGTGTGGATTTGTGAAGGGTTCAGGACGCCTAAAACCGGTACAGGTTTCAATATTACTGGAAATTAGAACTGACGTGCTGTGAATTTCGAGTCAGGTGCGAGATACTGCATAAATCTAAACCAAATATTATCAACCTTGCTGGCTACTCTACGAATCCCAGCAAGATATAATTTACTGAGAGCAGTGTAGCCAGCCTCCTTAAAAGCAGATGTCTTTTTCTAGCGTCTAAAGAAATCTCACAACTGTGCGTGCCAATGTGCAAATTCCAACTTGTCACCACCCAATAACACATTCTGCGAATGAATATACACGATACATAACTTTAAAACTAGACTATTATGTAACCGCTGCGTTGTGCGATGGTCAAGGAGATGGCAATATGTCAAGTGAGTTCATGAACCCCACTGTGGGACCTTTCAATGTTATTCTTTTGTGCGCGTGATATTTCTCCACGTCCTTAAGCTTCCTGCCACATGCATGGAATTGACCAAACATGCCAATGCAGGAACTTACAAAAACTCGGTTAAGCTTTCTTGAATAAAGGTTCGTAATTCAAAGACAAGTCTTCACCAATAGGGGCTAATTTACTTTCATAAAAATTAGGCCATGGCCACATTTTCCATAAATACTGTATAGCGTTCAACGCACATTATTGAAGAGTAGTTCCGTCTAACACCAAGAAACGTTGGAAATCGAAGAAATGAGCCAACAATAAACCCTCTTTCACTATACACGTGGGCCGAATGAGACAATGCCACCAACACCGCTCCACACGAGTGAAGTTGTTGTCCATGGGTAGCTCAAAAATAAGATTTTAAATCGGCGATACTTTCTACATCGCAATACACACAAAAGGTTAAGTGGCGCCGCACTTTATTCATCGTATAATTGCGAATTTCACCTCAGGGCGGCAATTGGGGCCTCACACTAGACTAGCCAAACCGTATCGCCACATAAAACTCGTTTCGCTCCAATCTGCCCGCGTGCCCTACTTACAAAAACGCGTTCGACAATCACACATCGTCGGTCGGTCGCATTCATCACCACCGCGCCAACTAATGAGATCAAGCGAACAAATGAAGAGAAGAGAGAGAAAAAAAACCGCGGCAAACCCTCACGCAAGTCGAGAAGCGGGGCCCGGCAGCAACCAGCAGGCCGTGGGGCCAACACCACCACCACTTCCACACACCACGACCCTCTTGCAATCTGTACAGCGCATAAGGATAGCGCGGTCGACACGCACGCACGCGATTGGTCGTCGTAAAAGAGGGGGAGGGGGCTTTGAGCGCGCGCTCAGGCTGGCCAATTGTAACGCGGATGTTGGGGTGGGGCGGGGCTAGAGAGAGGCGGCGTCCAATCGCGAGGCGTAAATTGCCCGGTGGCTCCTATGCTGGGTGGAAATGTAATTTCCTTTCTGGCGCCCCCCCCNACCCGCCCCGCCCGCGCGCGCGCGCTTGTGGGTCACGTGACTTCGTGTTTGGGATTCTTGGGTTGTGGCCACGCGCTGTTGTGTGCTGGAACGTGTATGGGTTCGTTCACTATCTGTTCCCCAACCCCTTATGGTGATAAGAACATAAAAAAAANGCTAATCAATAAAAAAATTTAATTTAAAGATTTCGTGACTGCAGGGATTCATATTCTTGGTTCTTTCGTTAAAGTCAGTAGAAGGGAAATAATAAAAGAATAAAAATATTAAACAATAAAAATTATCACGACGTTTCGACTGCAACACAAGCAATCATCATCAGGATTTCACACCTGATGACGATTGCTTGTGTTGCAGTCGAAACGTGATAATTACAGTATTTATTGTTTTATATTGATTATTTCCCTTCGACGTGACTACCGAAAGAACCAAGAATACTAATCAATACACTTTTCATTTGTATGCGTTCAAGTTCAACGTGTATATAATTTACTTACGCGCATTGCTTGTGTTGCTATTGGCGTACTTGGAATTATAAAAGTAAATGGATTCATATAAATGCGTGTTTATATTAAAAAATTTTGTACGAGTTGTAGACTACGTGCATATTGTCCTTCGATATATATGAATTTCAACATTGGTCATTAACACTGGCCTTAACATGAATACCATAACAGGCGAAGTTTCGGGCAATGACCCTTTTTCATACCACACGAAAGATTGCCCTTTTATATTATACGTTATTAGAAATCAACACAGTTAAATATGCATAGCTGAAGCCATGCAAAATTAAGTTCCGATAAAACACGTGATGGTAAAATTCACAGCATTATACAATAGAAACTCGAGACATGGTTCAAAACACTCAAAATATGGAAATGCTTTCCATTAAAAAATGATGGATTGCATATACTGGCTATTTCACAATTATTAGCATATCTGACGTAATCTCTTTCTTATGTAGGGATAGAACATTAAATAAACATTGAACAATCATTGCTTTAATGAAATCATGGATGTATACTAAAATATTTGAACGACATGTGTTTTTTTATTAACTCTTTAGAGGGACGAACTATACATATCCCAAAGAAATGTTTACTATTAAGTAAAACAAATTATTAATATCTTTAAAAAAAAACAAAATCAACTGCAAATATAAATCTATTTTCCAGAATATTGACTTGAAACCTATCTCCAGGATATAAACCTGTCAAGGACATTTGGAGCGGGAAGTTAATTATTTTCAACAAATATATTTTTTTAATATGATTTTTTATCGATATTAAAAACATAGCAAAACATTGAAAGGAAAACAATAATGTTTCGATCTTATCAGAGGGATCAATATCAATGTGCCAATCTGTTACCGATGTATCAATGTTTTTTGACCATCCCTAAATGCTTGACTATTTTCGCTGACATCTCACAATTATTTTCTCAAATCTCATGTCAATGTATTTTTTAAAATGTATAATTAACTATGCAATCTGCAAACATTGAGGTGCATAATTTAAGACGTTTTCAGTTATTGAGTTTATACATCTTATTACATATATGGATTTTTCTCATATATTGCTAGCCTTTCTCAAGATTTCATTTTATATCTGTTTCTGGTAACATGATACATTATAAATATGTGCACAGTATGAGTATTCGGTCATACATGTTTGTGGCCCACGGCTCTAAGCAAGTAATGCGGGTCTAATTTTTTTTTGGACACCAGTTGTAGGTGATGCCACATATTGCTAAATCCATCATGTGCATGTCTTACCACTGCACATGTTTTAACAATTTGTGGTGCTATGTAGCTCTTGAATGTGTTTTTGAGTTGTACCGCATGTTGTTCAGCACAATGTCTGACGTTTCGTCCCATGTAATGGGAGTTTTCTCAGTTCCAACACACAATACAACCCAAAAACCCAACGGAGAGCCACTTTGTTTTACTGAGCCTCAGATCTCCATGTTAAATTAATATTAACTGAATGTCTACTATGCATATTTATTAATTTAACGTGTATGGATTTAATATGTTTATATTAATTTGAAGCTTTCGTGACTGCAGGAATCCACACTCTTTGGTTCTTTCGGTAAAGTCACGTAGGTAGAAAAATAAAATAAAACAAAAAATAATATATCGCGACGTTTCGATCGCAACGCAGGCGGTTGTCCTCAGGCGGGAAGAAAAATAATCCAGCAGTGGAACTGTTACACTGTTTTATTTTATTTTTCTACCAACATGACTTTACCGAAAGAACCAAATAGTATGTTTATATTACAATATGTATGATCCATCGGTCATCATTCTTTTTGTAAATGTGTCTTTCCCACCACCAATAACTCAACCACTTTTTTTATAAGCCATGACCTAGCAGTGAAGTGGCCTAGCGGTAGCCGGTTCGCTTAAGCTACCAGAGGTTCACGGTTGAAATCCAGCGGCTGCCCTGGTTAATAATGCAGGTGCGCTAAGCAGAAAACACGTGTCACCTGCGTCACAGTAGACGTTAAAGACAATGCGATTGCGTTCCGGTATTATCCCAGTAAACATGGAACGTTGGGCCAAGAAGTTGGTCCAACAGTTCCAACCACATGCCAATGTTGACCCAACGTTGTATATTTACTGAGACTGTCCACATCTGCCAAATTTGAAAAATTACTTATAATTGACTCAAATGGAATATACATAGAAAAACTTGGCAGGACCCTCCTGATAGCCACGGAGACTAAGTGAGGATTTCCCGGGTAAACAAGCATAATAATAACCTTGAATGAATACTACATGTCCGTGAATGTTGTTCCGTAATTCACGTGGTCGACCGTCGATTAGCAGTGAATAATGAGTGGGCACTACATGCAGAGTTGGAGTGGGGTATGCTTGCACCGTCAATTTGCAAAAGCCCGTTCGGATTTAGTGATGTCTCCACATTGGCTGCCTCTTGTTGAAACGGGGTGTACAGGAGCGTGGGAACAGCATAGAGAAGTCTACACACTGCGAGATGGCCAAGGAGATACCAGTGAATCGATGCATAGTCCAGAGTTAATCCTCGATTACATTGGAAACCTAAACCATATATACACACATTCAGTCCACAGTCGAGCAAGCTAAAAGACACACATTTGTATAATTTGTATATATAGTGAACTGCACATTATATACAAAAACATGGCGATTTAAAGCAACTTCTGTACTTGCCAGCATTGTCATAGCCTCATACATTTATATTCCTGCTCGCCAGTCAGTGATGAATCTGCCAAATGAAATAGATCGTTTTACTGTAATAATAGACACATTATCTGTAAAGTACCAGTGTGTAATACAGGTTGTGACCCGTGGCTCTTAGAATGGTAGTCAATGTGGCTCTTTACCCGTGCCATGGTTTATACTGGCCTCATATTACCAATTCACTCCACTTCTTACTAACCCACTTACTTCCGCATCACAATGCTGTAATGCATATACGGAATGGTCTCTTTGCATGCTGGATGAATGAAGATCTACCATGATCCAGCGATGTAACAATCCAACCAAGATCTCCACTGTGGCTGTCATGATGCCAACATGGATGATATAATTGATTGCAAGTGACTTACGACTGGGTCTCTCATGTGTATCACTTATAGTGCAGACTTACTGTATTGTCCTTCAGCCACCATTCCTTCTGTAGATGTGTCCTGCCCAATCAATCTCCCAGTAACCCCATAGACTTTCCTCAACAATGCCCAGAAATGTCCCATTGTTCCCTTATCCTCGTGCTTGACATGCGGCTTAGCGGTGAATAATACCCGAGGCTTCGCATGCAGACTTACAGTCTGGTACAGCAGACATACATTCAGCTTCCCTCGATGGTGTCCATGACTATCAAAGCCATATGGAGGAGGACGCAAAGTAAACACTTGGAAAACCTTGGTTTGACTCATCCCATCGTCCCTTCGGAGCCGGTAAAATAAGTATCTCGTATAGGCGAAGTGAACATTTGTTGTCCACCCCTGAAAGCAGGGCTGTAAACAGGAGATGAGCACCGCCTCGATGCTAAGTTTTGAAGTAAAACACCTTGACGTTGACGAGACACGTGCACGTCAAATTGCTCAAGTACGATTGGAGTTGAGCGACGGCTCAACATCGATGACAGACGCTTGCATTTCGCTCCTCGTCCTCGTCTAGCCGGGCACACACATCCTCGACAGAGCAGGGTCATGACCACAGCCTTCGCCTCCTTCCTGAACTTGCCGCCCGAGTGGTAGAATAGCAGCGGGTCGAGGCAGCTGTTGAGTCCGCTCATGGACATGCTGATGAAGAAGCCTTTGGCGAGGTCCTGCAGCAGGTCGCATTTGGTCGGTGTCAGCATGCTGCTGGCGGTCATCAGGGGCCTCACCACGTGCAGAGGCGTGAAGCAGATGGCCACTATCAGCTGCACCAGCACCACCAGCCTGGCCGCTCTGCGCCGAGCCCTGGCCACACGCACGCCGAGCGCCGCCTGGTAGAGCAGATTGTGCGTGATGAGCCCGTGGAAGATGCTCATGACCGTGAAGGGCACTAAGAAGAATGCGATGGTGACCACGGAGCTCCACGTGTTGTAGCTCGGGTAGAGGTCTTCTAAGTTGAAGGTCATGCAGCGCGTCGCATTGGCGTGCCGTGCGTCGGCGGTCGTGTGGAAGATGAACGGCAGACTGAGTTGTCCACCCAGCACCGTGACCCAGCCGGCCAGGCTCACCAGCTTGGCGGAGGTGAGCGAGCGGTTGCGGAACGCTCTAGTCGGGTGAACGATCACGAAGTAGCGCTCGGCACTGATGCACGTCAGGAAGAAGATGCTGCCGTAGAGGCTGATGTAGGTGACGGTGATGAGCATGTCGCACGCCGCCTCGCCGAAGGGCCACTGGTTGTCGTACATGTAGTAGATGGAGCGCACGGGTGCGACGAGCACGAACAGGAGGTCGCTGAGCACCAGATTGAGCATGTAGATCGTGAAGCAGGTCCAATCCTTGATGCGCCAAGCGATAATCCACAAGGCGAACGCATTCCCCAGGAAACCCACAACGGTCTCCATGAGCAGCAGTGGCACCGTATATTGAGAATAGCTCGTTGATATAACACCTGCTCAGGTTGTAATTTACCATGCTTGGAGATTCTTATTTTTATTAAGTTAAACGCGGTGTGTAAATTGAGTGGTAATAAGACTGCAAGTGCACGTAGAAATACGTTTCAAATATGTGCACTTTCCTCTTGAAATGGAGCTACCTTGATAGATATGCTGAGATTATATATTCAAGATAAATTACTGTTTTGGCACCATTCCTTGGTCGGCAATATATGTTAAAATACAAAAAAGCCACGCAACAGATGTAAATACAATTACATAATTAACGGAAGACATTTTATATTTTAGTTTCGTTTTTCATTGCAAGACGTACCTAATAATTATGGTCCCAGATTTCAAGTTTGAACGTAACGTCCGACTTAAATGCTTGTCCCTTGTAACGCGTACTTTTATAGATGGGGAGCCAATGGCTCTGATTGGGTCTTTCTCTGTGCTCATGTTAATGACAAAAGGCAACGTAAGTCAATACATACCCAGAATCTTAGGGTAACCAAAGTAAATTTATTAGGTCAACTGTGAACGCTAGCTAAATTCAGTAGAACCAACTGCATTTTATGGAATTAAAATCATTCCATGCGATATGAAGCTTTGGAAATCAAAAATATCAGAATTTTACGGATTTTAGTTATGAACTTAATGGTGGTTATCAGCAATCTAGATAATTATTTACCAATAGCAAAACAGATGTAGTACAGGCGTGCTATATAATAACCAGTATAAAATATAATCGCAACGGATGTGCACGAAATTAAATTCAACTGACACCACCTGCTGTTCAGCAGTAAAAAANCAATTTTAACAGCGGATTTTATTGTAAACGCATCAATATTGAATCAATTTGAAACTATAAATATACCGTATACAATGAGTGGTATCTAAATTGCATATGCTGGATTTGGCTTATTTGCATATGGATAAAATATACTGTGCGGACAAGCATACTTTTTCTACATGCATGTGCAACGATTTTATTTAAACTTCAGAGTTATTTTGGAACTCGAAATAACCGTCTATTAAATACGCCTTTCTGAAAAAAAAAACACTTTCGTTATGAAATGCACGTGAGATACGGGTGAATTTCTGGCTTGCATTTCACAAATGAAGGATACATTTTGACAATGCATGATTTAAACGATTCTTGATTTTATCTTTCTTGTATGAGCGGAGTTCCGGTTGGATTAAACGCAGCAAGTTGGCACAGTGGGGACACAGGTACTGTGTAGTGCATCTATCTGTTGGTCATCTCACCTGACCTGTCAGCGAGCTCTTAACACTTGAAGTGGTTTCAAAGTGCAGAAGCGTTATGGGGATTTCACCGTAGTGAATGGTTGTTGTGTTGCGGTTAGTGCGCTGCGCTACGAACCTGGTTACTCGAGGTTGATTCCCGCACACGACCAACACCAGTGACGAGTATCTGAACCGGTCCTGGGCATCCCTCGAGGTCGACTCAGCCTCAAATGACATCCCACTGGGGAGACAAAGACAATCGGGCGTGGTGCTGGCCACACACCCCTCGTGTACCGTGCCAGCCTTCATAGGTGCTCGGTTACAGCACTTACCCGAACAGTCTGTAAAGGCTATATGAGGGGTCTTTGTCTTTGTTACTGCCAGACTTTCTCCTGGTGGTGTTGATCAGGGGATGGTGTGAGATGGACCCATCCTATATCTTGGTCCGTGGCTAGAGGCGGAAAGCTGCTAAACAGAATAAGAGAGCACAACACTGTGATTTCTAGAGCTGATATAGGGCAATTTGTTCAGCAGAGGGATATAAGCCGAGTTATGATTGCATCATCATGACTTCTAGGAATAACATGATGCAATTCATATGGTGTATGATGCAATACCAGGTTCAGATTGCATCATTCTTTGTTTTGCTCAAAAAGCAAGTACTGTCAAACCCAGTCATAGATTTATTCAAAGATCCAGTCAAAGATGTATTTTAGTCACTTCTGGTTTAAATTTAGATCCCTACAATTCACTTATCCTCCGCCAATCCCAAGTGAAGGGCCGAATATACCCAAGTAGCATATCTTGAAAACTAGAGCCAATAAACAATTGTAAGCATCATTTTCAGTCTCAGTGGCCCAGAATTAGTAAAGTTGGACTACATTTATTTCGGAAGCATTTTGGCTGTAGACCAGTGTTTTTAGGAGGGTGTCTCCATTCCCCATTTAGCGTGGAACCCTCTCTATAGGGAGCGTCTAGCAGCGAGTAGGGAGGGCATTGGACCAGCCAACAGTGGCATTGCACCCTCTTGCTGGATTGAGGTGTTCATTATAAAGTTGTATTTTTGGGTGAGATCGTGCAAATATAAATGCGTCGTTATTTACACGATGCCAGAGATGGCCATCGTGACTCGTACCAGCGTGGTATGCCAAGATAAATGTATGTTTGCGTGTAATTCCAGGAGTTAAATGTACGTGTAACTACAGTCCTTGGAATAAGAGTATACATTGTAAATACACGAGTGTTTGTAGTTATATTTTATATCTACTAGGAGCTTTTGACATTTTCAAGGTGAACTTTTTTTCGTTGTATAATTTTATGCAACTAAGCAACAACGGTATGCTTAGTGGCATCACGCCTTTGTTGTCCTCATGCACCTGCGATTAACACAGTTGATTATGGACAGTGCGACAAAAATTGGTTTTTACCCTTTTATCTGGCAACAAAACTCACACTTTTTTTACAAGGAGTCATGTTTGCATTGACCACAATACCTGCGGTCGGAATGCAAACAAAAACCACAACTCTGATAATGTATGCACTGTCCTTGAAATTGATTGGTCCACACCGAGCAGCTTTTCTTAGAGCCTAGTTTCACATGGTGTTGGACCAGACGCCAAAAGGCGCACAACTCAAAGACATTGCACCATCAGAGTATGAGAGCTCGGGTAAGCATTTACAGTGTCAGTTTTGTTGCCAGATAAAAGGGTAAAAAAACAATTATCATATTTTGCTACTGGCAAAGGAGGTTCCAATGGTGATACATACTTTAGTTTTCAATATAAATTACTGGAAACTAAGGGTGAATGTCACTGAATTTTAAGCAACATATCACAGAGAGAAATCTGGTAAGGTCAAGGAGAGGGCATTGACATTCTGTAATTTATTATCGTAATATTGCCTGCAATCCATCGCATTTGCTTTGCTCCAGAGTTTTCTTATCTTAAATCAATGTTGCTGAAAGTATACACTCCCAGACGGCGTGGTGCTGATGGATTGTGTAATAAATATTTTAATATATTTTTTACCTGGAGAGAGGGATATTGTCGGCTTATTTATGTTGCACTATTCTTTGGGATAATTGAACTCCATACATTGTGTCTTAAACGTTTACTCTGAATTGTTTTTACCTTTCCTCGACAATTTTTTAATTGTGGTCGAAATTGTGTTTAAGTTGCTGCCCGTTATTGTGTCAGTGTCAACAAGTCTCCATAGGCGGCGCCACACATACCAGAGAACGCGTATATACATCTGCCAACACAATCATCAATAGTAAGGTCATTGCAAATATAACCTAAAACCAAGAGATACGTTTACCTACTAATTACCGCCTGTTGTATAATTACTGCAGTGAAAAATGTTTAACAAAATAAACTCGCGTCCCTGGGTGGGCTCGAACCACCAACCTTTCGGTTAACAGCCGAACGCGCTAACCGATTGCGCCACAGAGACCGAGGCGTCTGCCTGGAGCCACGTGATCCCTCTTAAAGGTTCGCGTGGTCGCCCAAGTAGGTGGGGCAAGGTGGGCGGGGGGGGGGTCGCGACCCCGTTACCATAGCAACCCCCATCCTCCCCGCCCCACATGGAGGACCCTTGGCGACCTGTTACCGCGGCAACGGCGTGCCGCGTCTCCATGGCAACGGCTTCACACGCCCCCCCTCCCTCCGCTTGTACCCAATCAGCAGCTGCCTGGCCGCGCTAGGTATGCCGGGAAAAGCAAGGAAGTTTGAATGACGGATTTGACGGAAATTAAGCGCGTGGGTTGTTTTGTGTTGGTAGTTGATTTGTAAACATTGTAAGTTAGTTTTGTTTGTTTGTTACAAGATACTCAGCGTATATATGCGGTGAGTGAAGTTACGGCTGCACTCATGTCCTGAATACTACGTTGTGGTGTGTTGTTTTATTGAACGTTGCGAAGTGATGTGATGTGATTTTAGCGGCGGAGTTGAGTTGCACGCCGCTGTGGCCTAGGCCCTGTGGCGTTTTAACTCTTAAGTTAAACGGCGCAACATCGAATAACGCCGTTATTGTTACACTACAGTCTGATCATGAAACTACTGTGTTACCATATTCTTGGTTCTTTCGGTAATGTCACGTAGAAGGGAAATAATAAAATAATATAAATATTAAACAATATTTACAACCAAGAATATGAATCCTGCAGTCACGAAAGCTTTATCAAAATTTACTGTGTTGCCCTCACACAGCTTGGCTTGGGAATTTCCTCTAATGTTATATATCCCCCATTTATTATGTACTGTATGTGGAACTTCTTTCGCACCGTACGTAGCCAAACGTACTAATCGGAGGCGCGTGAGGACAACAAACTAAACACTCAAAAGTATATATTTTATATATTATACAGTACGGTGCCAATTCAAGAGACGGATTTCAGGACTTTATTAAAACCTCGAATGGTGCTGTTCATTCTATTCGGTTTTCTCGGTAAAGTCACGTAGGTAAAAATGTAAATAAATTTAAATAAATTAAATCATGACTTCTAGATTGAAGCTTTCGTGACTGCAAGGATCATATTCTTAGGTTTTTTTCGGTAAAGTCACGTAGGTAAAAAAATTTAAAATAAAGTAAAAAACCAAGAATTTAAATCACGACGTTTCGGAGGCAACACGGAAGCTTGTGTTTTCCTCCGAAACGTCGTGATTTAATTTATATAAATTTTACCGAAAAAACAAAGAGTATGAATCATTGCAGTCACGAAAACTTCAAATCTCGAATTAGGTGCTGTTCATTGCTGGCCGCTTGGCGTGTTGGACCTTTGCGGCCTGCGCTTAGCAACCGGGATTTTGAAAAAAATAAATATCGAGACGATAAGTGACGTAACTTCGAAGCCACACCTGTTGTTTACCCTCGGGGATATGCCCATTGTGTTTGTCGCCCACTCGTAAGTCAACACGTTATTATATTGTCCCTTATTACTCGATGATCGTATATCCTCTGGCCTGTTCAGTGTTGATTAAAGATAACTTCGCATCGGTTGAGCAGCACGGATTCACGAGTACAAGGGCGTGAGTTTTCGAATCCCCGCCACGGTCGATTCATCTACGAAGCCGCACCCAACACCACCACCGTCACCCCTTCCAGGTCAGTAAAATAAAACAATACATTTACTTTTCGATTTAAAGCTTTCGTGACTGCAGGGATTCTTTCGGTAAAGTCACGTAGAAGGGAAGTAATAAAATAATAAAAATAAAACATAATAAAATAATTCTCACGACGTTCGGCCACAACGCAAGCAGCCGTCTTCAGGTGGAGAAGGTCTGCGNGAAGGCGTTGTGGCCGAAACGTCGTGAGAATTATTTTATTATGTTTTATTTTTATTATTTTATTACTTCCCTTCTACGTGACTTTACCGAAGGAACCAAGAAGATATACATTTACTTTCGAGAGAGCGGTTTAGTGAAACAATATTGTTGCAGCTAAATACAACGCTGGCAATGTCACGTCTTAATGGCACCATACTAGTGTTTAAGAGAGCGGTATTATGTTCAATTCAGGTGAGTCGGTCATTTAGGAGGATTTTGTTTAAACATGCAATACTGTACTGCACACTGGTGAAGACGGGCTGGTAAAGGGAACACATATTTTTTCATACTCTTCGGTTCTTTCTGTAAAAGTCACGTAGCTATAAAATATAATATGATCATAAATTAAATCACGACGTTTCGATTGCAACACAAGCAATCATCATCAGGTGGGAAAACCACAGCAATACATTTTTGTTTGCTGAAGTGGGAGAGAGAGTTGCCGTGGTAATGATGATTGCTGCTTGTGTTGCAATCGAAACGTCGTGATTTAATTAATTTTATTTTATACCTACGTGACTTTACCGAAAGAACCAAAGAGTATGGATCCCTGCAGTCACGAAAACTTCAAATCGACATTTTATTTCATCTCTCGCCGAGTACTCGATTGTGTTGATGCGTGCCTCTCTCTCTCCAGTATACCTGCTCAGGTCTACAAGGATCACGAACACTGGATGTGTAACCCATCCCCGCAAAGTAAAATGTTAAGACTTTGGAAAATGCAGTTTTGATCGATGGAGTTTTAAATGATAATTGTTGTTTTGTAGTCACAGCAGCTTCATCATGAGACCATCTGGAAGCATGCAATCTACTTTCAGATGTGCATGTTGCCAGTACAGTACAATATTGCCAAATTTCGATTTAAAGCTTTCGTGACTGCAGGGATTCATCTTCTTGGTTCTTTCGGTAAAGTCACGTAGGAGGAAAATAATAAAATAATAAAAATAAAACATAATAACATTTTTTATTTATTATGTTTTATTTTTATTATTTACGTGACTTTACCGAAAGAACCAAGAAGATGAATATTGCCAAAGTTGCGTGACAGTTTTTACTCTCTATATAATATAACATTCTGAATGTGCTTTCTCGATGCGACGTGTGTGCAGATGGAGAGCCACGAGGATGCCTGTGAGAAACTGGATGGAGACTTCGATCATTTTCTTGTTGATATGAAGCCCTTTGTACTCAAGCTTCCACACAAGTCTGGTAATGACCATTGTGCACCCAATCTTTATTGTTCTACCTACGTGGCTTTACCGAAGGAACCAAAAAATATGGTGCACCCAATCTCGCGGGGGGTGTCTTATTTGCTCCATGAAATTATAAACATTTACGGCAAGTTGTGTTGTAGTTTCAGTACTGTTATTTATTTTGCCTGGTCAGGCCCACTCAGCCTATACAGCTCTTTTTCAGAAGCGACCGAGCCACAAATGATAGCTCAACCAAGTGGCTTATCACGTGGACATTTCTAGCAGCCAAACAATCGAAAGGCATGTTTCTAAAGGTGGAGGGGGAAACCGGAGGACCCGGAGAAAAATCCACGTGATCACCTGGAGAACATGCAAACAATAATATACATGCGTCAAGGTCGGGGTTGGGATGGAACCCATGACCGGGCGAGGTAGTTGACATCTCGTCACCGTGGCGCTGCTGCTTGCCATGCAATTAGAATACTGCAAGTTCATATCTCGGTTGGTGCAGTCGTATTATTGCTTTGGGGTGTATACAATAGGTACCACTGTTGTGGGAAGTCGTGAGTGTTCAGTGTGGATTGAGAGTTTCCCTCATTCTTTTGTTTTTGAATAACACGCTACAGAGCAAAACGCTGCTATGAAATATGTTACGTATCCTGGTAGAGTTTTTCAAGAGGGTCAATATACGCCAATGAATGAACAACCAAGCATTTCCAGAAGGACACTCATAGATATAGATTTATAAAAACCCATCTTACTGCACTTTTCAAGAGACTATAACCACTTAAGACGCGAGACAGTGTAAGTGTTCGAATACACATTTAACATTGTAGTGTAAGATGCTATTGGCATGACATAAGGTATTATATTTATTATTAGCTGATCCTGTAATGTGTTTGGTCACACTGGGTATGCTTTTCTCAAAATTCACGTGAACTTCACTCGTATTTTGCTCTGTATTCTTAAGCATTCAAGGAGTTTTTCATCTTGTTTTAGAATGTGCTCATCAAAGCTGGCTCAACAGCACTCACGGTCAGACTTTTACAATAATGAGCAATCCTTTGTGTTATGCTAAAATTTAGAAATTTTACATCTTTATAATATAGATTTTACCTCAGGAAAGTGCTCCTAGGATGTTATTTTCAAATTAATCAGTCCATAAATGCCACTGCTTCACATGAAGTCCTTTTATTTCAGTTGATTTTATGCCATTGATGCTGTTGACAAATGAGTTGATTATGGCAGAAATAAAAGATAAGTTAGGTTTATAAACTCTCAAAGGCCCAATGGTGATGTGGAAATGTAACAAATTCTAGGCTACATGGGAAAAATATTTATAATCATGTGTTTATGAATAGATTATTTACAATGTATGAAGATCATATGCAAATTCAATGCTGCAAACTAAATTTCCAAAATGATATTGAATGAATGACAAACAATCAATACAAATATAATGGTAAAAAATTACCCGTAAAAAAAGTTTTTCACTATAAATCCTTTATATGCGTGGCGGCTAGAGTCCTCTCGTCCTCTGGCTTGAGATGGCTGCCACCTATGGGTCAGAAGATTGCTTGCAACCATTAAGCAATTGGTAATTACATGTAATTTTTTTTTCCTAAAAAGTGTAAAATTTTGGAAAAAATTTTCACGAAAATTAATTGTCACGCACAACGAGTCTGTGTGCAAAATGTCAGCTCGATTGGATCACGGGAAGTGGGTAAAAAAACGACCGAAAGATTTGCACGGTCGTAAGCGCGCAAGCAAGCAAGCAAGCGAACTTAATATAAAGGATTTAAATAAAAAAACGCCCGAAAGATTTGCACGGTCATAATCGCGCAAGCAAGCAAGCAAGCAAGCTAACTTAATATAACGAATTTAAAAATGGGGGATTTAAAAATTATTTTTGGGTAGAATCATAAACCTCATTTTTGACCATTGAGTGATTTACTGGAGGAGAGATAAATCATTCCACACTGGATAAGAATTCTGCAGACGTTGATTGTGAGTTTTAGAATGTAACTGTTGCTGGCGCGTTGTCCACAGATCGGCAACGCTGCGCGCTGTGGATCAAGAAGCTCTGTGAGCCGCCGGGAGCACGCAGTGGAGCCCTGGGCACCTCAAGCCGCAAGAACCGCAATGACTACGCACGTCTGCTGCTGCACATGTTGCGCCGGAGTGTGCTGGAGGAGCCCTTCACTCAAAGGCCTGATACGGGGCCCCTCAAGACGCTGCCGACTTACATGGTGCATTCCGCCTGCATAGGCTTTCACGATTATGCTCTATAGCTCTCCGATGTGTTTTTAGGTTGTACTGCGTGTTGTTCGGAATGGTTTCTGATCATTCGGTGCACATACTGGGAGCTTCAGGACTGAATTGAGTGCACTTATTCGCACTCTTTTACTTCTTTCACATCACTACTTTTGGCAGTCCCTTACCGCTTTACGAATCATAGGCTAACACTTTGTTACAAAGCTTAGTGCTCACTGCCGTAGCATGCATGTGAATGTGATCTACTTTCAGGTGATCAACGAATATTAGCTTCCGGAAAGCCGATTCATTCATAATATCCTGCGCTGACTGCTGCTTTCATTGGACTTACGAATGTGTCGCATGCCTTGCAGGCCATCTACTTTGACGAACCCCTGGAGGACGTTGTGGCGAGCCGGGAACCCCGGACTGGGTCACGGGTGCGCTTGACGCACCAGAGGAGACCTCCAAATGTTCGCTGAAAGAGGACGAACGCTCGCGTCCGCACCTCTCCTTCGATTCAACGCGCAGTCGTCACAGGTTAGCGGAACGCACTTGCCGTCAGCAGTCAAACACTCACAAATTGCAGCGCTGAATTATGAATGTCTCTTTGTGTAGAGCTTTGACTCACAGGGGGAATGTGTGATGAATATTTAAAGGAAATATCTAAATAACTGACAGGTTAACTTAATTGCATGGCAAAGTGAGAATGCTGTAACTGTAGTGATTAAATGTTGCATGACATTGTTATGCAATGATACGCAGTTTTGAGCAGCTTCACAATATTCAGAGAGAAAATGTATGAATTCTACATGGAATACTGTATTTTACTCGTAGACTCATCACTACAACATATTCTGCACAGCATTCATAGGTGGCATAACCACACACCAAAACCACTTTGTATATTGGAATAGATATCAATGAAAGTAATGAAACTGATAACATAGAAAAGACAACCTTTTTGTCTACAATATATAGAAACATTTCCATTGAAACTTTTTTTTTATCAAAACGTGTTTAAAATTGAATATGAAAAGTGATTGCGATATTAAACAAGAACAATAGTTAAAGCAGCAATTCATATTATTTGGGTCTTTCGGTGGAATGATCGTGAGCCGAGTCCAACCCCCTGGCCAGGATTTGAACTCTTACCGCAGTACCGTCAGAACTGTCCCATTGCCTCAATTTTATCTCAAAACATTTCCATTTGATTTGAACAGTCCAACAGCTACAAAGACAAAGATCCCCGTATAGCCTGAACAGACTGTTGGGCAAGTGCTGTTAGCGAGCACCTATGAAGGCCAACACGGCACACGAGGGGTGGGTGGCCAGCACCACGCCCGACCACCTTTGTCTCCCCAGCGGCGATGTTTTACACACCGAAAGAATGTGAATTCCTAAAGTCACGAAAGCTTTGAGTCAAGATTTAAAGCAGCAAGTTTAAAAAAAAACAGTATAGCAAACAAAACCACCACTTTAACACGTAGACTTTCGCGACCACATTTATATATTTACGCGATCTAACCCAAAAAAAACTCTAATGGAAAACCACCACTGCCAATACATATACAGGTATCACCACATAATTCAACATTTCAGTTGCTTCTGGCCGCCTGTGTCAGCAGAGGGCAGCAGAACCTCATTAAAGGTTGCTCCAAAAAAAGCAGGGTTAAAACATAAAATTATCAACTGCATGTTTACTTAAGAGCCCTTTGCAGTAGTATGCAATAATTCGCTATCAAATGTACTTAATATAAATGGCTTTTAAATAATACACATTGTATTGCATTTGTTCATTCGTGTAGCACAGACAATAAACCCAAGATACAGCAAACTCAGCATATGTTTTTAATCCAAACCTAACCATAGAAATATTGTAGGTCACAATTCAAATCTAGAAACAATTAGTAAGCTTGGTTTTCCAATAATAGAGTTATTTTACTTTGGTGCTTTGGTTTATTGATGGCACTGTTTCATTTTCTAAGCAGGGTGGCCCATTTCCGTGTTATCACATCACACTTGTGGCATGTCCCTCCCATTCTTTTAGCAGTGGTGCACCATGTGATAACACTCTGCTATTATTTAACCAAACGGATGTCTTCATGCAGTATTAACTCGCGTAAATACTTTGGAAATCAGACAGAGCAATAAATAATATCAAGCAGACCCAGTAGGACATTATGACATGTTTGGTGTCGCTCATTTAGCACACATTAGTGGGTGTTTTTAATAGCACAAGTGCCATTGGCACTTCTAGTGGCTTCTACTGGTACTGAACTGCTCCTGAATTCACGTTGTATCCGCAACGTGCTGTGACTTTTAAGTTGCAGGATGTGGAATGTATGAGCGTACACAATTATGGGGAAATATTTTTTACAATTTTTTTATTTTGATAATTGTATCCATATCTATAAGCTTAATATTATTGAGTATATTCAGGTTTAAACGTCTGAATTGGTTTACAAAAAAGTATGATAGTAGTACTTTTTGATCGAAGCAGTTTGTGATGAGAAAAGAAACCGGTCATGTATACATTGCTGTGTTTCCAGAGAGGGATTAAACCAAAAAACACGAGCTATGTTTGTGCCCAGGTGATTATTAGGCTATTATTGTATTTGTTCGCTCCTTCAGAGTGTGTTCCTAAAGATGTTTCTTATTATGCCTTGAAGGGCATTGGGGTAGTGTTCCAGGCAGCTGTTTATGTAATGAAAAATATGTCAGAAAAATGTACCAACATGGCAAATGAGACCTGTACAAACATACGCACACACTCGATGCATCTTTACATAAAGGGGGGTTTCTGTCACTTGGGAGTGAATCGCACAGCAGTGCAATTCTTTTTTTTTTTTTATACCAGCATCAAAATGACGCACAAGAGGATATGATTGTGCATTGGCTGCGTAGTCCATAACTTGTACTTTGATGACTCTAAATGTGTATGGACATACCCATGATGTGGAATCATCAATTAAGGTCAATCCACTCCTGAATGATGGCCTCCGAAGCTGCAGCCGTCTCTCATGATTCTGTGATATATTAATCCACATAGTACCTGCACATGAGCTGATTTCATCACTCCGTCTCCTCCCTCCGTGGATGTAATCTCAGACACTTTCCATTTTTTGGCTGCCACTCCATAATTATTCTTCACCATCTGCCATGATTCTTTCTCGCGACATAATCCTGCCCAAGCCAGCTTACGTTTGTGATCCCATGTAAGCAAATATTCTACATGAGCAACACTAAGTTTAATTCGTTTTATTTTTCATCCAAAATTATGCACCAGGGAATATTCTTGTGCAGTTACTGAAGTGTGTTCTAGTGCACAAATTGCACTGGGATGTCTGTAAATATAGAAACCATCCGTGCTATGTTCACATGCCAGCAAGTATTCAAAATCATTTAATTTTAATAAGTCTCATGTGTTTTCTTACTTAATTTATCATAATAAAAGATCAACTCTACATTGAGACATAGGCTACTCTGACTTTTCAATATGTTTGATAATTCCAAAGGTGTTAAGTATCTATTTTTGCTGCGTAATAGTCTCGTAAGCACTAGTCGTGTTTTTTAAGTGACAGCCCTAATAAGACAAAACATATATTTCTGCTGAAAAGAGTCTTGGGTGGTGCCTATCACCATTTGTGGCCCTGAAAAAATGGTGGATGTTCCATTTTCGAATGGCAGGGACAGCCTATCTAGAGCATGACGACTTTTGACTTCCCACAAAGAGGTCGTATTATTTACGTTATTCACTGTAGGAATAGTGGGCTTGGTTGAATAAAGACCTGAATGGGAGATGAGCGCTTCAGGGCGGGGTGTTTTTATACGGTCATTGGTGACTGGGCTGGAGTCATCACACCCACTGCACTCAAGTACTTGGCTTGCTCTAAAGAGCTGCACCTTCACTGCACGACCTCAGAATTGCCAACCCTGTGTCTTGACCCCCTGAGGCTCTCAGCCACCTGAGCGACATCATTTTTAACTCGCTCCACTGTTCCTTCCAAAACGCCAAGCTGTTGCACACACATCCACATTTCTCGGAAACCAATAAACTGTGTTTGAATTGAAATCCAGGATGGTGCGGGAGGTGGTGGGGAAGGGGTGGGATAGGAGGGTGGATCACCGGCAATGATTTAAGACCGTTCTAAAGTGTCTTCTTGGCAAGAAATAGCCTGGGGGATTTTTAGAGCTCAATGCAAAGCTAGTCTTTTTGAACTGGTTAGAGACAGCTAGGTGGTGTTTACCACTTCAGCTGGATGAGTATTCTGACTGGTTCACTGTTGAGTTAGAGATGGGTGCGGTGGGATCGATTTTTTAGGAGAGGTCTTGGGCAAAATTTATGGTTTAATCTTGGTCATGAGGCTCAGTGAAAACTGACCTTAGGCATTTTAGTAATGATGCGCTCTCTGATTTTTTTTTCAGCCTCATCTTTAAAATTCCAATTGTTTCCAGTGGCCTGCTGGTAATTCACAGAGAACCAAAAATCTTCCATTCGACCTGTTTAGGAAATCTGATATTGCAAATAAATACAATAATAATAACACATTTATTTACATAATACATTGAAAACATGTTTTTTGACATAACTCCCACATCTTTTAATAAAAGGATTGCCTTTTTGATGTTGATTGTTTTAAGTATTTTTTTCTTGTAATATACATATTTTATTTGGTACAGAGTCGTAGAACACCATTTTATGCATTCTCTGAAGTTGCATAAGTTATACATTACTCGATCCAAAAACTTGACGTAAGCTTCTCACATTGCCTGTACTTATCTGTTAAGAGTTTTGGTGCATGTACAAATTAAATTTGTATGCCAAAAAACTCTTTATAATTCATCACATTTTAGGTTTGGTGTACATTATTTAACTTGTGACATAACTCAGGAGGCATTTTAAGATGTATTATAATGAGTGATTTAAAATTGGAATTTTAAAAAATAAATACAAATCTACAATACACATAGATGCACTGCCTTTATATTAAAATAACTTTTTTCGGAGCGGTGGCACAGTGGTGATACACTACGCTGTGAAGCTCATGACCAGAGTTTGATTTCTGGATATGACTACCATCAGTTGTAAGTGCAGTAATAGCACACATGGGCCTTAGCCCCACTCCCTCCCAACCGTCCCAGCGTGGTGAAGCATGGTCAACTGACGCCCATGACCGACACAGTGTGGGGAGGCATTCATCGTGCAGTGGATTGATAATCGCGTGCATGTTAGTTATATTTTTAGTCTTTTGCGTAGAGTGGATAGACAGTGGATGATGATGATGACTATTATGATAAAATCAAGTACCTTACATGTACACGTAGTAGTTATTGTGAATACACAGTCATCATATATACCATGATTGATCTAAATCATGGTAAAATCGTTTCTAAGTACATTACTGTGTTTTGGCCCATATGGTGCAAATTAACGACCAGTTATTTTACTAAAGATTGGTTGCATTGAAAAAAGAGCAATTTTAAATTGGATTTGTGAAATGACGCCTTAAGATTGTTATCTTCCATGGGGCATGATTCAGCTCGGAAGCAAATCAATGAACAATAATGCAGTGAAATAGCAAGATGCATTCTATGAGCCACAAGCCATGGCATAATACCGACCCCTTTGAAACAAATGTCAATCATTTACTTTGCGCCTCTTTCACAAAACAGAAGCATATTTTATGAGGTCGGTAAGCCTATAAAAGACAAAGCAACCAAAGTAGGTATTTCTTAACTTTGCAGGTGCTGACTTCACTTAAACACAGTAAAGATCCAACAACATCAGGTGTTAAAAATTAGCCAGGCGCACAAAGTGTAAATCTTGTGAAGTCCAACTGCTTTCTGTGCCCACGGTAAAGCGACCTCACAGGTCAGCTGGCATCTGGCTGTGATTTCACAGGTTGACGTGATCTCCAGGTGCATGGGGCATGCAAAGGGTGCAGGGGTCAGCGGAAAATTGTCTTCAAACTGAAATCGCTAGGCTTTATTTCAAACTAAATATATGTGCACATCAAAGCGCCTCCTGGCACATATTACAGCATTGTAAATGTAATGTTGAAAAGTGCTGACTTCTTATCATTAGCATTCGTGTTGCTGCTTTTGTCTGAAGGACAACAGTTGTAGACAGGTTTCTTTATCAACCATTTGCCCTTGTCAAGCTGAGGTGGGTAGATATCGTTATAGTACAGTTGTTGTAGAGTCAGGCTGAGTACCCGCATCTGTTGAAACCTGCTTGGCCAGTGTGGAACAGGACTCCTTTACCTAGACAGATAAAAGCCCTCCTTGCATTTGAATCTGGCCCAGGTGGCTCAGCAGTAGAGTGAGTGGCTCGCAATCGAGAAGGTTGCAAATCTAAATCCTGGTAGGCTGTTAACTCATCACATCGTTCCCCAGTGGTCGATAAAATAGGACAACTTTTTTGGAGAAGTCAACAGTGGTTGTTCCATTTGTTGACTCACCCCGTCATAGGAATATGGAATTGCTATGTCGAGCTCAGGACTGTAAACAGGAGATGGAGCACCAATTCCGTGCTCATTTGAGCAAGACATCACTCTTCCTTGTATTTTAACTAACATCTTATGACACTGGTTATTCAACACGAATATGCCCGCTACGTTACACCATTTTTGGGCACTGACTTGGCTGGCTGAACACGCACTTTTTGTCCGGCAACTCTGCAATGAATGTTAACCACACTTTGCCGGGGAGCACCTATTAAGCGGTGATGGACGGGCGCTGCCTTTGCTCATTTGGTAATTGGGCCGCGACGCCGGTAAGCGATGGCTGCCGCTGCCGCGCTCTTTTAAGCGTTGGCGAGTGGGCGAGCGGCCGCCCCAATTTTAGCGGTTCCCCCCCACGCGAGGACGGCGTGCCGCGTGGCGCTCGGCTCCCAGCACGGCGCTCGGGTCAAGGGTTCCGTTTCAAGCCAGGGAGAAACCTTAGACGGCAGAGAGACAAGGGCACCGCTGCCTGCCTGCACGAGCCGATGAAACGCGAGGAAGCTGCATTTTACTTTAAGTGACGCCCAGGGTGCGCTGAGGGAGTCCAGCGCTGGTAGTCTTACAAAGGGACTGTGATCGGGGGTTAGTGTGTGAAGAGCGACACGCCGCTTCACTCAAGAATAAACTATCAAGCAGTTATGTACTTTGTCGCAAGGGCATTTTCGTTGTTTTTGTCTTGAGAGCATTAATAAAGCTAGAATAGCATGCTATTGATTATAAAACATAAATTCGGATATTTGTTTTCATGTTACATTGATCAGGGCATAGTGGTGACACGGTCGTTAACGCACTTGCCCTGTAAACTGGCTGACATGAGCATGATTTCCAGCCACAGATAACATCAGTGGTGAGTGATATTATGGGTAAATAGTTTTCAGGTGTCTAATAAAATGGCCAATTATTTACATTTCAAACAAAAATGTTGTTTCATGAAGTATATGCATTTTATTGGAAAGAAGATCACATTATTTATAAACTGTACTTCTTTGTTTAGTACGTCCACTTTGACTGGAATGCAGGCCAAATGTGAGCCAAACCAGATATAGCCTTTATCCCTGGGTATTCTGAGTGCCGTATGTCTGGGTCACAACAAAACTGGTGTTTTTATGTGCTCACATTCATATGTAAGCCTCGGAGATAAAGATGCCATCCATGCCATTTGTAAGTTTTTAACCATTATCTCTTTTGATGATGGTTGTGATTTTTTTAATTCTCCAACCTCAGCATCCACTCTTCTAGTGTGTTTTAATTGAAGATGGGACCTAAACCATGACCCTTAAACTTTTTAGCAGCCAGCTTGGATATGAGCCCCACTGTGCATTTTGAGCATCAACCCACACCTTGGTTGAGGTGTGATTGAGGGTTTGTGTCGTCCAAATTGGTAGAGTGGACGCTCATGTGAAAGTGCTGTCCTTCAGAGCAGACGATAAGCCCAGTATCTTCTGTGACAGGCCATGCCACATGTCCGCTGTGCCGTAAGATCTTTTGTGACAGAATGTGCAGCATGGACCACCAACGCGTTGGTGTCATGCCCAAATTACAAACCTGCTGTGAACATTTCTGACCCCAGAGTATATCCGAGCTGTCTTGGAGGTTGTGAGTGTCCCACTACAAAGAGTCAGCCCGTGACAGGTTATCTTCTAACAAGTCTGAAATATGACAATAACTTTCAAATTCCCTAATCATGGTAATAATTGTAAAACCCTTTTTTCACAGCAATGATTGAGAAAACAATCTGATGTGCGTGGAATATACTTTTATGAGGGGTGACAGTTGAGGCTTCATACCAGTAAAATAGAAGGGTGGCTGAAAGGTAAAATGAAAAAGACTGCATGACTAAATTGAAGGTGGAGCTGTGAAATGGAGGCAAATATATAAACAAAACAAAACAGCAGCTGTGAGGAGTATTTATCGTTTAAAGTATATTCCTAAGTTCACCATTCATGCATAGAAATGCGCGAATTATAATCTTTTGTTTTTCGATCCTTGTACGTTGTGTGCAGTGATGTTACACGTGACCCTTCCAGGCGTTAGAGGTCACTATATTTACCGCTGTGTTAAAATAAACAATCGACTCTGGAGTTGAACCGTGACCCTTAACCTCAACAGTTTTCTGAAGCACCAGAGAGGGGGGAATCATTACACCCCTAGTCATCAGCAAATGTCGAGAGATTTTTCCACCGGCAGTAAGTTCAGTACAACTAGTGATAAGATTGATTCACAACTATTTTAACAATACACACATTTTCTTGGTTCTTTCGGTAAAGTCACGTCGAAGGGAAGTAATAAAATAATAAAAATAAAACAATAAAATTCTCACGACGTTTCGACTGCAACACAAGCAACCATCATCAGGTGAAGACCAGGTCTGTCGGGAGACAGCGTCTGAATGAAACACCACCACGCTTGGAGCGTATATTTAAGCTGGGTTGGAAGGGGGAAGGGCGCCTTGACAAAATAATTTGCATATCAAGCTTAAATATACGCTCCAAGTGTGGTGGTGTTTCATTCAGATGCTGTCTCCCCAACAGACCTGGTCTTCACCTGAGGACGGCTGCTTGCGTTGTGGCCGAAACGTCGTGAGAATTATTTTGTTTTATTTTTATTATTTTATTACTTCCCTTCTACGTGACTTTACCGAACGAACCAAGAAGATGAATCCCTGCAGTCACGAAAGCTTTAAATCGAAATTTAATACACACATTGTTACAAAATTAACTTTTGCAAAGTTGAACGTGTAAACGAAAAAGAGAATATTGTCAGAAGTAGAGTTTCCCTCGGTGTGTACTGCTAGTTATGTTATGTGGATCAAACGCATGGACACTGACAATTTTTTTTCACAAATTGTGAAAAGTACAAAAAGTAGCACCAGGAGGGTCATACAGAGATTTTATGACCCTCCTGTATGACCCTCCTAAAGTGATTTTGGTTTCATCTGAGCAATTTGTGTTTATTTATTTATTTTGAAGCTGAGGCCCAAAACCTCACTCATAGCAAAAATATTTAACTTTTATGTTAGTACTTAGTTCAGCAGAATAGCATACCAATAGAATAGCAATAACACAGCAAACAAGTGCAGCCGTTAAAGGTTATCCATGGACTGGCCCCTGTCTACCTCTCCCTCTCATCTCACTCTGCTCCCTTCCACGTACTCTTCCAAAGCTTTCTGTCAAAGCCTCCAGTCAAGTTTCGCTCAGTGCGGAGTCACCGTTTAGCTTCTGCTGCTCCTGTAGTTTGGAATTCCTTTCCCCAAATAATCCACGTCATTGACTCCCTGTCCCTGTCCCCAAGTCCACGCTCGGACCTTCCTTATTCCTCTGCCTGTGACTGTCAATTTTAAAATATATCTTCTCACTGTTGTTTATACGGCTTGCTGAGATTCGGTCGCATTTAGACTCTATGGTATGTACATCCAATAGTATTGCATTGTATTAAAATAACAAACATTCGATTAAAACACAATAGCAATAAGTAGAAGTACTGCACAAGCAGCAAAGCAGAACATATCAATGCTCCAAATNAACGTGTAAATATAATACTGTTAATGACTTGCAGTCCAAAGTGCCACTTTATCATGGGCATATACACTAACAAGTGATGGTACCGTAATAAAAAGTGTCATGAAAAATTAACAATGGTTGTTTAGTTGCAATGCTCTTTTCAGGGTAGAGGCAACTTGAGCCCCAAAGGAGATGAATCTGGATAAAAATACTCATTCACTGTCATTCGAGGATTTTCGATGATGAAATGTCGACAGATATACGTTTATCTCTCCGATAAAAATTATAACATTATTGGCCATCAGCCTGTAAACATTTTGCTTTGTTGTTTAACCCTGCAGGGTTTGTTACTGGTAGGAACCTCCTGGTTACACCAGCCCACAGGGGATTATTGTGTCCGTCCGTGTGCAGGGAGGGGCTGGGTGGGGAGGGGAGGGTGGGGAGGGGAGGGTGGGGAGGGCTGGGTGGGGAGGGTGGGAGGGGCTGGGTGGGGGCTGGGAGGGCTGGGGGGNAGGGTGNGAGGGCTGGGTGGGAGGGTGGGGAGGGCTGGGGGGGAGGGTAGGGCTGGGTGGGGGTGGGAGGGTGGGGGGTGGGAGGGGTGGGCTGGGTGGNAGGGTGGGCTGGGTGGGGGTTGGGTGGGGAGGGGCTGGTCACCCCATGGTGCCCTTATAAAACTCAACGTTTAACCTACTCACGCCGGGCACATTTGCGGAATACACCACGCCGCCGTTGACCCTGGCCATTGACCGAGCAACCCAACGTTCCTACCAGCTCCCCCGCAGGAATGTGTTATGTAGGCAAATCTTCATGCTGGTTTCGACTTTTAGCAGTCTACAGTTCACCCCCCTTAAACAAGTGTTCATACGGTTTATAGGCCGATGGACTATAATGTGTTTCCATATTTTAATGAGCTTATTTTTTATCCCACAATTATTAGTGACATTACAATTAGTTTTTTTCATAGCCCAATAGCATTTGTTTAACATTCATCAGGCTGCTGACAAGACTCAAAGTAAATACCGGTTCAGGATTGGTCTAGAAAGTATTTGTTGAAATGGCATAGAGACTATCATCTAAAATGTTTTTTTTAATTATATGGAAAGACATTGGTCTGATTTCATCTTTTTTCCGACAGAATAACACTCTCAACATGCGTAACATAATTTGTTGCTAAAGACCATTACAGTCCAGTCTGTTCTCTATTAACACGTGTTTTCATAATGCAAATTGGACGGAACGCAATTAATCAATTTGGAAACACATTTTTCATGACATGGATACGAATTGGATACAACGCGTTTGAGTGAACAGAACTACGTCGCACGAGTCGGTTGTACAGCTGTCTCGGCGTAGCATCACACCATGCGGGATGCTGCTGGATGCTTCTTGATGCTACCCACTCGCCTCACTCTTTGTTCAGCCTGTATGCATCTCACGTGCTATTGCAGACTGTACTTTACCCTGTAATATATTATTTATGATAACGTGATTTTTCCATAACGCGGTGTTCTTCAGGAATGCAACTACCGCCGTGATAGAAAACAGACTACTTGTGGGGTTAGATCGCGTTATTTATAGAATTGCCCGATGATGCTGGATGTAATTACCAGCGAAACGTACTAAAAAATGTAAAATGTTGTTGATTCACGCTTCAACACACCGGTGGGCTAAAGCAGTGAACTATTTGTCTTTTGTCAACGTGACACTTTTTTGCTGATTGGCCGTGTCGGGTGGTGGAGGTTACGACACATTTATAAATAACGCGATTAACCCAAAAACGTTGATTATGAAGACTACTTGGATCTATTTATTGAAAATGCTGGAAAGTAAAAGTGTCTTCCTGCTCAAAACAAGCAATTGGGGTAGCACTACCTCCATTGGCAGGCCTGAGACAGTGGAGCAGAATTCCACTTTCCTTTCCGTCATTTCATAAGATGACCACCCTTGATTTCCCACAAGAGTGTAATTTATCAGCCTTAGAAAGATGACAAGCGAAGTTGACCCCTGTCAGGCATCCTAGTATTATCACCATCTGGCTCCATAGTTTATTGAATAATGTAAAAAAACATGACCTCTTTCTAACTCCCCTAGTCTACACATTCCTGCTACTGATGTTAAGATATGTTGTACCATAGGACAAGTTCTGAAAATGAGGGAGCTTCCAGGCAGCAGCAAAGTGCCACCCTTGGGCCGGTTCTGAAGAGATCCTTCAAGAGGACTCAGGTAAGAATGGTGTATGTGGTTCGCATGCATGATAGCTTCATTATTTTCACCTCCATTCCCTTCGAGGTACCGACGGCTCAGGATTTCAATGCCCACCGATTCTTAGACGTCTGGATTTCACTGTTATTCTGAAGTGGCATATCAATTGGCAGCTGATCCGTGCATGAATGTTGAATAGCTTTTGAAGAAAAACTGCACATATGGAGTCTTTTTCAGGATGTGTGTGGAATACTTATGTCCTGGGTTACATCCCAGTGGTTTATTCGGTAGAATTGAGGTAGTGCAGTGCACATGAGCGGCAAACTTTCATTTTTAATTTGAACGCGGGGGTGGTTAGTAGGGGGTTGGTGTGGGGTGGGCAGGGCGGGGGGTCACACTGCCTGTGTGACATTCATCTCTGCCACTGCACAATCCACATGCTGAAATGATCCAGTCCTGGTTCCAAAATTTCCTTCTACATGAGCGTTGGCATTTTAAATTATACAAACACAAGGATTCATGAACCTAGAACAACCCGAGCAGTTGAGGAAGTGCTGTAATAATGATACAGGTGGTGATATTTTGTTTGTAATGATTTATGAGTCAAGTGGGCCAATTACGGTAAAGCTACACCGATGAGGGTCTTTGATACAGGGCTGTGCAGCTCCATACCCCTAGCGACCAAATCCAGTGTTTATTTCTTTCCTTTACCTTGCACGTGTCCATTGCTGGGCAGGGCCTTGTGGTCTGTATTTGGCGTTTGAGTCCTGCACACTCCTTTTGTTGGTGTTGCTGTATAAACCTTTGCATTTTAAAGTGTCTTCTAATTAACAGTAAGATTGGGGATGTTATCTTTGGTTTGAAAATCAAACAGTAGACTTCTAATTTAAGCTCATTTAGAAGGAATGTCTATCAGCTAAATGTGTTTTCAAATAAGCGTACTTGTGAATGCCGCATGTCAACAAAGTTTTATGGCACAATGAATACTTCCCTCTTGCAGAATGAATTCCAAAGTTATGAACGACGGTGATTACTTCTTCTATTAACTCACTGGTGCTCTGCCAGAGAAATGATAATTCTGTCAGTGTAAAATGTAAAAAAAATCCCAACCCAGGGAGTCTGAGGCAGATAAATGTAATAGCTTTGCTGGATGTGCCCCAGAAATATTTAAACTCATAACACAGTATTAATCTAATACGTTTGGATAGACATATCATCAAAGGAAGCCTATTGCTCTTTCTACTTCTAAAACGCAAGGAATGCAGCGTGGACTAAAACAGCAGTTGCAAAAAGACCTCTCTTCAAAGGAGCACAATTTAATTTTGTTCCTTTCTAGTGTCATGCCATTGGTCGTTTGAACGTCACACACAGACCTCCACGGATAAAAGATTCATTTTCATTTCACAGTTGCTGGTCATATAATTTTTTACCTACAGTTATCTATAATTGATTGCTTAGCTCTGCCAAGCTTACAACATTGTTGAACATGGTCTTTTGAACAGGATTGATATTTTTATGATAGTTTTATTTTTCTATTTAACGTACAACTTGATTTTGCGTTTTGGAAAATGTGTCATTAAATACAAACACTGCTTGAACAACCGCAACCAAATTAACAATTGTAATGCTCAGTAAACATTCTAAGGCATAACTGCATTCGCAAAGCAATACCATATAATTGTATACTATAAGTAACATAAAGTGGAATTCTTAAATGGAATGATCATATACATCATTGCATTAGGGCACATTATTGGATGTGGAATGTCATGCACTTCTAATAGAGAGGTTTTCAAACACTGCCCATTGTAATGAATTCCTTTGTGTCACCCAACAGCAAAATATAGAAGCAATGAAACAGGATGGAAGCTTATGAATAAAACAATGATGATGTGATGCATGTTTGGAGTTAATGATGCTGTATTATACTATAGAACACATGTGAGGAGTTCAACAATGCCCGATAATCTTACAGCCCTCTCTTCTACAACACCATTCTGTTCTCCACATGGTACAGGTATTTTAAGTTGACTATAATGAAGCCAGGTGAAAGCCCAATCAAAAACATCACGGGTCCCTTATTTAGAACAATTTAATAAAAGCAAGAACAATTTGGATTTAAAGCTTTCGTGACTGCAGGGATTCATCTTTTTGGTTTTTCGGTAAAGTCACGTAGAAGGGAAATAATAAAATAATAAAATAAANCATAATAAAATAATTCTCACGACGTTTCGGCCACAACGCAAGCAGCCGTCCTCAGGTGAAGAACAGGTCTTCATCAGACCGTCTGAAGACCTGTTCTTCACCTGAGGACAGCTGCTTGCGTTGTGGCCGAAACGTCGTGAGAATTATTTTATTGTTTTATTATTATTTTATTATTTCCATTCTACGTGACTTTACCGAAAGAACCAAGAAGATGAATATATGAGGACTTAAGCAAAACAGCAGCACATTAAAACGGTCATTACCAAAAGGACAGCCCACGGTTAATTATACGCATGCTTGCAACACGCACTGGCATGCTCTACAATAACACAATGCAACGACAGAGCACTCATGAGCAGTGGAATTTTCACTCGTGCGCTTCCAACGGGTGCACTCTGACACGCACAACGTGTGCAGGCGATGGAATGATGAATGCTCCGTCCTCTCGTTGCACAGGACCATCACACTGGACTCTCGTCTGATGACAGTGACCTTGACAGCCGTTTTGGGGTAAGATACTTTGGAGTCGAGTTGAGCCGCTGTTGTCCAATGATTGACACAATGTGATGATTAATTTTTCAGAGTTCGCTGCGCACACTGGCACCACTTGTTACGAGCTCAAAAGCACACCCAGCCCCCCCCCCCTCTACTCCATATTATGATTATAGCCTTTTTTGCAAAAATGAAAAGATATGGATGATTGCCTGACGTTGGTTTTCATCGGGTGATAAAATCAGCCAGCTTGGGGACACTGTTCTTCTGTGTAGTAACTCACCTGAATGCAATAACGTTCCTTTTGTGTTGGTCTTACAAGCCCTGCGTACCGCTGGGACAAGGTCCTGCCATTCCCTCTTCAAAGTAAAACTTCTGGAGCAGAACAATTGCAAAATAGCTTCCGACACCATTTTAATGTGAACAGTTATATATTCATCATAACCTTTTTTTTTAATGCTGCTCCAATGTCAATGTCACGTATCAATGTAGATATGATGAATATATGATTTTAGTGCAAGAGATATTTGGGCTGTTGTATATTATTTGTGCATAGGCCTGCTGTTACATACACAATATTTATCAAGGTTTCATGCCACGGCATTGTTGATGGTAGAATATTGAAAGCACAGTTATATTCTTCATGATTTAATCGTTCCTTTTTGCCATTTGTAAGCTGATTTGTTTAAATTCCACTTCTGTCACATTATTTAATCATTGATAGCTCACTATGTAACACAGTTTTTATTCCAGGGTAGTGTTATTTTGTAATTGCTTATGCTTAAAAAGGATAGAAAATGGCTATTATTCCCCAAAAACATTGCTTTTGTGACCAGGAAAGTGATATTTTGAAATTTACCTATTTTCAATGAGAAAACGGGCAAATTTGTGTCTTATCGTTCACAATGTCAGAAAAAAACAACTTATGAATCAAAATTGACATGTGTTTATACTAAAGTAATAAAAAAATTACTGCAAAAGATTTAGAAGTGAGTAGTTTTTCGAGATTTACTATTATGCTGTAAATCACTTTCACGAATCAGCCCCCAAATGTAGTCTCCCATCATGTTCTCATTCTACTGTCCTTGGTAGCAGCGTTCAAAGTCCAGTATATCCTGGTGGAAGCGATCACCTTGCTACTCCGAGTAAGCTCCCATGTTCTCCTTGAATTTATCAAGATGAGCATCAAGGATATGGACTTTGAGGGACATCCAACAGCCATTTTGCTGTAGTTCTTCACTGGAGTCTCAACCAGCTCCACATAGTTTTCGACCTTGTGATTGCCCAGGAAGCCACGAACCACTGCAACAAAGCTGTCCCAAGCCACTTTCTCCTTACTAGTGAGTTTCTTGGGGAATTTATTGCACTCCAGGATCTTCTTTATCTGTGGTCCGACAAAGACACCGGCTAAGACCTTTGCCTCAGACAGCTTAGGGAAGAAGTCTTGAAGGTACTTGAAGGCTGCCGACTCCTTATCTACAGCTCTGACAAATTGTTTCATAAGGCCCAATTTGATGTGCAGTGGTGGCATCAGCACCTTCCGGGGGTCCACCAGTGGCTCCCACTTGACAGTGTTCCTCCCCACAGAGAACTCGGTCCGTTGTGGCCAGTTCCACCTGTGGTAGTGCGCCTTGGTGTCCCTGCTTTCCCAAAGGCAAAGATAGCAGGGAAACTTGGTAAAACCACCTTGGAGACCCATCAGGAATGCCACCATTTTGAAGTCTCCGATGACCTCCCAGCCGTATTCAAGGCATCCAGCAAGGTCTTGATACTGTTGTAATCCTCTTTGAGGTACACCGAGTGAGCTAGGGGAAGAGACGGGTACATGTTACCATTATGGAGCAGCACGGCTTTTGAGGCTCCTGGATGAGCTGTCAATGAAGAGGCGCCCCTCATTCTGGTTATAGGCGATTTCGATTGCCTCGAACAGACTGGTAACATTGTGGCAGAAGCAGAGCCCATCTTGACGGGTGAAGAAGCTGCAAAAAGGTTGGTGATGCTTCCTCTGATCTGCGACTTGCACACTTTCATCCAATAAGTTCCACTGCTGGAGCCTAGATGTCAAAATCTCGGCATTGGACTTGGTGAGACCAAGATCTCTGATCAAGTCGTTGAGGTCTTTTTGGTTGGGGTAGTACGGGTTTCTCTCCTCAGCTCCACCTCTGAAATTGTCATCTGGATCTACAACTTCTTCCTCGCTCTCTGACTTGCTGCTCTCTTCTAAAGACGGCTGCTCTCTCTCCGGAGGAGTGGGTACGGGGAGCTCAAGGCAGTGTGGCACCCGGGCGATGGATGAAGAAAGGTCCGGATACGTGATAGCAGGTGCATTCTTGCCAGTGACGTTTGCAAGGGTTCACCATGCAGAAGTAGCAGTTGCTTGAGTGGTCAATGGTTCCACAAAATTATTGGGATAGTGAACTTCATGGCTCTCTTTTCCCCTCTGTACCATCCTACAAAAATACATTTATTTCACCCATGACTAATGTTTAAGAGATTCTCGCAACATTTTTCATATATCATATATTTTTTAATAACATGGAAAATTTTAAAACATTTGAAAATTATAAACTTTTACCATTTAAAATTAACAATTTTTATAAAATTCCGAGCAACAATTGTCCATCTTACCTTCCAGAGTTTTTTTGCATTGCTCGCAGGTGAAATGAGGTGCCCAGGGTTTGTCTTGATCCCCGACAGGCATGCGAAATATGCCTTGTAGGCCTCACTTATCTTAGCAGATGCTTCCACAGACTACTTTTTCGCTCTTGTCTTGATAAATTGGCCACAGACATAGCAAAATGAGTCTGTAGGATGCTTACAGCCTCTTGATGCCATCTCAGAAAAATGCAGATATGTATCCACTGGAACTAAACTGAACTGGCGAGCTTAAGGTCCCTGTATTTATACTACTATTTATATTACTGGAAAGTTCTAGAATGTTCGAGAAGTTACTCAAAGTTTGCTCAGCACTGAATCTACCTAGAATGTTCTGGAAAATAGGTAAATTTCTAAATACCACTGTCCTGGTCACAAAAGCAAAGTTTGCGGGGAATAATAGCCATTTTCTCTACTTTTGAGGTATAAGCAATGAGGAAATAACACTTACTACCCAGGAACAAGAAATCAATAAAAAATTGTTACACAGTGTATATAGTTCATTAACATGCTCCGTAATGCACGGGAGCATCCATATGAAAGAATTACAATACACTTTATTGTAGCACTGATTTACATTACAAGGTCAAATTTGTCCCATGGAGAGACATTTTTCTGTCCTGGTGACCCTGTTGAATCGTTGGAAAGATGGCCCACTGTGTCGCCAAAAATGAGAAGCTTCTGAAACTTGTACACTACTGCCGTGCAGGTAAGGTTTTATTTGATGTGCCATTGCCCATTTATACAACTGTGAATCGGCTGGTATCACTGACTTCACTCCCCAGGCTGGTGATGAAAGAAATGGAACATTCCTTGACCAACAGACGGTTTCACAAATGCACAAGAAGGAGGTGAGGTCATGCTAAACAAACTGTTAGGCTCTTGGGAACTATTTTCCCAGTTGCAGTCGAATATTTTGATATTGTTCCTCTTTTAGTACTTTAATGCATGTATGATGTTGCCACATGCTGAATTGGTATGTAATCAGTTGTACACATTGCTGTAATACAGTTTGACCAAAAAGCATTTGTTCTGAATGCAATACAATATTGATTACAACTTGAACAAATGTTAATTATATTGGGGTACTCGTACAAACACATATTGGATGGTGCTAATGTCAAAGCATGTGAAGTACAGCCGAAGATTGCCAGTTTATTTCCGACTGGCGGGTTGACTAAGCCCATCAACCGGGGTTGATAATAAAGGTCACACTTTGTGGTAAGTTATTAGTGGTTAAATTTCGATTTAAAGCATTCGTGACTGCAGGGATTCATATTCTTGGATCTTTCGGTAAAGTCACGTAGAAGGAAAATAAAAAAANCATAATTATTTTATTATTAGTGGTTGTCTAAATAGATCGTTCTGAGCCCCAATATAGTCATATGGAATTTCCACTACTGGTTTACATGAAATGAGCATCACCATCCAATTGTTTGAGCAGTGGGACGCTTTGGCAGCACAGTTTGCATGCAGGGTGTCAAAAGGGGTTGCAAGAACCAGCATACAAAAAAATGGAGCTCAGATCCATTTAAATGTGTGCAGAGAATAATTTATTTGTCTGGCTGAGGTCAGTGTGACCCTGTAGGCCTCGTGTTCTGAAGTGCCTTGGTTCAGAGGAAACGCGCGGGGACACAGCCAGGGTCTGGCACAATTTGCCTCGGTGTCAGGAATTGTTTAATTTCTCTATTGCAGCCATCCCATTGAGACTGAAATGACATATTTAATAAAAAGTGATTGCCTTCATAATCAAGTGCTGTTCTGGAATGCGATGAAAGCTCAACGTCTTTGTAAACAAAATGGGATAATTTTATGCCTAGCCAGAAGGCCACGCATGAGCTGTTTTTTTTCTTTCGCAATGGTTCATTTAGTTCAGCCGCATGCCGCTTGTTTACATTAATGCTCTGCTTTGATTCATATTAATCATGAAGTTATTATGTGTGGTTATTGTTATTATTATGGGAGGCTGGACTATTGTTTAGTTCACTTGCCTTTGGGTCCAAGGTCACCAGCTTGAATGCCCCATCAGTTCCTTTGACAATTTGTATATGGGAGCAACACTAATATTGGCCTGGCATGTGCTAATTATTGTCGCTCTATAGTTTCCCATAAAATTGTTCATGAGCGCAATCCGCTGCTGCCAGGGCTGTGGTGCCAAAGTTGCTGGATTATCCCTTTCTCAACGGTTGCCAGGAATAGATGCCCCCTTGTTGAGTTGAGAATCTTTGTGGTCTAAATCCTAAACGGCCAACACACAAAGGCAACACTTTACAAATGCATGGTGATGAGCACAACCAATACTTTTGTGCACACTAGTCAAATACATTTCAGCACCAGTTATTATACATATACCACGGGAGTTTATACACTATCTCTTATACGTGAGGGTTTTTCCAAGAACTTGAGTTAACTCCCACATGTAAAAATACCCCGTAACATTCCATTGCAGGAATCTCCTGAAAAAGATTATTTAGCCTTTGTTTAACTTTTCTCGATAAGTCAGAAACATTACACTTCATAGCTCTTTCTGCCATTTTGAGATTGCCTTAATTAGTTTTCTGGCAGGATCCAAATGCTCAACCGAATAGTTACATTTGTTTATGCATCCAAGTGAAATGTGAGAGACAGACGTGGACGTGCAAAATCATGTAGCACGCACATTCAGGTAGGCGAGAGATAGAATCGAGGGAAATGTAGTGAAATGACAGATATAAGGTAAATAATAGAGATGTAGTGACACGATATTGTAGGTAAGTTAATGATGTCACCCCCAGTCACTAATGCACATACAGCATTGTCGATATGCCCACATTTAGTTAGTCTAATTATACATGTACTGCAAATATCTTTCCATCCTGGAAGCCCAACATCAGCACAGCCTCTCATCACATACGATGACAGGGAAATGACATCATAGGCCTTTGTTCTCAAAGATAAAATGCAACCACAACATGGTGGTCTGTGCAGCTGCGTTGTTGAGTACATGCTTCACTTTGTGTCTGTCTGCCAAATAATGTTCTCTGAAGCTAGTTATTACCAAAATAAATGCAATGACCAAGATAAATTACAATGGTGTTTTTGTGTGCAGTCCATTAGGTCATTGGCAGTGATGGCTCTGTGCTCTGACTACAACAATAGCATTAGCCTTCTGAGCAACCCAGTCAACTTAATATTTCATTGTGCCCATTGTCACCATGCTCTATGAAAAGCCAGTAGAAACTATACGCTGGGTCTTGGACAGAATGTTGAGGGGTGGTCCTGGCAGGCCTCCCTCCTTGGCGCACTCTACTCGGCATCCCAGCCATCTCCCTTGAGCCCCAGAAAGGGCCAGTTCCTGAGATTGCAATGGTGCTGGTCCCCCATTCTCAGGGGGCTTGCACAAGAGAATACGTTGTCCCATTTGGCCGGGTGCAGAAGTAGCACTGTGAACGTTCCCCTGCTCAATGTGCCGTCCAAGGGGCGGATTTTGTTCATGGACACAATGCTTCTATGTAAATCCCTCCCGTGACCACCCTCAGTTCGAGGCTGATTTATGCCTGCCATTGCCACAGCAAAAGCCTGAGAGATCTCTTTGATGTCTCCCTTTGGCCAGGCCGCCTGCTGGCACTGACGTAGCTCAGTCTGTGCCTCGGTGGACAGGCTATTTTGGTTGGAAAGACACAGAAGGGATTTATGGTCCTTTAGAAAAATAAGTCAGTAACTCCCATAAATTTTCACTGTGTATGTATAAGGTAATAAAGTTGGTAAAAGAGATGATGCTTCAAGCCAAGTAGCCTTCACAAGACAGACTTTGGGGAAGGCCTGCAAGTAAAAGGTTTTTTTTGCCACGTTTAAAAGGCTTTCTACTATTGTGCATATCTCTATACAAGTGCAAGCACCCACATACAATACAGCCTGCATGGCTGAAAATGTCAAACATCTCCGTTAAACTTCAATATGTGGTGGCTGCGGAGCTGGCAAACTACTTCTACATCTACTATATTGAGAAACAAGTGGCCGTAGTGTGTTTTGCCCATTTAACCTTGTACCTTGTTTTTGTTTAATTTGTTTGCTATTTTGTCCTGTTTAGCTGGAGGTGAGGACCAAACTTCTGGAGGTCATGTTTCAGGAGGAGAAGCTAAAACTTCAGCAAAGCACGATGCGACATTCAGAAGGTGTGTGTGTGTGTTGATAAATAGTGTCACAATTCCCTGCACTTAACCCATCCAAAACATTCTAGTTTACTACATTCACCTTCCTCAAGGTGAGGGAGCTTTTGTATAATTATTTTTGTTGAGTTTTAATGAAAGCTACTCACAGTTATGTCGGTCTCTTTATTAGCAGAGGTCACCTTTGTACCGAAGAGATCTATGGTATAAGGCAGAGGCTGTCAGTTTACAAACTCAGCTCAGTTTTTCACTCGGCACTGCAGAGAAACCTAATTCGCATCTGAGGCTAAATGCTACACTGAAATGATTTGGTACAATGCCCACGAATGTACTTTAAAGTTTCATCTGTGCATGGAGCAGAGTGTAATTTAAAAAGTACATTTTTGAGCTCGTGATTGAGTCGTTTTATAATTCGCCTTGTGTAATTGAGTAACACGTGAACTATAGTAGTAGGTTTTTACCCTTTTAAACTGGTACCCTTTTAAACTGGTACAAATAAAGGTGTCAGTTTTGTACCAGTTTAAAAGGGTAAAACCTACTGCTATATTTTGCCACTGGTAAAAGAGATCTCATAGAGTAACATGTGAACTGTGATAATAAATGAGAATAGGTTTTCCCTTTATTCTGGCATCAAAACAGGTGTTAAGATGTTTAAACACCAAACTGAAACATTTTACAAGGAATCATGTCTGCATTAACCACAATACTTGTGGTCAGAATGCAAAGAAAAAAGTACTCTGATAATATATGCATTGTCTTTGAAATTGATTGGTCCACACCAGTGACATCTTTCTTTTGAGCGTAGTCTCAAACGGTGTTAGACCAGAGGACGCCAAAAGGCGTACAGCACAAAGACAATGCACTATCAGAGTAATGCAGACATGATTCTTGTAAAAGGTTTCAGTTTGGTGTTTTAGCATCTTAACACCTGTTTTGTTGCGAGAAAAAAGGGGAAAATCTATTCTCATATTTTGGTACTGGCAAAGGAGGTCTCATGATGTGGAATACAGAATTACTTGTTTAGTTCCACTTCTGATTATTGAAACATAGTGTCGCTTGCTGGGTTCAGATAATTAAAGAGCTGACATTTTTAAACATTGTACACATTTTTATTTATTTACACTCTTGGCTACTGATGTCTGCTATGCTGGCCCTATGAAGTTGTATGCATCTCCTTAATGAGCAAGATGCATTCTACCCTCTAGTGGAGATTGTGAGGCTTGCAGGAAAACAGGTTTTCTTTTATTAATTCGCAATGTTATTGGCTCATAATGGCTTACTTTTGTGGATCAAGATCAATCACTGCTACAAAAAATCAGACAGGACTGCAGACTTAGACAACCCTTTTGAGAACTCTGCACTTCCTGAACATGAACCCATAGCAGACGGATGATGCGAGATTATATCACTGCAATCCTTCGTATGACTAGACCATTTGCCCCGTGGCCAATCACGTCAGATTTTGTAAGCTAAACAGGATTGAGGCTGGATAGTGCTTGTATAGGCAATTGCGATGCATAATAGGTGTTACAGGCGACAGGACTACGTTGTGGGGCAGCAGAGGGCAATGGAGCAAAATGCATTGTTTTCTTCTATGCTCACATGGCATCTTTTCCACCTTCCTCCAACATGCGCTAACCAGTGTGGTGAAGTATGGGCAAATAACCCCACAACCCATACATCGTGGGGAGACACTCAACCAACATCAGATTGGCAAAGGGCTGTGCAAGTACACTCTTATTCTTTTCCTATTTGGCTGAAAACAAACGTGAAAAATACGTGCAAACATATCTGTTCAATATGTATGTATGTTGAACTTCTTTCGTACTGTCCATAGCCAACTGTGCTAATCGAAGGTGCAGGGAAGGATAAACTAAGCACAAAAGCAGTTCTAAAGAAATTAGTTTTCAATCTATATTTAAAAGTGGGTAGCTCATGTGGCTTCCTAATATCGGAAGGAAGGGGTTCCAGACGGCCACAGAAGCGGATCTGAAAGCGCACGATGCTGCGACCGTCTTTGTTCGATGGCCAGCCAAATGGCGCTGTGAGGATGACCGGAGTTGGTTTATGCTCCTTGAGTGTAAAAGAGCTCATGTTTGATGGCATGCAGCAAGTGTTGGGATTAGCTTTTATAGTGCCCTGCACTTGACGTGAGGGGCTGCGTGTTCAATGTAAACCTGTGTAATAGTATCAAAGGCATTGCAGTACTTTACTTATGACTAGAATGGCTCGAAATATAAACCAATGGCACATCATAAATCAATTGGACGGCTGTTCGTGTTGGAAATTTATCAAGTGAACATAAAACCCATAATCCGCTTGTCTTCCAAAATAACAGGGAAGAGCTGAGTATAAATGAAAAGGGAAGCTTTTCATTACCCTAACTTGCTTATGCCCGGGGCCATTCGAAATGCCAGGCAGCCGCAAAGCTTAAGAATTGTAATTTACTTTTATGAATGCTAGTTTAAAAAATGTTCACCTGCAGTGGCATGAATCTAAAGAACTTCATGCCCATCCCAAATATCTACGTCTTCATGGGCATTGCTTCCTACTTTATGAAATAACTCACGTTTAGTTGGAAGGTATTCGGTACTTCCTATAGTTTCTATCTGCCCAGCTTCTGCCACAGAAGAATTGTGAGGTTAAGGATGTGTGTCCGTGGCCTCAGGACAGGAGATCAGAGAGAGAGAGAGCTCCCTGTCAGCTGTTGTTTTGCTTTTCAGAGGTTTCCATTACCCGTTTATTATTGGAAGCCAAGCTCAGCACTGCTTGAAACCACCCAGCAACTAAATATGTTTGGACAACAGTGAGTCTTTTAAAGTTAACAGAGATCAAACAAGCCTAAGGTATGATTATAATAATTATGGCTCCACACAGGTTTTAATTTAGCAGCATTTCAAAGTGAACGTCCTGCTTTTCTGCACCTCTAATCGGATTCACAGAAAATGAAGCCGCATGCATTACCGCATTTCATTTTATTAGTGCAGTGTTGCATTGCTCGGCATTAGAACGTGGAGTCGAGTTACGAAGAACGTGCAATGCGTTAATCAACAACCAACATTTGGGATATATTTGTAAGCCACACAGCCAAAGGTCATACGTAACCTGTGCTGAAATGTGCTTAATCAATCGTGGGCTCTTCTCTTGGAGAGTATTGACTGATGATGAATTATGGAAATTTTAAATATGTGTTATAAATAATATGCTAATTTATTCAAGTTATTGCGCCAATACGTCTTACATGTGAGCAATTCTATTTTTGTAGAATTGACGACTACAGCGAGTGATGTGTAGCCAATAATGTGTATGCGTGTAATTGCCTTTTACCATGAACATTACAATATAATGCAGGGCAGCACATTTGTTTTAAAGTACCACGTGATATTGAAGTTCCAATATATTAAGTTGGCTTTGGTGGCACATAGACCGAATTGTTTATTTTCCTTTGAAAAAACCCCTACAAATATCAAAACAACAGGCAATGATGAATTGTGTGTTTCCTCAATTTGCATGATCGGGTGTGAATCCATACAAAAGCTGCTGACACTGCAACTCTCCAAGTTACCCTGTACTATTATCTGAACCATCATTAATTATTCATAAGCGGAAAGTTTGTTTTGAAAGCGCAACAGAAGCAGAGAGGAATCTTAGAAATTTCGAGCGTGGAGACGCGTGGCGATTCTGTTTGACAGTACTCTGGTCAATTAGCTCGGTAGCCCTACTTGGCAGTGGCACGGAGAACACCAAGAACAGGCCGTCTCGTTTGCGAACAATCTTTATTATGCATGATGCAAGCTGACGAGACATTATTGCAAGATGAAAAAAATTGCATTTGAGAGCCATGCAGCAAAAGTTTTTGTTGTTGTTGTAATTGTATTTAATATACTCTATTTTATACAATATCCAATTACTATGGTTAGAGCACTATATTCACAGTTGGAATGTTGCGAGTTAAATCCCGGCGGTGGATTAACTTGGCCTATCATTCCGCTGGGTTAATAAAATAAGTAACAAATTGTGGAAAGTGAAGAGTGGTTGTCCTGTGGAAATAGACCTTGCCAAGTCACTGGCTCAGGGAAGCCTATGAACATGAATACCACCCCCCACACACTAAATTCAGCAAGGAGACACCTTGACTGTGACCTCCTTTCGGTCATTCAGCCTGAAATGAGTGTCTATTCTTGAAATTACTGATGAAGGATTTCAGTTAAACTGGCATTAGTTTACCAAGAAGGAAAAACTAAGTGCACTTCTGAGAAGTACATTTGCTTATGCTTACGATCATTCGTGTCCATAACAGTATAAGTCACTTCGTGACTCATCTTTTAGGTTGGCCAGTGCAAAAGGGGAGCTATTCATTCCGTGTGGTATACCCAGGAGCGTTATGAACTCACTGAAAGTGCCTTATCATTAGAAAAATTATGGACTGTGATTGCTAATTAATACCCCAAGTTGAACTGCTAAATGTTTAAGCTGTCCCTGAAAGATTACTCAAGAGTTAGAAATGTTTTAAGATTTGAGTGCACAAACATAATACATTTTTTTTGCCAGGTGTTGTAGGCATGGCGCTGTGTGGTTACCAGGCATTTACAGTGCTAAGTAATTAGCTCGGTAGCCCTACCTTACCATATGAATAAAAAGTGTGCTGTACTTGGCCCTTCCCCCTCTCCAACCATTATATAAACGGAGTGGTAGCTCCTGCAATCTCTCATTTACTTGATACAGCTGTCGTGGCTGTGACGGTTCCACCTGAAGACGGACGCTTGTGTTGCCTCCGAAACGTCGTGATTTTTATTTTATTTTACTTTTATTAATTTTAATGTTTTACCTACGTGACTTTACCGAAAACCTAAGAATATGAATCCTTGCAGTCACGAAAGCTTCAAATCTAGAATTAAGTAACACTCCCTCCGATATGCTAAACACCCATTAATGGTATTAACTAAATATCCCAATGCAGAACATTCGTGAAAAAATTATAATCTCAGACTCAATGAGATTTTCCTCCATAAATAAATGCCATTATTAAATGCAATATATTGTACGTCGTTGTACGTTCGTGTTTTGTATTCACCTACAACTCAGTTGTACTGTTTAAAAGAATTGGTTAAAATCTATGGGCTACTCTGTTCATTATCGTGGTGGAATGCATCAAATATATCTTTAAATCTATATCTATATTTGAAAACAATATTACTCACCAGAAAATGTTGTAAATGTATGGCTATCGAAACTAAATTTGGAATTCTCATCAATATAGAGACTCAAACTAAACTATAAATTATTTGTATTTTACCAGGTAAGGCCCACTGAGCTATATAGCTCTTTTTTAGATGTGACCTGGCCACAAATTATAGCTCAACGAAGTTCGCTTATGAGAAATTGAAAGTTGCCACATACTCTAAATACATGTTTCTAAATGTGGAGGGAAAAACCAGAGGACCCGGAGTAAAATCAATAGGGAGAACATGCAAACTCCAAATATACAGGTATCATGGTTGGGATCAAACCCACGACCTTCAGTATACCAGGCAAGGTCGTTAACATCTCACCACCGTTGCGATGTTAACTACCTTAATCAAATTATTCTATCACAACATAAAAGTGAATATTTGTTTTGAAATTCTTTCCCATGAAGCAATTTGCACTTTAATACCAACAAACGCACTTAAATGTAGGGTAGAAACCCATTCCTCATTTTTTGTGCCACGATGGCAAAACAGTGTTTGGCTTCTAATGTTTGGGATGAAAAACTGCCTTTGATTTACAGAACACAGGTCTCGATGGGACATGACATTTCAAAAAGTCACACGAACAATTTGGAGGCAATATATACCAGATTTTAAAAGGTAAAGGTCAATATTTTAGTTCTAACGTAAGCCTTTATTGGCTGCCTGTGGAGTTATTTCATAAGTCCATGTCACTGTGTGGTCTTGTCACATTAAGCGCAAACATTTGCCTTCCTATTGGATACAATTTCGATTGATGTTTACAGGAGTTTCACATTGCTTTTTTAACTTTGCCAACACGGTCACGTTGAGATTATTTTACAAATTAAAATGTAACCAATCGGGTGCCTCAGAATGATTGCGTAAGTACTGTTCTGAGAATTGTATTCTAAATGTTGACTGTTCGTGAATAATTATGGAAGTGGCTGGCTGACTCAGGGTCTAATGGCCACATCAGAGCCCTGAGCCGACACCACATGCTACGTTTGCTATGTTTTCACAACCACTGGGAACCAGCTTCAGCCAGCCCTGCTCTGCTCCAGTTCTGGCCTAGTAGCAATCTTAAAAGCGCTAGAGTCCACATTTCCACTCTCCATGCAACGCATGCCTCTGTGGGCCCGGCCACTCCCAAAGTCCCCCCACCTGCCTTGTCCCCTTCTCCTCCATATCCTCTGGTAGATATCGGCAAGCAATCTTGGAAAAAAAAACTTGTTTAAACAAAGTTTAATGGAGGCTTGGATTAAGTTTACCTTTTGTAATAAAACATTTTTTTTTTGTAATTTTCCGCCTTGTGGTCTTAACCGAAACACGGCTCTTTAAGTTGGTGCAAAGCGAGTACTGTCGTGGGGAATGCTTTCCATATTTGTGTTGAGCACATCATGGTGTCACAACTGGTTGTGCAGTTGGCCCGGATGAAGGCGTATGGCACAGGATGAGCTTGCTTGCTGTCAGGTAGGCCCAGTAGGGCTGCCGTGGGGAAATGCGGCTTGTTGTTGCAAGACCAGCCCGGGTCATACACCAAGACAGCACACTTCCCTCTGGTTTGGAAACACGGCATGACGTCCTGAGTTTCAGCTCCCCATGATTAAATCACGTTCACAAGTGCAGTGAGACGATGGCCTCAGCCCAGTCACCACTGAGTGTACAAAAACAAAACTTTCCAATTTTTTTTCGATTTAAAACTTTCGTGACTGCAGGGATTCATCTTCTTGGTTCTTTCGGTAAAGTCACGTAGAAGGGAAATAATAAAGGCAGCGTCTTTCCGACAGACCTGTTCTTCACCTGAGGACGGCTGCTTGCGTTGTGGCCGAAACGTCGTGAGAATTATTTAATATGTTTATTTTTATTATTTTATTATTTCCATTCTACGTGACTTTACCGAAAGAACCAAGAAGATAGATTTTTGGGTTTTCACGTATTTCAGCAAGTTCAAAATATTTTGTTTGATTAGCAAATAATGAAAGTTGCTTGTAAGGCATACACATATTCCATCTCGTGTTAAATAATATACCTTTTTGAATTAATTCAGAAGTCATTCTTACATGATGTGAGACTGTGGTAAAAGGTCTGGAACAATACGCGTTGAGATTGAATTCTTCTTCTTGAGTGCTGCCTAACGGCGTGTGCGACTTCACGATGATATTGGTCCCGGTCTAGCACGGCGTGTAGAGTTTTGCTGTTGTTAATTGTAGCCATGTTTTGATGTTACTGAGCCATGTCGTTTTTGGCCGTCCTGGTCGTTTTTTCCCTTCGATTTTTCCTTCCAGGATTTGCTTTAATAGCTGGTATTTGTGGTCGTTTCGAGATTGAATGACGCAGTGATACTGGATAAAGAAACAGAATCGTGGAAATTTGTTTGCACCATTGTCGCAAATCAGCTGGCAGAAGGGACAGATGATGATGTAATGTCACTGCCCTCTGTTACAGTATCAAAATGACAATTTTTATTCTTTCAATAATGGTGTTAAATACACAATAATAATGCAATTTTATGTTTGACATGTTTCGTAAGATAATTCAAGTTGGTGTTCCCCAGCTCAAATGAGCAATGGAGCAGCACTCATTTGCCATTGATGGCCCAAAGCCAGCCATGTAAATTCCATATTCCCATGGCAGGGACCATTATTTCCATAGCATGACCACTTGACTTCCCATCAAGTGATACTTAGTTCAAATGCCTGTTGGCGGTTATTTAAAATGTTACATTTTTTATTGTGATTTATTTGCTCTCACCACAGTGCTGCCTGGCCAGCCATTAAAATAATTATATTTCAAATATCATAATCGTATTGTAAATACAAAAGGGGAAATACATTGTTGTTGCCAAACATTGATGCTTATTGTAATTTAATTGCTCTAACAATATAATAACACAACGTTTAGAAAAAAAATGTTGTGCTGTCAGTTACATTCACATTCATTGGTAGACGTGTTTGAAAAGACAACGAAAACAGACTTGTTTAGTATAAATAAAATCGTTTCCAACATATTGAGTGCGGTTTTCACAAGAGCAGCTCAAGTTCAAGAGCAAGGTTTTGCCATTCCTCTGCCTGCACAAAGCTGGGATTTGCATAATGTACCGCTGGCGTCTTGCCTTGTGAGCTTCCTCAGAAGCTAGGTGTGTTTATTTTGTGGAGGGCAATAGAGAAAGCAGTGTGGATTTCAAGCTGGCAGAGACTTGCTGAGATAAATAAGACCATCCTTTGCAACGCTGCATGCAGATTTTTATTTATTTCTCTACGCTTGTAACTGAGTGGTGCGGGGACGTTTCCATCTTTAACTCTAAATTCGGTGAACTAAAAACAAACTGGTGTGAACTGTAAAGTTATACTATATAAACAGCGTATAACATTAAATGAAAGGCATGGTAGCATCAGCAGCTCTCATATGGGTCCCACATTTCAGATGCCTTGTCCAAAATAGCCTTTTTAACGTAAAAAAATAGTTTTGGTTATGAAGACAAATGGATTACACCAGTCTTCGTATGCGGTTTGAAACATCTGAACAGCAGCAGATATAAACAAAACCACCCTTTACATCTTTGGAGGAATTTACAACGTGTGATAGAAGGTAATATATTTAAAGTCAAATTGGCACACTCCAATTGACTATATAAACTGCGTTTTATTTTATTCTTAAACTCTGTATCAGGTAGAATTAATTTTAGCTAATACTAGCGGGAAGTACCCGGCATTGGCCGGGTCAAAAAATATGTCAAAACTCTTAAAAATCTAACAGCAGTGCATACTGACTGTAGTGGTATCTGCTATGATTACAGCAGTGCATACCGACTGTGGTGGTACCTGCTATCACTACAGTAGTACATGCTGACTCTATAGCAGTATTTATCGAGTCTCTAGCACAAAGTACTCACCTGACAGAGTGGCGTGGTGAGGCCTTGACCTGTGCAGAGCCTCCGGCCTCACCTAGATTGTCCAGCTGGCCGGGGTGGCACCTTGGCAGGCTGGGCTGCTGCCATGACCCCCCCCCCTCCAGCCACGATCTCCCCGGCCGCTCTGCATCTACCGACTGTATATAGTAGTAACTGAACGCATCGGGGTGGGGGGATATCACATAGTGAAGATTTAAGCTCAGTGTTTAGTGTATTTTTATAACATTTTTAACACGAAAGAACAAGTCCCCCTCACTTCCACCGAAGGCGTGCGACTTGGCATGGGCTTGTACCCCCAACAAAGGCGCGTGAGTAGGTATGGTCGTGCACGCGTCATAAATAAATAAAGAGATAGCGCACAAAAATCGCACTAAATCGCTAATTAAACTAATTTTAAGTTGACGTATGTGAAAAAGGAATAGCGCTTGCTTACAGCGGGGCTTACGGCGTGGTACCTGGCCAAATCCTTCGCAAGCATGCGAACACACAAACCCACACACAAATTTTTACTTTTTTTATTTAGAAGATTGTATTGGCACATCATTTTTATTGAACTGTGAATACATAAAAAGGCATGTTTATGTCTGCAGCATGGGTAGGAAACAAGTAGAATATCTGGCTAGAATCAAGATAAATGTGAGACATTAATCATTGTTTGCTGTGTTATGTTGATATGTTTGATTTGATAGAGATTATGTAATTTTTTTAATCTTATCACATCATTGGTTATCATATAAACATGATCATAGGATGTCCCTTTCTTGTCAGATTTGCAAAAGAGTGATATCTTTATTACCAACAACAGGGCAAATTGCCAAGGTGATGTATTTAAGCTGTTTTGTCGGGAGGAGAGTCTTGCCTGTACTGTATGCATAAAATTATCAAGGATCATACCTGAGTGCATTTTGACTTTAAATATAATGTTAGCACTGAAATCTGGAGCCAGTCAACTCGTTCTCACCCTCTAATCATACAAATTCTTGGAAAGTACCCATTAATGTAATTCATGAGTCGACTTATATTAATGGTTAATAAAATATCCAAACATGATTACATTTTAAATTTTGATTTAAATTTTGATTTAAAGCTTTTGTGACTGCAGGGATTCATATTCTTGGGTCTTTCGGTAAAGTCACGTAGAAGGGAAATAATAAAAATATTAAACAATAAAATTCTCACGACGTTTCGACTACGTGACTTTACCGAAAGAACCAAGAATATGATGACATTTTCTAGCAATTGCAATACACTGGAGTGTCATAGTAATACATTTGGCAGGAGCCCGCTGTAATGAAAGCTCATGAGGTTTGCTTATACAACTGTATTTTGTCCTTTACATAGAGAATGAAATACTTTAATCTTGGAGTAATACTTCAATCGCTTCCATCAAAGAGGGAGGCAGAAGTGATGTTGAAGTATTTGTACATCAAGAAGCACATTGGGAATTACAACGAGAGACAGAAGATCATATGAACCAGAGAACAAATACAAATGATAGACATCTGGTTGACTTTTTAAAAGTACGTTTAGCCTTGGGTAGGACACATCATTAGCAGAGATGATAACTGTTGGATGAGACTAGAGATGGAATGGCAGCCAAAGGAGTGAACATGTCAAGAGGATGACAACCGCAGCGATGAAATCATCTCATGTGCTCGAGATGGGTTTTTGTACAGCGGAACCGTGAGGGATGGCAATGATGATCATGATAGCATTGTGGCTTAGTGCTCTGCTCAAAATTCTAAGTTTTTGAATTCATGTCCTGATTGGGGATCCATTCTACCTATCTTCCTTCTGCGATCAATAAAATGAGTACCATTTCCCCGCCACAAGAATACAGAATTTTCTCAACTGACTCTGGACCCCCAACGAAGGTGATTGCTGCCGAATTATATTTTGAGCATGAGAAGATATTGGCTTTTAGTCGTAACTCGTAGTCAAGTTCGAAGCAGGCATACCAGTACTGAGTAAGGCTCAGGATGATGCAATTCAGTGGTAACATCTCATTGTTGCTCTATTTCAGGCCCACTAAGAAAGAAGTTGAATGTTCCACCCTTCATTGTTTTTTCCCCTCCTTTGCTTGCTCCGTCTGTCCCAATCATTTCCGTTCCCTCCTATGTCGTTCTGAACTCTGAGAAGTTAGTTACATCATGGGCGTATTATAAATGTACGCTGTTGTTAACTTACGTCCCTTTGCTCATTGCAATATTTGTGTTTTGTTTAAATTTTCTTCGTTGAAACAGATTCTAGACCGTAAGAATGGCGAGATTGAGGAGGTCAAGTCCCTCAACCGGAGGAAGCAGAAGGAGGCAGACGACACCATCAAGAAGCTGGAAAAGAAAGGTATTTGAATTACATTTATAATATACATGCAGTACCATTCTCTTCAAATAGCCTCGTGATTAGCCTAGACCAGGGGTCGGCAACCAAAATTACAAGAAGAGGAATTTTTTCAAATTTGGTTAAAAAACAAACACTTTCAAGAACCATAATGCATGTGAATATGAGATAGTGGTCCGTAATAAATTACGCCATCAAACAGTCCTTAAAGACCCGCTTGCGGCTCTGGAGCTGCAGGTTTGCCGACCCCTGGCCTAGCCGATACGAGTTCAGTGGGTAACAATGGTTAAAGATCTTGTGGGATGATTACCAAACACGTAAGGGCAATAATGCACATCTATGAATGCTTATTCCATTAAAGTTACACTTATCATTGATGTGTTCGAAAGTTTAAGTAAAATTCAAAATGAGCAGTAAGAACACATCAGGATGTTGTCATAATTGAATCACCCCTCGTGGTATATTAACAAGAGTTAATAGGAGTGAGCGCTCTGTTTTTTCGATGAAAAAGCTAAAGCGTCAATGGTACTGTCTCAGAGACTGCAGAAAACAACAGGTTTTTTCGTGTGTAAGACGCAGGTTAAAATAGTCTTCATTTGGTCCTCATGAAGAGGCAATAAAGAGTTGCAATTGAATTATAGAATAATTTTAAAACTTGTGACATGTTACACATGCTATTGGTTTTTAAATGAATGTACCGCATTGAATATACATTCATTTAAATCCTTGCGGGGCCAAAGACCTGTGCTTTTTCTCTCCCTAAACACATGAATGTATTTATTAATGTTTTTTGTTGTGTGAGCTTGTGCATGTGTGTATTTCCTCCAGTGGGAAGCGGTTGCACAGTGGTTAGCATGCTGTGAACCTGGCGACCTGAGTTCAATTGCCGCTGACGGCCACCACCAACATCGGTGACAAATATCTGAACCGGTTCCGGGCCTCCTTCGCTTGACTCCGCTTGAAATGAGTACCTGATGTGGTGTATAAACATCGCCACTGGGGAGACAAAGACGACTGGGTGTGGTGGTGGCCACCCACTCCCTCGTGTGCCATGTCGGCCTTGAAAAGCTACATGGGGGATCACTTTCTTGTGTTTGATTCCTCAGTATCATTGAGGGATACCACTGGTGGGGTGGCCAGACCGTCGCATTTTTTTGTTAATGTGTCTGTGTGTGTGTTAAGGGGGAATTGTGGCGCAGTGGTTAACACACTGCGCTACTTGAGTTTGATTCTTGGCCGTTGCTAACGTCCATGGAGAGTGGTATCTGAGTCTATCCTGGGCATCCCCTTAACTGAGTACTCGGAACATCAGCATTGCAGAGGCAAAGGCAGCTGGGCATTGTGCTGGTCACACCACCTCTTTATGCACTGTCGGCCTTTATTGGTGTTTTCAAACAGCACTTTCCCCAACGGTATGTTGAAGGCTATTCGGGCATCTTTGTCTTTGCTCCCTCCAGTGCAGGCCCTCATGTGGGAGGCCCAGGTTCTACAGGAGAGCAAAGACAGGGAGCTGGTTGACCTGGCGAGAACTTCTGAGCACAACATTGAAGACCTCAGGTCCCAGTATGAGAGCAAGGTTTGTTTACAATGAACAGGGCATGCACATTATTATGTTACGTGGGAAAAGATGGATATGTTTAACAGCTTCACCCACACTTAGAGAACTCTGCTTTAAAAAATGTATCGGATAGACATTTAGAGAACTGCATTAATATGCTTGAGATGCTGCCTGGGTAAATTGGTCGGCACACATTGGACTTTCAAACCAGAGATCACCTGTTTGTTAAAATTATTTTAAAAACTTAAAGTTTTTATTTTTATTCTACCAGATAAGGCCCACGGGGCTAAATAGCTCTTTTTCGGAAGCAACCTGGCCACAAATGATAGCTCAACGAAGTGGCTTACGTGGAAAATTATTGCAGCCAAATAAATACTTTAAACGCTTTTTTTTTAATGTAGAGGGTCAAACCAGAGGACCCGGTGAAAACTTCATGCCACCAGGGGAGAAAGTGCAAACTCAAAATATACAGGTGTCACTGTCGGGATCGAACCTATGACCTCCTGCATACTTGACGAGGTATTCAACATCTCGCCACTGCACAGCAGTTGAAACAATAGGAACGTTTCTCAAATCTTCCCGCCTCTGTCCACACAGAAGTATCAATGGACACGTCCCAGTTACTCAATCGCAGGTCGCGTGTGGTGTGGTGACTTGCATACTCACACGTCTCTCTAGACATCTGGCCAGAGTAGACAAGGAGGCCAAACTCCCTCCAGAGTTTTTCTATTGGAGACACTCCAGCCAGCATGAGCAAGCAATTCCAGGGCTGATCTTTTACCTTTTGTGTTAATGTTTCACCCATTTTTGTAAAATGCTTTTGTTGTATAAAAAAATAAAACGTGTCTACATTAGCGTAGTTTTACTGTGGTCCTTTGTAAGTGATTTATAGGAATTTTTTTCCTGCGTGTAAAAATATAGACTTTTATTGACAAAAAATTCTGAAGTCCATATTTATTTAACTACATAAAGAGTACGTTGACGTCAGAAGTTACTAATGGACGTGTATAAAAATATGGTCATGCATTCATGCCTGTAGTTATTTTAAATTAATAGCCAAGTTTAAAAACAGTGTGTCTGCCTTGTATAATGGACATGTGCTTTGATGTGCTAGATCACATCAACGCTGAATTTGATGTAAAGTGGGCATTAAGTTGAATCATTCTCAGGAGTATGCCACATGCTGTGCTACAATCACAGTCCAAATTTGCAAATTACCCGCATAGACCAATTTGGAAAGAAAAAAAAAATCTCTTTTCCTTTGACTACTTTCCATCACTCTTAACAAGATGTAAACGCCTCTGTGGCTCTATTCATTATTAAGGACATTTGCAAAAAAAAAATCCCCCACTCTAGTTCATTACCAATCTGTCCGGGCAGTGTTTTGGTTGGAACACATGGCTCGCATCAAGGTTACTAGTTCACATCTCTGTTGGGGGGTTGACTCAGGCCATCGGTCTTCTCAGGTCAGTAAAATATCGCAGCGCTGTTTTTTTTATGGGAAGTCACACATTGATGGTCCTTGCTGTTGATAAACTTGGCCCCGCCATGGGTTTGTGGAATTTCCGTTGCTTACTCAGGGCCACTAACAGAGGACGATCGCTTTCTTGCCAATGCCCGCTTGACCAGGGAGACATTAAATTTCGATTAAAGCTTTCGTGACTGCAGGGATTCATCTTCTTGGTTCTTTCGGTAAAGTCACGTAGAAGGTCTGTCCCCGACAGACCTGTTCTTCACTGAGGACGGCTGCTNGCGTTGTGGCCGAAACGTCGTGAGAATTATTTTATTATGTTTTATTTTTATTATTTTATTACTTCCCTTCTACGTGACTTTACCGAAAGAACCAAGAACAGGGAGACATTGTTTTTTAGCCAGCTTTTCATGTCAACTTTTGTTATTGAAATTAACGACTGCTTATTCGTTTAAAAAGTTATTTAGGGAAAATCGAGAGGATAGGTAGAACATTTTTTCCCAACAAAAACTATCCTTGCAATACGGCATTGAAATTTTGGTCTATTTATATTGTGCCATTTAAATGTATTTCGGACACAGTGAATGCATTTTTATGAAATAAGCTGTATTTGACGATGTTAATCTGATTAAAGACTTATAATTTAGAATTCTAATGTAAAAGCAATGCAAAAATATGAGTACATGATGCCACTATAGGATGAAGAGAAACAATTTTATTTTGGAAAAACAAATTACTCATCTTATTTGTGTGAAAACAGGAAAGTTTGATTTTAATAAAGAGATTTTTTTTATTTCCTACTTCTTATTGTAAACACTAAACATTGCTTGCATTGGGAATTGAGTGATAATGTACCCAAGGAACATAATAATTCTCTAAAGAATAATGTTTTGTGGATCAGAATTATGGTCATTGATCAAGGAGATGCAAACAAATAAACATTCGCACGAGACATGAGAAAAAATGCACACTTAGAATTGCATTGATCGACAGGAAGAGGAAAGCATGAATTAGAGAACACACAGGTTGAGCATCATATTGGCTTAAGCAGGATATATCACAAGAAGGGATGATGGTCAGTGGTCAAAACTAACAAGAGAGTGGCATTCAAAGAAGGAAAACTTCCAAAGAGAAGTGGAGCGAAGAAACAACTTGTGCATGGGTCTCATTGGATCGCTACATCACAGACCCTGAGGTTTGGGGGCCTTCATCCAACATGGGATTGATCGTGGCCGATTGATGATAATGATGAACAATGTATTAATTCTAGATTTGAAGCTTTCGTGACTGCAAGGATTCATACTCGTAGTTTTTTCGGTAAAGTCACGTAGGTAAAAAATGAAATTAAAATTAATATTATTTTATTTTTTATTAATTTAAATTTCATTTTTTACCTACGTGACTTTACCGAAAAAACTAAGACTATGAACAATGTACCCACTTCAGACGCTGTCTTCCCGACAGACCTGTTTCTTCACCTGAGACGGCTGANCGCGTTGTGGCCGAAACGTCGTGAGAATTATTTATTATGTTTTATTTTATTATTTATTATTTCCATTCTACGTGATTTACCGAAAGAACAAGAAGATGAATCCCTGCAGTCACGAAAGCTTTAATCGAAATTTAATGTACCCACAGCTTGCAGCCACGTCGGATTTCGGGAGAAGCTGCAGCTTCAGAAGCGCCACACGAAAACATCCAGGCTCTGTTGACCCCAACACACGTCTCGCGGCCATGGAGGACGAGTATTCCACAGTCGGCGACGGTGGCAGCGGCCCTCCAGACAGCTCGGCCCTCCCCAAGGGAGGCAATGCGCACCCTCCGCTGACTCACCTTGCTAACGTGTTCCGCCTGGTCCCCCTGGTCCCACCCCAATAACTCTTCGGTACAAGACCATATTTGAGCGTAACATTACGTACCCTTACCTGTATGATAGTCGATTTAAAGCTTCGTGACTGCAGGGATTCATCTTCTTGGTTCTTTCAGTAAAGTCACGTAGAAGGGAAATAATAAAAATAAAACATAATAAAATAATTCTCACGACGTTTCGGCCACAACGCAAGCAGCCATCTTCAGGTGGAGAACAGGTCTGTCGAGACGGCAGACCTGTTCTCCACCTGAAGACGGCTGCTTGCGTTGTGGCCGAAACGTAGTGAGAATTATTTTATAATGTTTTATTATTATTTTATTATTTTCCTTCTACGTGACTTTACCAAAAACCAAGAAGATGTATGATAGTCTCCGTTTTTATGTTCGCTCTTTATAACATGTGGTGTCCACAGTGTCCTGGTACTTGCATCTTATGATGGAATATAAATTATGGGTCATTTAATGTGATTGACTCATTGTTATTCCGTATGTTTATATAGAAAACACAAGTTAAGGGTCGCGTAGACAAATTTTACACCACAGCAATCATAGATTTAATTTGTAGCTGTTTTCAAGAGGGTCAGAGCATGTCACCATTTTTACGACAAAGATAATCCCGTGTGTATATATAGGTAATATTTTTACATCCGCCACAATACAGAACAGTATATTAATCCTACTCCTGTCTTTTCCAGGTGTAAAAACTGGTCTTTTCTGTTCAAATAGCAGTGGAGCAGTGTTCATATCTGCTGGTGGCCTTGAGTCAACTTTGGAAAGTCTACATTTCAATGACAGGGCATGCCTTTTTCAAGGATTGATCAGTGTTTACTTTTATTGACCGCAGAGTTATGCTCGCAGAGTCAACCTTGAACTGCGATTTGAATTTGCGACCTTCCTAATTAAGGGTTGAGCTCTTTACGCATCGCTAGGGCTTATTCTAGATCTGTAACCTGATATACTGGAATATCATTTTTAGCCCGTACCTTAACGTGTGTGTCTATGGTACCATTGTTTTCATTTAGTTGGGTGTTTTTATATTTTATAGTTAAAAAGTATTGGGTGGTAAAAGTGTGCTGACTGGCACTCAATAATATATATTTAAAATTTACTGCAAAAATATGACTAAACATTACCAAATAAGTTCATTCTTGTAGAATTTAGCAATTTATTTATTTATATGTGTGTGTATTTATATGAGTTTCATACTTTGTGTAAGTGTATATTGTGTGTGCTTTCATAAATATATAAATAAATAGTCCAAAAGAGTATTACTCCATATTTTCAGATATATGGCAGCGTTAGATTGTTTATTTTGCTCTCAATTTGGATGGGCACTCGAGAGTAATTTTTCTGGGAAGCCTACGTATCACGGCTTTCGTAAATCTTCCATCCAAAGCTGCGTACAAGCAACAGTTGTTGGAAGCACTCAGCCTCGGCGCTTATGCCAAACAGTTCCAATTTTCTTTGCTGTCGTCCCGGCTTAACTTCTGCCAAACGTCCTCGCATTATCTGTGGCGTGTCAGCTGCCGCTCTTACCGAACAGATTAAAAAATCCTGAACGTTAACATTTGACCCCCCGAACGTGCCGTGGCTTGCTCGCGCAGGGTGGGATCGTTTTGGCTCATCCTAACCCACTGACTTCAAAGTGACTTGCGTTCATACGCTCTGAAAAATGCGCGGGCACGGCAGGGAACACAAGAGTCAGCTGTGTTCCAGAGAAGGAATTGCATTGCAGTGCGTATTTTTAATTATTTTATAAGGTCAGGCATAAATCAGGCAGCAACAGAGGAAGGAGGTGCGGTTAGTTGGGGGGGGGGCAAATATCGGACAACGAAGCACTCTCACTTGCCCACCAACTACTGAGGCCACCCTCCCGCCCCCCACTACTGCTCAAAGGCACAGGTAATGGATTACTCTCAACACAACATGACATTGTTCACATCTGGATACAATTCTTCAAAAGCAGTTGTTTAAGTCAGCTTATGGTCTGAAGCTTGAGGCGCGTGCCTTTTAAAATTATATTTACCGTGGCTTTTGCAATACAGATTTTTATTTTACACATTTACAGACGCATACCCAATCACACCATTGTGCGCTTTTATTTTTTAAAGATTACCCCCTTTTTTGAGTTTCGTTCGAAGATTTAGCGTGTCACTTTTATAAAATGCATTTCCAAGGTTACAACGCATATGGACACGTAAACGTTTAACTTGACATGTGTGCGCTTTCTTTTTTTGTTGCAATAATGTTATATAATAAAAAAAATACAAGGGGAAGCAGCCATTGATTAGGGCATTCATATATTTTGTCACATATATGCAAGCGTAGAGTAAAAACATCGTGAGTAGTGGTTGTGAGAATTGCTGAAGTTTGTGAATACATTATTTAAGAAAGTATATTTATAAACACTCATCTCTTATAACCTCGTTTTTCACGAGCAATTGCATTCATATTTTCTGTTACAATACTTATTTTTGTGACCATGAAGGAAAGTTTGATCTTTGGTTATTTGTAGCAAATTACATTGATGTTTAATCAGCTTTAGCATGTTTGTGGTGAGCATTCGGATTTTCGTTTGCAAAACAGATTACATTTCGAGGAAGTTAAACCACACATGTACATTTGTACTGACTTCATATGGAAAAGATTACAGGCCTGGTGATTGAACATTGCATGAGAATAACCCATTTTAAGATGGAAGGGCGCGTCTCAGCAAGAGCACGTATTCTCCGAAAGCAGAGCGATGTGAGAGGGGTTCAAACTCCTTTCCCCCGCCCACTTCGTTTTATTCCTTCCTGCTGCAAAAAAAAAAACACAAAGATCCCCGTTATAGCGTTCATCGACTGTTCGGACAAGTTCTTTTAGCGAGCACCTCATGAAGGCCAAAGTTCCACATGAACAGGGGTGGGTGGCCAGCCGCCACGATCTGGACGTTACAACACGCGTCTTAACACATGTGCTTCATCAACTCCTAAACGCTGCGTGGGACAATAAATGATTAAGTGACCGAAAAATTACGGAGATAATTAACCGAAAAATATTTATAGTAATCAAAAATTTGTAAAATCTGCAAACAAAATCGCAGGAAAATAATTGTTTTCAAAACCGAAAAAACATGTTTGGGGATGTTGAACAAAGTAGTTTGCATATGATACTGCATGTCTAGAGTAGGAATCTCGAGTTCGCCTGTGATAGTGCCCCACCAGGTATTGTGTGTGAGGGATACAGGCATTCTCTTTTCTAACGTCACCTTACGAAATGAGCATAGTGATCGCCTTTACTCATGCGAATGTAATGAAACACAATTTAATGGGAAACAATTCCCATTAAATTACGATTATAAATAATTGCTTATAGACTTATTATAGGTTTGGCTAAATATCACAATTGCGAAAGCCTCCTAAAAATGTTTTGGCACTCAGTGATACTTTCCTGAATAAATAAATAAATAGCATTATTGTTACTTTGGCAGAAGTTGGTATGACACTGTGATACCCACTGTCCCATTGTTGAAAATTATCAGGTTTTTATAAACAATGTACATTGAAGTGCTCTATGAAGAGTCATCTGAGAGGTCCATAAAGCATATCAATTCCATAAAATTGCACATCTGTAAAGATACCATGGTATGGTAAAGATAAGAACAGGGCATTGTATGTTTGTGGTCAGTGGTTTTGTCATATTCCAAGAATTCCTTGTTATTGCTCAAATGCTCCTTTACCACTTCATGCTTTATTATGTTCAAATGCATAGGGCCTTCTTTGCACTGAAACTGACAGATATTGATTACGATTGTATGCAAAAAATAATATAAACAGGTTATCAAGCAAATTGTGATAGGAACAAATAAGCCAAGATATCAGCCACTAGCCAGTGCCAGAAATGTCTTGTAAGCTATAGTGGTAAAAAAGTATTTCTTTACAGTTTGACGCATATCATACGTAACTTAAAATAAGTTGGAACGAGGACCCATAGTGTAGAGAGGGTTCTTGGCTGTAACATCGGTAATTCACCACCAGTGTTTCAAGCAACCCTGACTGCTGATGAGACACTATGTTGAAACCAGTCCAGAGTTTTCTTGCATTTGCTGAAAATATTATGCACTCCCAGAAGGCCATGCGGCCAACGGGTTGTGTAGGGAATACTTTTTTGTATCTTTTGTGGTGAGACAGATATATGAAGGAAACATTGTCTGTTTATTTATTTTTCCATTTAACACAGTCTGGTTTACCAATAGACAAGCACAAAAAGGAATGTGTTATTCAGTTAACAAAAATATTTCCAATTATTTTAAGTGGACAATGTGCCATTCAGTGAGATTCGATTTTAGAAGCAAGTTGGAAGATTGGTATACAGCTATTGCTATGCTTGTGAAAATAAATTCTTACATTTTAGCTTGAGGTGGATTAATTTGGCTGGTTGGTGCTGTGGTTAGAGCACTTTACTCAGAATAGGAATGTTGTGTGCCATTCAATTTTGGGATACGTTTGGGGTTAACCAAGCCTATCATTCCTTATGGTCAATACTATTTTGTACTATGTGGGAAGTGAACACTGGATATTAGAGTGGCTTCCAAATGTTACATTTCCACTACTGGCTCTATGCCCTCAAGATGGCTCTATGCCCTCAACAGAGATGAGCGTCGTCCCATTTCTAAATTTAGCAGGGAGGCACTTTGTCTAGACTATACATGCACGAATAGTTTCAACTGCTTTAAATTAATACATTTTTACTGTTTCATTACTTTGCCCAGGTGGAGCAGACACGAGAGCTGGAGTCTCGTGTCCAGCAACTGAGCATCGAGGCGGAGAGAATTCATCACTCGGGCAGCGGCTCGGTCAGGAGAAGGCCCAACTGGAGGCACAGTGCAGTACGCTCAGCTCAGAGCTGGAATACAGCAAGAGCAGGTAGAGGTTACATCAGCACGGTTCATCTTCTTGGTTCTTTCGGTAAAGTCACGTAGAAGGGAAATAATAAAAATAAAACATAAAAAATAATTCTCACGACGTTTCGGCCACAACGCAAGCAGCCGTCCTCGGTAAGACAGGTCTGTCAGACGCTGTCTTTCCGACAGACCTGTTTTCACCTGAGGACGGCTGCTTGCGTTGTGGCCGAAACCGTGATAATTATTTTATTATGTTTTATTTTATTATTTTATTATTTCCCTTCTACGTGACTTTACCGAAAGAACCAAGAAGATGAATCCCTGCAGTCATGAAAACTTTAAATCGAAATCAGCACGGTTGTCGTAACCAACGCCTTTCAATAGAATGTGTCTGCTTAGTAATTGCGTAATACAGTAAAACCTTGCTTTGCGAGTAACTTGGTCTGCGAGTGTTTCGCAAGACGAGCAAAATTTTTTAATGAATATTAATTTGATAAACGAGCGGAGGTCGTGCAATACGAGCAGTACGTGTATACGCTTTGTCTGCCGAGCGTCACGTGATCACAACTGACATACGAGTGCTTTGCTATTCGAGTGCTTTGGATTACAAACACGTTTCCGGAACGAATTATGCTCGCAATCCAAGGTTTTGCTGTATATTATAATGGTAAATTTTTATTTATGGAGAGTGTTTGCTTGTGTGAAGGAGCATTAAAAACCCTGTGACATAATTTCCAAGACTTGGCCGTTTGTGTGCACCATTGTCAGCCCAATTTCAAATGTTTTATATGTCCTGCAGTCAAACGAAAAAATAGTAATATTGTACGCGTTATTATGAAGTTTCACTCAAGAACACTCAGATAGATCACTGCGATTAGACTAATTCATTATTTTGGCTCTTACCTTCACTTCAAACATGAATTTTATCATCATCTTAAGTGATGATTACCCACTGTTGGATGAAGGCCTCCCAAATCTATCACCATCTCTCATGGTCCCGTGAAAATACACGAGCCGTTTTCATTGCTCCATCTCCGCAATGGATGCGTTTCCAGGCACGTTCCTTCTTTTAGCTGCCACTCCATATTTTGTCTGGACCACCAGCCACCATCCCTTCTAGCGGCTTATAAAGCGATGACATGTTGTGAGTTTCACTCGCAAACGGGAAAACAATTCCGTGCACATTTTCACATAGTTAAATAATGGCAATTAACTACTTTCACTGCCAGCAATCATCAGGTTTTATAAAAAAAAANCTCAATGCAAAGATCCCATTCACAAGTGAACTGCATCCACTTCAGCAGAGAACCTACGCTGCTACCCTCCTGTTGCGAGCCAGATACGCAAGCTTGGAGCAGGAGAGCGAGAGGTCCCGGCTGGTACTGGAGGAGAAGTTGCAACAGTGCCGGGGACGCCTGGAGGCACAGCTGGAGTCGCTGAAGCAAGACAACGCTCGTGCAGCCTCCGAGGTGACAAGACACGGCGTAAACCCTTCTTGAGAGAATCTGAAATTCGAGAGCATACTCTTTGGTTTTTTCGGTAAAGTCACGTGAGTAAAAAATAAAATATAAAATAAATGAAAAACTCAATTCAATCACGACGTTTCGGGGCCACCCTCCCTCCCTCCATCCCCACAACTATATAATTCCTCGTCACAGCCACCTCTGAGACACACTTAAGTGGTTGTGCTTTCGCTACGTTGTCCCCACCTGAAGAAGGACGCTTGTGTTGCGCCCGAAACGTCGTGATTTAATTAAGTTTTTCATTTATTTTTCATTTTATTTTTTCACCTACGTGACTTTACCGAAAAAACCTAAGAATATGAAAAATGAAAAACAATAATGTGGGTGTGGAAACCATCAGCAGTGGATGATAAATGCCTTGCACACCAACTACACACGTACTAAATTTCGATTAACCGCTGCTTGCGGTAGCCGAAACGTCGTGAGAATATTTATTATGTTTATTTATTATTTATTACTTCCTCTACGTGACTTATGAATCCTTGCAGTCACGAAAACTTCAAATCTAGAATTCGAGAGCATAGACACCTCCGAGCTGACTGCCTCTTATACAAAAAAATCAACCCTTTGGGATTCATACAGCATACAGACGTGACCGCACCGCGAGACGCTTTAGAAAAACGGTGGGCGTAGTTATTTTAGAGAGAGGCAGTCAGGCATGTATGTGTATGTACATGTACATGCACAGGCCTTCCTCGGTCCATTGCTGGATGAGGGCCTCCTCATGCCGTATGGGTAGTTGGTGACAGAGCGCCTCGGTTGCCAGTAGTGGAGAGTGCATGGAGGGGTGTGGAGTGAGATGTAATGAGAGATGAGAGGTGGGCATGGGTAATTGTATGAAAAACGTAAGCGTATTCAACAAAATCATAGTTTACAGATATTTTTTTCCCTTCTTTCTCTAACATGCTGAACATTCAGGCACAATGGCCTACAGTGCAACGCGGCCAGCGGTTAAGGATGCTAATGATAGCAGAGCAGATAAGAACGTGTAGCTTATATTGGGCAAAGCTACAGAAACTTGGAAAAAGAGATGATGGGGTAACGAATTGAAGTCGGTGCAAGCCAAAGAGGACGAAAACAAATGTTGCATTGTACAATGTGGCTGTTGAACACAGTTGTGAAATATTACATTGCTATGGTGGAGGTCAGTCTGTCCACAAGATGACCACTGTTTGACGGGCCACAAAGCGGTATTCATTTTATCAGCCACAGCAGAATGATAGCTAGTCTGAATCAACCACAGACCAGGATTTTAACTGTGAACCTTCCTCCAATTGGAAATCAAACACCCAAAGCACCGTGTCGCCCGCTCTCAGAATCATAATGCACCACACTGTTTAATTCAGCGTTCCAAGGCTGTGCCGCCACAGTGCATTTTATATTTGTAAACATTTAAGTGAAGGCAAAAAAAAGTTACCTGATTTTCAACACTGCCAGTCATTATTATTATTAACAAAAAGCTCTCCAATATTTAAATTCAGACCACGTATAAGCATGCCCTTTTTGTGTGGTTAATTGAACGTTAATATGTTCAGCTGTCGACAGACTGCACATATGTGCCATTTTAGTAGCTACGCTTGAGCCTTTTATGTGATGTCGGCAAAACTTTTAATCCCATTTGGCGGCTTTCCTTTGTAAACACTGCGTGTTTTTTTTATTCCATCACCTGCAACCGTAAAAAAAAATCTTAAAATAAAAACCTTTTATACATTACCACTGAGCAGTCAATCTAATGAGTGTAAGTTGTAATATTTTTCGAGTTTTTCTCGGAATTATGATGTGCAAAAAATACATGTAGTCAATGTCTAGGACATGTACACATATTTTATAATGTTGAATGGAAAGAACTCTAAGACATACACTACATGCTTTTTTTTAATGGTTGCTAGTTCTTAAAAGCCGAGATAATAGCTCATGTGTTATTGGTTTATTGACTCATACTTTGGGTCACAACATTCCTCGATGCTCAAAATGTTCATTTAATCAAATAGAAATGGGTTTAAAAGTATATTTTACAGGTATTTTGTTACCTATTTGGATGAATGTTCCACTCACAACCAGAATGAACATATTTATATTTTCAAATTTCTGCATTTGTTAATCCACTGCTCGATGACTTTACCGAAAGAACCAAAGAGTATGGATTCTTGCAGTCACGAAAGCTTCAAATCAAGATTGAGGCATAGACTGTGACTTGATGTTGTTGCAGAGCCTAGGTGAACGATTGTTTTGTGTGAATGCGGGACCATTCGTAGGCAACCGCTGTCATTGAAGGCCTCGAGAAGGAAGTGTCGGAGCACAAGGGATCGCTCAGGGAAACCGAGCTGCAGAAACAGAGACAGCTCAGGGTGAGAGCTACTCACATGACCAAGGTCGCTTGTAACATGAGCGCGCATTGCCAAATGTGAACTTATAAGCGCTTTCAGCGTGTCTCGTCGTGTTTTACTTTTACACATCCATCACAAAATCGACTCAATCCTGTATTTGTTTTCTGGGTGCTCCCACTCTTCCAGACCATCTGCTTCGTTTTGGAAGAGTGTCCTGCTTGCCTATCTAAAATAAAAGAGGCCCCCGGCCAAGCGCCTTGTCATTGGTGCGGTGTCACCCCTGCCTGATTGTTCGCGAACTTTGATGAGCGATTGGCGACCGGTGTCGTCCGGCCATTCAGCCGTATTGGTCTGTCGAAGACGACATGGGCCATAGGAGGAGGGGTGCCAGCTTGTGACGGCCGCTATTGACAGCTGCAGAAGTAGCGCGAATCCCTAAATGCGGCCGGCAATGACAGACACCGAGGAATGCGTCGCGGAAACCTCCGGGAGAAAAGCGCCCGCGTAGTATGCGAGGCATTCGGGGGGCTGTAATCTACAACGCCGTGTTCGATGAAATAAATGCATTTCTTTATTTCCGTTTAGCACAGAAGAGACTCGGTGTATAAGCATGTCCCAGTAGCACATGCACGCTAAAATTAAGGGCACCCTGCTGACATGTATAAGCCACCTCCAGCATCTAACATGCATTTTGAAACCCATCCGGGCAGCCGCTGATAGAAACCCACAGAAGGGTCGACATTCTTTGGGGTAAAACTCGGTGGATATTTTTTTTTTTAATGCAGCGGTCATGGCACACATTTTTTTAAAATCTCAGTTTACAAATTACTTCTTCAACTGTAAGTCAGAAGCACCCAAAAAACAAAATCAACAAGTATATTTAAGAGATATTGGTTCTGGATGTTTTTTAGCAAATGCCGTTGACGTTAGTCTGCATAACGTAGAAGACAAGTAGGTGACAGCATTAGTCTCTGGAGATTGCAATGTTTAGGTCGTCTTTGTCACTGGCATGCAACAGACCACTTGTTTTCAGATTTAATTGCTAAACTGTTTCAAGTTTATGATATTTATGAGATAGTTTGCCATTTGAGGAATGAGACCACGTTTGAGAAATGATGCCCTTGTACTCTCTTTTCAGACAATTCTATCAGGAGGTTTTCTCTGTCTAATGCCAATGCAATGTCCAGCAACATCTGCCTCTTGCACATAATATTGTAGATTTAAATAGAACCTGATAGTGATGTGGCTAGCGCACTTGTCTCTCGATCAAAAGGTTCATAATCAACGTTTTTTGGTTTAGATCGCGTTATTTATAAATGTGTCGTAACCCTCCACCACCCGACACGGCCAATCAGTAAAAAATGTCACGTTGACAAAAGACAAATAGTTCACTGCTTTAGCCCACCGGTGTGTTGAAGCGTGAAACCACAACATTTCACAATTTGAGTACGACGTTTCGCTGGTAATTGCATCCAGCATCATCGGGCAATTCGCCAGGATGGCGCGATCTAAACCCAAAAAACGTTGATTATGAATAATATTGGTCGCGAAAGCCTACGTGTTAAATCAAAAGGTTGTTAAGTTAAAATCCTTGCTTGAGGTTGACTCAGCCAAGCTCTCTCTAGGGTCAATTATATGAAAACCCGAAATATTATTGGATTTATTTTAAAACACTGCTGTAGCAAAGTGTAGAATTTACCACTTGCTTAGTGCTGTCAACAAGATGAGTGAGCAAGAAATAAAATTTCGATTTAAAGCTTTCATGACTGCAGGGATTCATCTTCTTGGTTCTTTCGGTAAAGTCACGTAGAAGGGAAGTAATAAAATAATAGAAATAATTCTCACAACGTTTCGGCCACAACGCAAGCAGCCGTCCTCAGGTGAAGACCAGGTCTGTCGGGGAGACAGCATCTGAATGAAACACCACCACGCTTGGAGCATATTAAAAAAAANGCAGGAAATTACTTTGATTTTGTATAATTTTAATACATTGAAAGGTAGTGCAGTGGTTCGAGCATTCCGCTACACACCCAGTGACCTGAGTTCTATTCATAGCTACTGCTATCAAGTATTGAGTGATATCAAAACTAGCCTTGGCCCCTGTCCTTCAGCAATTCACAGTGACTCTGCGTAGTGAAGTATGGCCAACAACCCCAATGACCGACATGGCATAGGGAAGCCTTCATCCAGTCGTGGATTGTCAGAAACTTTTGACTTTTGACCATGCACTGGTTGATAATGTACAGACTACTTTACAGACACCTCCCTCTATTCATTGTCAAACAAATAGAAAACATTTTCCCCTATCGCACTAACTGATTAACTCAATTCAGTGTGCAGTCCTAGTTGTGGCTCTCCCTTGGCTATAGTCTGGTCAAACATGATTCCTGAGACAAATCAGTTTTCAGCTGTCTGCCCTGGAGAGCTTTAAAAGAAACAAAATATACAAGGGCAAGAAAAAATGAGTTGGTGAGACTTTGTGCGGTCCAACGGTGTCATTTTACAAATCAAGCCTACCGAGGGCCATTAGCATCGTTGTGTCATGGGTTCATTGAAGGCTCGCTGTCTCCTCTGTGCGCGCATCAGCAATCCCTGTTGTGTCTGTCCTAATCATCGTGGCAGTGCGGTCCTATTTTAGACACTCACCAGAGAGTGACAGAATCCAGCGGCATGGACCGATTGCCCTGCCTCAGGTCACTGAATAGTATCCGTTTGCCTGCCTCGCAAACAGGCGTCGCTGTGTGGTTTTTCATACAAAATGATGCATCGTTCATACAATGCTCTGTCTGACAGTTGTGTTGGAAAAAATATTTCGTGGCATAATTTCACATTTTGCTGATTTTAACCATGTAAAATGGTCTAATTGTGTAACTACTGTGCTTGTGGTTTATTGGGATTTCAGGTACAATATCCAGTTTGGTAAAATACTCGGTATAATTTGATAATCAGGCTATCAATGTAAAAAAACAATAGTATACATTTACCTAAAGTCGGTATAAACACTGGCACTGCCTGTAAAAAGAGTTACTGTTTATTATGTAAACAATAAATGCTGAGAACAATGGAGATGTTTATGTAAAAACAACACGTAACATGATAGAACGGTGACTATATCTTGTGCCGTTCTGCCAATCACTTCATTTTTATACGAAGCATTTTTATTGATTAACATCACATACCAGACAAGGTTACACTTTTGGGGATCAATTTGTGTCAATGTAGAGAGTAAATGTATTGCCTGTCCTGCCTACATTGTATTTTATTTGTTTTGTATTGTCCAAGGAGCAAGAAAATCAATTCAAACAACAAATTATTGAGTTGGAACAGCTCAGTGAGAAAAAGGTGCGTTCCCAACAATTTATCCAAGTTGGTAGATATCTTTCTTATTTTTATGTCTTATTTTTCTGCCTGTTCATTTCCAGTATCTCCAGTATCTTCCCTAATTAATGTATGCATGCTTTATCTCAAAAGAATGAAACCCTTTTCAGAGATTTAAAACGAGAAAAAAATGTTTTCCATTCCATAATTGGTAGATTTTTCAACATTTTTTCAATTGATTCAAATTTACAGATGAAGCGTCGGCACAGTGATTAGACCACATCACCACCATCACATTCAGAGCCATAAAAACTGACCTTGTAGTCGTGAAACTTACCACTATGACAACCTTTATCAACTGTTACCAATGCAACCACCACCACGTATCGTCTTCATCAACAATTGTTCATTACTTGCACCATCGTCAGCACAAAATATTCTCCATCATTCGCATAGGCGGTGGTGGGCTTGCAAACGTCACTCTGGAATCATGTGCGTGAGACTGACAGCCTGGCAACCAGAGATCTTGGCCGTGGCCATCATCGAGTAATATCTGAACCAATCCTTGAAACCTTCCCCCTACACCAGGGTCGGCAACCAAAATAACAAGAAGAGCCATTTCTTTCCAATTCGGTAAAAAATTCAGTATTTCAAGAGCCGCAATGCATCTGAGTACATACTGTACATACGTACATATCGTCAAGAAGCAGCCCGTAAAGAGCCGTATGCGGCTCCGGAGCGTAGGTTGCCGACCCCTGCCCTACACCAACCAGCACTGACCAGCTTGGTGCATTATGGCCAAACAACTCCCACGACTGACGTGGAATGTCTGCGCTTTCTGGGGTACAACTTTAGGCAACAGCCGGATGTATTCTGGATCGAGATTAAAATAAACGAATCTGATGAAGCACTTTTATATTGATTCAGCCAGGTTCTACTTTAAAAGTACATTTCCTGGAAAGTTTTGACATACCTTACGGCTTAAAAAACGGGGCCCCAATCTCATTCACCCATCGATTTGAAAAGGCGGTTTGTAAGAGAAGCTCGCGGTAATTGGGAGCAGCGTGTGTGTCTGCGGGCTGAGAGATGCAGTTTGAATCTACTGGTTTTTTTTCCCCAGATACGATCCGTGCAAACCGAGGTGGAAGAAACCAAGGCTGATGCGCAGAGAAAAATACGCCAGATGGAAGATGGAATCAGGTGCCGCCCCCCCCCCCCAGCCAATTCCTGATATTATTGCTAGCTTGCTTACATGCTCTTTATTTATTTATGCGTTTATCAATTTATTTGTTGATTTATTTAGGTGTATGTTCACTTGCACAGCTTTATATATTTGGAGAGGTTGAACGCGACCCCCTCTGCGTGTTCATTAACTTTCAGCAGAAAAATATACATTAGGCTTTCGTTTCCGCACTGGCACTTCTTAAAGGCATCGAAATATGAACCTGATACACACTCTGAACCTTGTATGGGGTACAATGTTCAATACTTATATATCTTAAAGTCATGGTGTCATTTCAACAGCTGATCTCAAAGTAAATTAATTTCGTGTTAAAAATTGTTACGGCTAAGTAAAAATGGGAATTTGTTTTACGTAAAATGTCATAGCATTGACCGTGCTGTAATGCAAATATCCATTAGGAATATTTGGTATGCTCTGAATGTAATGGACATTGAGTAAATCAATGAAGTTGTCGGCAGTAAGTCAATCTATCAGCCATGTAATGGCCCTGCATGAGGTAATTATACCTGCTGTTGTGCTGCTTAGCAAATGGAAATTTCACCATGGTATGCCTAGAGGCAAATATTTGGGGAATTGATGTGCTATGCCAATTAGATGTTATCTGTGAGCTACTATACTTTTAGACCAGTGGTTCTTAACCTTTTTGGAGGTACCGAACCCCACCAGTTTCATATGCGCATTCACCGAACCCTTATTAATTGTAAAAATAAAATATGATTTTTTCAAATTCAAAACATAGGTATATGTTTTACTGGTGCACAATCATATGAGTCGGGTGTGTGTCTTAACCTCTGCCGAGCCCCTGAGACTGACTCACCGAACCCCTGGGGTTCGATCGAACCCAGGTTAAGAACCACTGTTTTAGACATATATAATAAAGAGGGGGGAGCAGTTGCATAGTAGTTAGCATCCTGCACTGTGAACCCTTCAACCCAAGTTTGGTTCCCAGCCGTGGCTAAAATCAGCATCGAGTGATATCCACTTTACCGATCCTTTGACTCATCCTTCATCGATCCACACTGACCATTCGTGATGGACTGGACGCATAAGAGCGCGTGCTAATTAATGTGCAGACTCACTGGCATGCAGCAGTATGGTCAAGCACTACTCTGTGTATGGACATGTAGTAGGGAGGCCTTTAGCAGTGGATTGACAGAGGGTTGTTAACTATTAATATTATGATAAAACTGGAGATTTTATTTTTCCCAACATGAATCTTGCACGTTCACGTAGTTTTGTCAATGCATATTTTATGAGCTGAGTGTGGAACACATTTGAAATTATATATGTGCCTTTTAAAAACTTTCCAAGAGTTACATTTTGTCATCGCTCTGTGTAGCCACTGCACTTTAATTGCATAAAAAAACGTTTAAATTAAAGGCTCATGTATGAAAAAGATTTAACAAATTAATATGGTAACTAAGTTGAAATTAAGAGTGATTTATTTTATAGCACTTTAGATGAATAGGATCTATGTCTGTTTAATTGGGTGTTTATTACCTCCAGCTAACTTGGGGGATTACTTATTAAAAGTGACTTCCCTTATTTGGATGGAAACTTAGGGCGGTGATTGTGAACGCACAGTGGCTTACTCTTGTGAACGATTTTACGGGGCCTTGAACCTCCACTAGTAACAAATTATGCGTGTGTGTGCGCTGTGGTTAGAGTGCTAGACTCGCCATCAATTTCTGAATCGAGTCAGCAGTCCCGGAGTTTCGATTTAAAGCTTTCGTGACTGCAGGGATTCATCTTCTTGGTTCTTTCGGTAAAGTCACGTAGACTTTACCGAAAGAACCAAGAAGATGAGTCCCGGCAGTCACGAAAGCTTTAAATCGAAATTCCGGGACTGCTGACTCGATTCAGAAATTGATGAGTCCCGGAGTTGATAAATTCGTGATACTTTGTGGAAAGGTCAAAAGGTATTGTCCTGTTTAGTAACTAGGAATGTGGAATTTCCACCACTGGCTCCAGGGTTGCCCATGGTATTCAATTCTCCCCTAATGCTCTTTGAAACACATTCCTGCGGAGGGAGCCGGTAGGAACGTTGGGTTGCTCGGTCAATGGCCAGGGTCAACGGCGTGGTGTATTCTGCAAATATGCCCGACTGTGAGGGTGGGCACTAGCCGGCGTGAGTAGGTTAAACGTTGAGTTTTATAAGGGGACCACGGGTGACCAGCCCTCCCCACCCAGCCCCACCCCTCCCACTCCCCACTCAGTTCCATTCTCCCCACCCAGCCCTCCCCACCATCCCTCCCACCCAGCCCCTCCCACCTCCCAACCCAGCCCCTCCCCACCCTCCCTCTCCACCCAGCCCCACACCTTCCATTTTTGGATGCACGACGGACGGACGGACACAATAATCCCTGTGGGCTGGTGGAACCAGGTGGTTCCTACCAGTATAAAGAGAGTGTTTGACTTGACTTTGAAATGCACCAACAACTATAATCCAGCCTTCCCAAACCTGTCACCATCTTTCATGGTTTTGCGATAGAACCATTTATTTTATCGGTCATAAATACAGAAGTGAGGGTAGTTGTTAGTTTCATAAATAACGAAGTTGCCGGCATTTGGCCGCAGAGATGGATGCTTGGAATTTCATGACCAAACAGGATTAGCAATGCAGAATTCTGAAAGATAACATGGCAGATACGTTTCGTAGATATGATGAGGCAAAAATGGTCATGCTGTGTGGGTTGTGTGTAGGATAGGGGGAGGGTCGATTGCCTACACAGACATTCGAATGGTCAGCATATATCCAGTGACCATGAGGAAGACTTAGAACCAGATGGTGGGATACTGTTTGGGCAGATCTTGGAAGTCACGTGTCTCCTGTACGGCAGCTGCACATCCTGGCAAAGCCCAGAAAGTGTTGGCATGGCACGGTGGCATTAATGGCTTTGGCCATGATTACATTTTGATTTTGATAGAACAACAACAATATCAATCAACAGTTGGAACCTTCCCACTAAATTGTCACATTGTGCCAGCTCATTTGTAAGCACACTAACCACCAGGCTTATGCAGCTGCCCATGAGGACATTGTAAACCTTTTACAGGGCATAACTGTTGCTGTGGATGCTATGGTACTTTTGTGGGAGACAGAGAGAAGGAGGAACGCCACACCAGGGCCTTGGAGGCGGAGAGGGCTCATGCCAGCGAGCAGAGGCTGCCCTGGATGACTTCAAAAAGCAGGTGGAGCTCAACGCAGAGAAGATATATGGCGAGATGCGACATCAGGTGGACACACCCTCATGCTGCTGCCTTGCAGGGCTGTTGACATCCCCATATTTTGTCACCCAAAATGTGTATTTCGACTGCAGGGCTATTCTGATGAGCTATGAAGCTCTTTTTCACAGATGTCCAGTAGGTGGAGGGGGGGGGAGAGTCAGGAAGTTACAGAAACATTCCTTGAGCTAGGAATCTATTTGTGATGTTTCTACTGTTGCGGAGAGATGTTTTTTTTTACTGTTCATTGTTTATTTGTTACATAGTCAGTGACGGTGTATGATATAAACAGTCTTGGGTCTCCAAGACCAGTCCTAAGCCTCGAGACCGGCTGGCGGAACTTTTTTTAGATCTTGACATTAATGTCGGCTTCTGGGTTCTGGCCTTGAGTATCCTCCATCCAAGAACTTTTAGGTTATGGGTGTTTCAAATTGGTCTTGTGTACCTACGTTTGAAAGTGTTAATGTATTAGCCGTGTCCATATGCCTGTCTGTTCATAGGAGGAGATCACAATAACATGTAAGATCAATAAATATGAACAAAATGACACGATACTTTTTTGTGTTATTAGGGACTCACCGTAGAGAGAACTGACCAAATTGATTAAAAGGTTGCCCAAAATTTTGTGGATTTAAAACAGTGTTTAAAGGACAACCCTTGTCGGCAAGGCGATAACCTCACATGTACGATGCGAAAGAAGTTCAACATACATGCATACGTCATAAATTGGACTCCACTCCCGATGATGTTGTATGGCATCTTCCTGTGAGGTCACACGTCATGACCGACCTTGACGCTGGCCTCCACATCATGGGCTCCCGGGCCTTGTGGCTTGTACCTCAGCCTTGGGCTTGTAAGTCACGACCTTGAATTGAAGACTGATCATTCATCTTGTATTATTATTACTACGACTACTACTAAACATATGTACACATCATGCTATTGCGTTTGCTTTCAGTGAAAGGACACTTCAGTTTTCAAATCCTGTTGTTCACGTTCAATGCAATCGCCTGCATGCATATCACAATGAACTCATCACACAGTGCAATCCATCTCAAGCACTACAATCAACATGCTCGCAGGGTGAGAGGCTCCCCATTTCACCAAACCTGCGCTGACCAGCGTGGTGAAGTATGCTCATGACCGACACAACTTGGGGGGAGCCCTTCATCCAACAGTGATGTTTGCATAGAGATGAAAGAATATGTTTGATTTAAACACCTACATGTTGATAATTGTCAAAATAGAGTGAACATTGTTCCACATCGGTATTCATAGATGTTCGATGAATTCTGATGTGCAGAGCCATTGCCCACAATGTTATGTTGAAGTAAAAATGTTTTCTATGTTTTAATGCAGTGTAAGTAACGAAGTTATCGAGGTTTTTATTTTTGTCCATCCAAGTTGTACTTTTCTTTCCTTTTCCAATTTAAATATAATATCAAGGAGAGCAATGGACAAGTTTACAAATAACTCAATGTCAAAGACAGAGCATTGTTAAAAATAGTGCCTGATTTGAAGACAGAATCCTAATGTAAATAAAGCCATGCATTTCTCTTCACCCGACGCTTGTAAATATAGGCAGGAACAATGTTAAATTTAGGCCATTGTGAAACGCTGCGCCTATATTTAACGGTTTACTCCAAAATGGCACCGTTAAATATGTATGTGCTTTATGTGTCCTCTATGTGTGTATGCAGTTAACGTTGTCATTTGTTGCACGATGGCCATTGTTACATAGACATTTGTAAACCAGATCACAAAAACTTACAATTATATTGTTAAGGAAAAATCCTTGCGTACACATTTTCCAGGCCTCCTTTGCAAAAGAGAATATCAATCAGGCTCCACGTGCTTAAATAAAGAACATTTATACAGCGCATACACACATTGAAAAAAAAAACACTTTTATAAGGCCAAGGGGTGCTATGGAAGAGTGTTTGATACTAGGATTCACAATGAGAATGGTTTAATTTCAATCTTGATTTGAAGTTTTCGTGACTGCAGGAATCCATACTCTTTGGTTCTTTCGGTAAAGTCACTGCAATTAATGGTTGGGGTCACCCTGATCCATCATCCCTCCAATGTTGATAAAATAAGTACCACTTTGTGGAATGTCAACATCGTTTGCCCAATGGAGATACTGGTCCTTGACTTTGGACTGTGGAATTTCTCACAGTTCACGGCCGCCAATGGAGAATGACCATTGCTCTGTGCTTGTCCAAGCAGGTTAGATGCTTTGATTTGACTTTATAGTTTTTTTTAAAATGAAGATAACATTTATCTAATTCAGTTTTTCCGCACCGTAAATATTTTGCATACAAAGCCACAAGTTGATGACTTTCTTTCCCAAATCGCGCACTGTCAAAAAAGAAAGCTCGGTTGGAACGCTGAGACGGGTGCAGAGAGGGTTACGCTCGTCAGCTAGGGGCTGTTAATTTTATTCTTTCACAGCTTACATTTTATTCGCCAGTTCATAAGTGCAAGGTGCGTCTGGTAGTACAAATTATCGTTCACTCTTTGCATTCATTGACGTTTTTGTAACCCAGCATACCAGCGGCTCTCTTCAAAGGGCAGTACCTTTTAATGCTGTGCCATGTGTAAAAACCGTTTAATATTTGTCCTTGTCATAAGTGCACAGTAACAGTTGACAAGGCCACAGTTTTTTTGTGGGGTTTCCATACAGATCTGGTTCATGTCTCTAGTCAGCGTTCAGCCTTGTTTCTGAAAATAATTGGCAAACGCAGGCTCCATCAATAGTGCAACTATTCATAGCCAGACCCGAATGAGGTGAAGGTCAGAAGCTGCCTCTTAGTTTCCACAAATGAAATTTTCGCAAAAGGAACATGAGAGAGCTTGTCTTTAAATGCAGCACGGTTTTTTGTTTTTGTTTTAAAGACGCGTAACAAATCTACGCTCGTGCCCACGCACCATTTAACTCGACTCTTGGGTCACGTCGCTTTTATTGGCACAATCAAGTAACATCCAGACAGGTGCTGTTTGAAGCCAACAAACTTTTTTACGTTATATGGCTCCTTGTGCAGTCGGCGAGTGTCATATACTGCAATAAGCAATGCGCACCTGCACGGGTGTGTTTGATTGTGCCGTGCCTCTGTTTGCTAGATGTCGACAACAGGTAGTCAAATTTGGGGCAGACTAGCATCTCCGATTTGCATGGTTGGTTACGTATGGTGCGAAAGAAGTTCAACAAGATACATATATATATACGTTACCATGTAGGCTTTCACGACCAATATCCATAATGAAGGTTTTTGGGTTAGATTGCGTAAATATAAATGTTTCGTTAACCCACCGCCACCAGACACAGCCAATTACTCAGGTTTGTCACGTTAACAAAAACATGCCAGTTATTTACTACTTCAGCACACTGGTGTGTTGGAGAGGAAACGCACAACATGTACAATTTGAGTACGACATTGAAGACCGAAACAGGAAGACTTCTTCACAATTTGGATGGCTGTAATAACCAGCGAAACGTTGTACTCAAATTGTAAATGTCGGTTTTCTTTCCAACATACCGGTTTGCTGAAGTAGCAACTAATTGGCAAGTTTTGTTTACGTGACAAACCTTCGTAAATTGGCTGTGTGGTGGTGGCGGCGGCGGATTAACGACACGTTTACCTGATCTAACCCAAAAAAACGTTATTACAGACGTACATACGTGAGTGCCATTCACCAGGCCCTTTGCACTGACGTGGGTCAGCTAGGTGAAACAGAAGATTCAAGTTTATATTGTTTGAATATTTATTTAAAGCTTGAGGTGCCGTATTGTCAAATATGACTCGTAATACTGTAATTTGTATAAAGCAATTGCCGATGTTTTCAGTGAGTCACCATGTGTTTTGTAACTTTAAATGTCTTCTTGTGTTCGCACCATCATTTTTTAAAATATTCTAACAGCAATGACATTAAGCATATATTAATATTCTAACAGCAGTGATATGAAGCAGATACTGTATATATTCAGATATGAAGTGGCCAATATCAGCTTTTAGAGTTAAAGGAACAATTTCATGCTAATATCACAATTTAGTGAGACACTGCAGATGCAGGAGTAGCTTTTAAGGCACGCCAAGAATATTAAAAACAAGAACTTCCACATGTTTCGAGTTTACAGCTTTGCCTTCTTATAACTTTGACATGTTTATTCAAAGGACCCCGCTTTTTTTGAAGTTTCCTTTATTATGCAACACTTTAAAGAATTTCTTTATGGAGCATATGTTTTATGACTGAATGGCTTCCTTTGCTAAATTGCCTGACATTGGCTACATAAAAGCGGAATAAAGGTGAAGGGTTTGGATGTGTCACCTGCACAGAATCAAACTCTGTGAATTTTTAACCCATTCTCACTGAAAACAAATCACCCCTCCTAGAAAAAAATGGTACAACATCGGAATCAGAATCTGTATTCATTCTGGAGGAATCGGATGAGTAGGTAGCTGATTTTCACAGATGTCCAGTAGGAGTGGGTTCAGCTAGTAATACTGTAATTTGTATCAAGCGAAAGGAGTGCAAAGTCGAGAAAAGGAAAAAAATTAAGGGTCTAAGCACAAATCTATAAGCATATAAATTCCTGCCGATTTTTCAATACTAAATGTAAGCTTGGTCAAGGCAATAAAACAACAACAGCAATAACAGTCCTAGACACACAGACACAGCATTCAGTTCGTCAATAAAATTGCACATTAAACTTGAACTATTGAAGAAGAAAAAAAAATCCATATAGCATGTTGTTAAAGTTCAGTGTTTATGTACATCAAGCACATTGCAGAAACAGTCAACATTTTTTTCATATCTAATATATAGCAAGCGAAGTATTTAGGCAATGGCTCTTTTTCTTTAAAGCACAGATGGATTGAGCGCAGATATGCGTAACTTTGACACGTTAATGGAGAAATATGGACTGTTCCTCGTCTCTGCAGAAGGCCGTGGGTTTAAATCCAGTCACAGAATCTTCACAGAAGCCACATGACTCAAGATATGTTTTCGTTTATTGGGTATTGCTGGTTTACGATGATTCAGGTTATATATTTTCAAACTGCATTGTGCTTCTTTCAGTATCCACATGCATGTTGCTTTTTTGTGTTTAGTTGTTGTCCTTCCCCTGCACCTCCGATTGCATGGTTGGCTGCATACGGTGCGACCGAAGTTAAACATGCATACATATTAAAGCGGTTATGGTGCAGTTGATAGCACCTGTTAAATGAAACATTAAACATACAATATTGTCACCTAGACGGACAACACAATGGCAGAGCGCGAGTCTCACAATCGCACATGAAGGGGTAACACTCAACGCACCGCACAGACAGATTCAATAGGCTGCTTCTCCTGGCCTCCTTGTGAAGCCCAAGGTTGCAATGCCAGATTTTTCCCCAATCTATCCCAAGTACTATTGAGGCTTAACCCTGCTCAGCTGCCAAGATCTGACGAGGTCGGGTGGATTCAGTGTGTTTTTCCACAGGAATATATTTGGTCTTCCATAATATAGCGGCACGCAGGGTTGCACGGGTGAGGTGATAACCACAGCAGACAGCTCTGTATGCACGGACAAACTGTCCCGGGCAAATGCATTGCAGCCACACCAGGCATTGGGGCCATTTTATCGAGCATTAGGATGTCCTTGTTTGGAAAATTATTGGTGGTGGTAATGAAAATCAGGATTATATGAGACGATATGTGTGAAGTTGTATATTTTGCATTTCTGCAGCCACCATGGCTGGTTAATGTTAACGAAAACGTTCAACAAATAACAAAAAGTGTATTTTTTGGTTGCTTCGCGTATCTGAATGTTGCAATTTAAAGAGTCTGATGTCATAATCATAAGTGACTACTTTGTATGCTGTGGTTGTACCCAATGTTATCCTGTCCTTTAGACTTCTTAGTGAAGTTATCGCTTCAGTGCTTACTTTTAATAGCCTTAGTGTGAAAAGGGGGAGGCACAGTTGGAAGCTTTCCTTTCACTAGACTGAATCCTGAAATTGCTCTATAATATAAACTGCATCTGCCGTTGCACAGTTGATTATATATTTCACTCATGTCGTTTTCCCAGCCCATTTTTGTCATTTACAGATTTAAAATATAAAAAAGTGTTCTTCTTTAGAGATATGTGAGCCTAATGTCCATCTTGTTGAAAGGCCTTTTAAGTTTGCTGAAAGGCTCTTGGCATGTGCCTCCGTTCTCACACTAAATCAGGCACAAATATGCTTTTTTTCTCAAAACTTGGAATAAGGCCTGGTGTTTTAAACATTTTTCTGGTTTTATTTACACGCTAGGGCAAATAAACAGCAAATACGCATTTGCAAAGATATGAAAAATATCAAAGGCACCGTTAAGGTCACTCTGAATAGCGGTTGGCCAAAGCCTGTCACCTTGCCTTTCTCCCCTTTGTTCTATAACCTTAGTGTGGCACTCGGCGCACGTAAGTTTAACTTGCGTTATTTTGGTTCCAAACTACGTGAAATACTGTTGTGCGTTCACAACATCTTACTCAGTGGTTTGATTGTAAGCCAAACTAATGTTCCCCTCGAGTGTCATTTATCGCGTGCCTTACACCGCTGGAGGGAACAGGCGCTGTGCT